>NCVS01000384.1:161723-273314 GCA_003055095.1 Goniozus legneri
TTCACCAGTGTGTATACATTGCAATTTCTGGCCAGCAGTCGGAACGTCGTTATCCCCTCTCTCGTTGCGTACGCGTGCACCACCGGAATTAGTGCAACGTGCGAGACCGAGTCAAATACGATCGATTTTGCTGGCCGGCGCTGGGCAGACCGAGAGGAACGAGTGAACTTAAGCCGTTTGCACACGATCTCTTTGGAGTCCGAGTGGCTCGACTTATTTAGCAACGTCACGCGGGCGCTTGCCCGTTTCACCAAGTCTCGTAACACTTCCAAATCGAAATTGGGAAATCCAATCAGATAGACCCCTTTTCTCATGGCGACTTTGAAAATTTTTCGAGGAACAGTGTGTGTATGGCTTTAGGAATAATCCATGTCCCTTGGCTGGCGTCCAATTGACCGTCCGCTGTCTCTCCCTCTCTCTTTCTCTCAGCAGCGCTAGTCAGTGGAATTCTCGGAGTGCCCGAAATTCTATTTCACACGATGCCGAAGGCACAAGGTAACATCGTCGACGCAGTTCATTCTCCTCTTTCTCTCTCTCTCTCTCTCTCTCCCTTCCTCCCCCTCGGATGATAGATAAAAAAACCGACCAATCTGCTTAATCACACCGACCATTCCTGTTCATTTTCCAGTTACTATTTGGCAACGAGCGAGAACGAGCCGGCCCAGCAGCATCTCTACAGTGTGTCGGTGTCGAGCTCCGAGTCGAGATGCCTAAGCTGCGACTCTAGAAGGGTGGCCGACGGTGCGCGTTGTTTGTACAACTCGGCCGAGTTCTCCAACGACAATTCGCACTACGTGCTTGCCTGCGCCGGACCGGGTGTACCCGACATAGCCGTCTATGACAGGGTATGTATATTTATACGTATACATATATATAAACGCGACCAACTGCACTTGTATCGAATTTCCCCCAGAATTCCTGTCAACATATCTTATACTATATAGTATATTCGGAAATCTTTCCAGCACGAAAAAACTCTGTTTAGCTGCGGAAAATATTAAAAAAAAACTCCTGTTTCTGAGCCAGCTACGAATTATTATGTTAATTGGACTTGGGAGAAAACCTTGCAGTGTTAAACTCTCGATTGAATGCTGATATTTTATAAATTTCATATAATCTCTGGAGGAATTAAATCTCAATTTGATATCGAATCGAAGATAGCTTAAGGAAATTCGATGTCGGAGGAGTTGCATTAACGAGCGTTTAAGAGGCTCCAAGAAAATACTTGTGAAAATTATTCTTTATATTGTCAAGAATGTGTCGAAAATTCTTTAAATTGTTTCTGTGCTTTTAATTTTTTTTTTGTCTCGTGACTTCTCTTCACCGCTTGATATGTAAATCGTTCTCATCGATCCCATTTGGTTAATCTCGATTAACTTACAATTAAAGAATCTTTTGATTCATATGTACGGAAAACTGTAATAATCAAGAGACACAAGATCAGGTTGATCACTGTGATACATATGGTAAAATGTTTCGTAGCGTAGTCACGAAATGATGTATATTTAAAAAATTCGTACATAACTTCTTAATCGCAGTATTTGAACATCATTTTGACATGTGCCGAACAACTATCATTCAAAATTGACAACCGAGTGTAACGAATACGACAAACGTCGAACGTAAACTCCGATAACAATCGAACACACGGGTCACTTTACTCTCGCAAATCAGTTTGAGTGAGTCGTGAGTCGCTTTGCCGATATCTTCGCTCAAAAATCGCGACTCCGAATAAAGAGGAAAAAGATGAAGAGAGTTCGCGGGGGAACTATATTATATATACGTACCGACACAGCGCTTACAATACGGCTCTCACCGTTCGACGTAGATCTATATCACCGAACTGTAGATATAGTCGTCGATAAGTTCGGCCTGAAATATTAATCTCGCAGTCAGCGCTTTTGAGCTCGCTCGAGCGAGAACGTTGAAGTAGTCGGGGCGACGAAGAGAGAGAAAGAAAGAGAGAGAGGGAGTTAGAGAGAGTTGACTAGGACCTGGGAGGGGATTGAAGAGACACCGATGGCTGGGGTAGGAGGACGAGAGATGCGACCGGTGCTAAAGGGAAACGAGGCGCGACGGTACTCGCGGCGAAATTTTCTACCGGTTCATCGCTTTTTTTCTTCCATCCTCTTCTGCTCTCACTCTCTTTTTCCTTCTTTCTCTCGCTCTCTCTCTCTCTCGCTCTCTCGCTCTCTCTCTTGTACCTCTTCACGGGCTTGTTTTTTTTTTCCTTCTGAAAAGTGGCAGCTCATCTACCATCGAGCCGCGTTAGGTGCCGTCAACTCGAGAGTCGAAAAGAGCGCGACGGAGTGAAAGAGCCCAAAGGGGCTGATAGTGGGGGAATAGGGAGAGTTTCTTGCCTCATTCTCGTCATTTGACGAGCTGGAACGATTCGCGGTACGATCGATTGGTCGTTAATAACCCTTTGGCGAGGCTGGAAGACGACGAGCCGAATGGAGTATGCATCTCTTTTGTAATCGGATTATCGCCATCCCCGGGAAAGGATAAAAGAGGTAGATAGAGGAAGAAAACTCCTCCGGCGTTCCGTCGCCCCGACGGGTTTTATTGCGATCGGTGGAGACAAAGAACCTCCGCGACGAGAAGGACGATTACGGATTTCGGTGTACGAATGCTCGATAACCGGTAATTAGTTTCCTTTCGATTTTTCGTTAATCACTATGTTCATGCCTCTGCCAGGCCGATAGGCGAAAAGTGGAAATTGATTTTGCCCGGATTCTCTCTCTCTCTCTCTCTCTCTCTCTCTTTCTCTCTCTGACCAGCCTTGCGAAACGCGATCCCTCTCTTCCTTTATGGAGCCAGCAGCGTTTAAAGCACACCCGGCCGTTATCGAAATTAATAATATTTACGGTATACCCGCGTGTAGATGTGTGTATATCGATGCGAAGTGACCCGAAAATTAGCGATTAATAGCCTACCTTCGGCCGCAATCGTTAAACACAATCGCGTTAATTGGATTTCTCGTACTAACACGTGGAAAATCCTGCGGGATGCGATTTCCCCTCCGATTTCCATTTCGATATCGTCTCAAGGAATTTACGGCGCAAGCTCGAGACGTAATTCGCTTGCGCGGAAGCTCGCGATGACAACGCGCGACGACGGGCCATTACAGTAATCACGGAAAACTGCGGGCGGCGCTCGTTACGTCGTTACGTCGTTGCACATACCACGGGCGAGTTCTCCCGACCCTCTCGCGGCACTCAATCCCCTCGCTAAACGGCCAACTCGATGTCGGGGAGCTTTTACTCTCGCGGAAAATCTCGAGGCTCTTCTCCGACGCTTTAATTTTTCATTCTTTTAATCGCACCGCCAGCTCTTACCGATAGAAAATTTCCTGACGTTCTCACTGCGCGCCCCGGTAAGAAAGTTTTACGACGGGCGCATGTGATGCCGGAATTATTCCGACGAGCTTTGACATTCAAATTCGAGATGCTACCTACGAAAATTCAGCGACAATTTCATCGAAGTGAAAATGTATCGGTATAACATATGGATAGGATAACTCCATGAATGGATGGATAAATTTCGAATTTTAAACAATCCGAAGTATCGGTATTGCAGTTTTCTGAAATACGCGGGGGTATAAACCCAAGTTTCTAAAGGCTTCTCTTTTTAAATGAAATTTTTCGAAATAGAAGGTAAATGAAATTAAAAGAGGATTCGATACCAATTTCTCAAATGATTGCGAAATTCTGAAATTTTTCTTGGAAAAATGGGTAAGTGAACGAAATTACCCACAAAATTCCCGTATAAATCGATCTTGGTGCTGTTTACTCTGCACAATCATGAAAATTAATTATGATTTATTTTGTGTACTATTTTAATTTTAAATCGTGAAAATTAATATTATTCTTTTTCGTAAAATCCGAAACCTCCTTAAAAGGACACCAATTGAGTAATTTACCGTATTACAGGAAAACCAGATGTCATAACTACTGCATTATTTTCCAGAACTCTACGAGGCTCTATTCCTGGGAGGACAACGCCGCAGTGGCCGAGATACTGGGCACTCGCAGCCAGCCGGAAGTGCACAGATACAAAGTGCCAGTTCCGGGAGGTTTCGAGGCTCAGGTGAGACTTCTACTGCCACCGAACGCTGATCTTACCGGCGCAACCAAGTACCCCATGCTGGTATATGTGTAAGTACGACTTTTGGCTAGTTTTCAGCTAAAAAAGGAAAGGAGAATTATCTTTATACTGTCGATTGACTCGTTCGAGAGAATGGCCAAACTTGGACGGGTGTTTTTACGAGGAAACTAAAAGCGCTCGTATTTTCTTCTCGGCTCGTGGATCTATATCTATATATGCGGCGGGGGTGAATACTGTATAGTGATACACACGCATAACGTATAGTCATCGTCGATCGGTTAGCGCATAATGCATCGCTCTCGGAGTGCCGTCGGACAGTGATGAACGCACGGCAATCCCCGTGTGACGCTGCTCGTACTGCCCCCACCCCCTTCATCCACCCCCAAGCCACGATAGGTGTACATAAATATTTTCCCATCGGCGCGAATAAAATATCTCACGGTCGGTGAGCCGCTCTCACTCGCCAGATCGAAAATGTTGCCCGACAGAGAGAGAGACCTCGTCGAATGACGTATCGTCCTACCGGGACGGAAGGTTTATCTCCTTTTCCTCAATTTTTGTCATTCTCTTTACACTCTCTTGCTCGCTCCCTTTTCTTCTCTCTCTCTCTCTCTCTCTCTCTCTCCCTCTCTCTTCGATAAACTCGAACCACGCCAAACGAAATTACGTGGAAATTTCTTATTTCGTCGTTTCGCGTATGAATCTTGATTCTCGCGCGTGAGAATCGTTTTCCAGGGGTGGGCGCAAGCGCTTGGGTAAGGCGTCACGGGTGGGAGAATTTCAACATAAAACAGCATTAAATATGCGCGACGCGTGGCGGCCGAGCGGGTTTCCGTGTTTTCGGGCGTTCTCCGAGTTGTACGCCGACGACGTATAACGCGCCCGGGCGCGCGTATATACATAGTTGGCCGCAGGGCGCGGCCGATATAACTTCCGGCGTAAATCCTAATAACGTCTAATTTGTAGGCGACGCGGCTCGCCGGAAGGCAACTTTTAAGAGTACGAAGAGCTTATAGCCGTTATACGACCCTTTCTCGTACCGCGTGCATTAACTGGTTATAAAAAAAGAAAGAAGAAAAAAAGAAACGAATGGAAAGAGGGGCAAAAAGGGGTGAACAGAAGTGAAAGGAGGATTAGAGAGAGAGAGAGAGAGAGAGAGACCGCGAGAAGAGAAATTTCCTAGGCTGCGCACGAGTTTTTATTTCACTCGGATGCTCCCATCCAGTTACCCTATTCTTTCGACTCAATTGTTTTACATTCGGGCGCTAATTAATCCTTAATTTTGAATGAACTCGTTCGTTGTACTCGGTGATATTTCTCTTTTATATTTATGGTTTTATTTTTTCATTTGGACCTACCTTTTTTAACGCTTTTTTATCATGCGAGTGCAGGACGCTCCGCATATAACGTATAACCGGTTTGAAGCACTTTTCAAAAGGAAGCGGCACAGCCCGTCTAGTGGAAAAACGTAATCGGCGAGAGGATCCGCTTTTAAAAAGTATTCCCGTTTGCGAAGAGATACGATTTTTTCTCCCAGTTGTGTCATTTTTCGATTAATGAATTTACAAAGAGAGTGAGTGGCTTAAAACAAATTTATATATCATGGGTGGAGCATAGTACAGTCGTAGGCACGAAATCGCAAATAGACCCGAGTATCCACCGAATCGATAAAAACGGCGATTACAGTAATTTCATGGCTCATACGTGATTCCGTCCCAGGACGCTAGCCGTCTTAGCTTAAGAGATTATATCGATGAATTATAGTTCAGTCCTAAAAATTATGCATCCGTACCTGCATATTTCACTCTCGGTGAAAAAAAAATATCGCTCGACAGGTACCTTCGAGAATTCCTTCGGAGACGATTTCAGGATCTCCGTCGTTCTCCTAAAAGGAAAATAACGAAAATCGGCGCCGACCGGTCGTGTAGATCGTTCGCTAGTTTCGAGGATTCGCGGTGACGCGAAATCCTCGTCAGCCCGACGGTAGGGATGGTCCCGCGGGATAGCGGAAACGTATAATGCATCCAGCATACTTATGCGTATCAAGCCCCGGGTATCCTCGGTATCGGAGACGCGTGGCGTCGCTGAGAAAGAGAGAGAGAGAGAGAGAGACGGTTTCGAGCCTCGTCCTTCGTCTCTCCTCACCCCCATAATCCTCTTTCCATCTGGCGAGATCGTGCGCGAGATTATTCATGGGGGTGCCCTCCCCCGGCGAGAGGTAGCGCGCGCGCGGGAATCGCGTAAAACTTTTAAAGGATCGCCTCGAGATTCCCGTCGAGATTCCGTGAGACGCGTCGCGAATCGAACCGGACGACGATTTCTATACGTCGCAAGAAGAGAAACGGAATTTCGCCCTCGAAGAAGGAAAACTCGGATACACTTGCCGATTTAATGAGAAATCACTCTAGAATTGGAACAACTGTAGTATCGATTTTCGCTTCTGATAATACCATTCAATTAAAATTTCAACATTTTTTTCGTTATGCAAGTTCTGCTGTCGTGTTTTGTGTATAGCTATTAAAATAAGAAAACAATGAAATGAAAGGAAAACTTTTACAACACACGTGATTTTCAATATTTATATTTATAGAATTTGTATGGAAAACGATTATTTTTATTTATTTTCTGAAAGAGATGTATAGAATATTTAATAACAAACTCAATATTTATAAAATCAATACGGAAAACGATCAGTTCTATCTATCTTTATATTACTTTTCACTGTTTTCCCAAATGTTTAATTTTTGAATAGTCGTAATATAATATCGGGGTTATTATATTTAAACGCGGAGCCTAAAATTTATCTTGGCCTTGTCCTAGGAATTCAAAATATTTAGAATAACGCTCTACGATTACGTCTGTAAAATTTCATTTTTGTCTCTGAATATATATAAGTTTTTTACGATACGAGTTATCGCCGTCTAATTGCTTACAAATTACATAAAAGTGATAGAAAAAAATATTATTTCTGAGATAACCTCTTCTCGTACGGTAGCTCTACTCTCCTCTTATAACATAAATTGCACGATTGTCATTGTTACAAAAAAAAACTACGCGATCGAATAAAAAGTTTTCAGAATTTTTCAATCAGGATACATGAGTAAACATGAATTACATACTAGTTTACATGTGACATGAATCATATTGTCCAATATAACACATTTCTTTTTATCGAACCAGAGTGCACAAGTACACTCGATTTGTACAATCGTTATTTGTTTTATTTTACAGGTACGGCGGACCAGACACGTATCAAGTGACAGAGAAATTCAACATCGACTGGGGCACGTATCTCGTGACGAACAAGAGCATCATCTACGCGGCGATCGACGGCCGTGGCTCCGGGCTGAAGGGCAACAGCATGCTGTTCGCCGGTTACCGTAGACTCGGCACTGTCGAAATTATCGATCAAATTAACGTAACGAGGTGAGTACCGTCGAAATTTTCCTCTCCCGTACTCCACTCCTTTGATGTACGCTCAGTCAAAGCCCCTGCCGTCATAATCGAGTACGGAATAGATAATTAAACGTCATCATCCCCCCCCCTCTCTTTCTCTCTGGCTCTATCTCATTTTTATTCGTTTGAATAAAACTCGAACAACTCCCGCGGCAAGCGATCTCTTTGTAACGAAAATTGTTTCGAGAACCGAGCAGTGAAAGAGAAACGATTTTTCATCGTGAGATCGATTACGCGGTACAACACGGGGCGACTTGAGGTGAGGGTGACCTCGCACAACACAACCACAAACTTCTCTCGGTCAGGAGTTTTGCTCGCGCCGTACGAAGAAGACCTTAGGAGCTCGAGAAGGAGGGATCTAATTATCGAGGAAGCTTTTCCAAAGTCGCGCCCTTTGCCTGACTTATCGGGAGACGGCTCGGTAATCCGCTAATCCCGCAACCAAACCTCTCTTCTCCCCAATTCCCCTTCGACGAGTTAACTAACTCGGGCTGCGCCCAACCCTCGGGGCTCTTGACACCCCGAGCCTACGCGAGATTCTAAACGAGAGGAAAATTGCCACTTCCTTAACTCACGGTGGGAATTTATTTGTGGCTAATCGCGCTAGGAGTTGCTCGTATTTTTTGTAACGCATTGACACACCGAGGGACCCACGCAGCATGCGAAAACGAGTTAAATCACCGGCATCTATTTATCGGAATTGGCGAAACAGATGAGCAACGAATTGGAAGATTCACGAGCTGCTACGGTATGTCGATTAGCGGAGAATTCTTTCGTACAGGCAGTGGTGAGGGGGGATAGAAGAGCACAGTCGGATTTATATCTCGAATCTCTCGAATCGAGAAATGTATCGAGCGACACACTCGTGTGTGTCGGTGTGAGGAAAATAGAATCGCGGAGTTCCGCTTGACGGGTGCGTTTTGCTGGCGCGTACCGAGCTCGGCTATATCGCGTAAAGACCTCCCCCACTCAGGCGCGCGCGCGAAATTGGAAGGTAGCCAAGCGATTGCGGAATCACCTCGCTCTCACCTTCATCCAAACGTTATACCTTATATATACCCCGCCGACCCTCCTTCCTATTTCTCCCTCTTTCTTATCTCCTCCTCCTACTACTTCTATTCTCACCTTCCTCTCTCTCTCTCTCTCTGCGCGCTCTTATCCCCGGCTATATACGAAAAATTGATTTTTCGCGAGTCCTCTCCCGGCGTGGAACGATACCGCGCGTCTCCGTACAACGACGCGGGTTATTCCGACGTCGTACCGAGTGCGCAATTTCGCTTTACCGTCGCTCTCCTTCTAGGAGCTCTTCGAGATTCTCTCGTGCACTCTTCGAATGTTCTTCGCGAGAGGGAAAAAAATGGGAAAACTTGTCGGTGGGTATTCGATTTATACGCTACTAAAAGAGAGAACGGAAAGAGAGAGAGAGAGAGAGAGAGAGAGAGAGAGAAACTGCGAGCCGAAGGTTAATCCGAGACGAGATTCTTTTGGGTTAGGTATACTAAAACAAGCGACGAACAACGGCCGGCTGGATGCCAGGAACCACGCGCGAAGTCAATTCCGGAGTCTCCCGCGGGTACCATCCACCCTGACATACCTTCCCGCGCACTCCTCTACCCTCTTCCATCCGAGTTCATGTAACAGGAGCCAGGACGGCGTATTCGGAAGCCCCGCGAGACGTCCGGATACGCGCCCGGTTGATTCTTTTCAATGGATGGCCAAGTCTTCTCTCTCTCTCTCTCTCTCTCTCTCCTCCCTTGTGGTTCGATTGCATAAACGTGGCCCAACATCCACCAAGTTGAGATACAAAATCTTATAAAATTATTGATTAAAAACTGATTTAGTTTAATTTAGTTTTACGAATTCCGAGAGTAGACCCGGATTTATTCTATATTCTTACCAGAGTTTTTTAGAACGATCGTTTGTTTCAGGCATCTACAAGAGAAGCTGCCGTTCATCGACAAGAGCAGAACTGCCATATGGGGCTGGAGTTACGGCGGTTACGCGACGGGGATGACCCTGGCGATGGACACGAAGAGCGTCTTCAAGTGTGGCATGTCGGTAGCACCGGTTACCGATTGGGCTCTATATGGTGAGTCCCCTCAAACGATACGGAATAAAATCCCATATTTTCGACGGGATAATGAGCGATCGTAATTAATATTTCGGTCGGATATGAGAGAGAGAGAGAGAGAGAGAGTAAAAGTGGGTCGGGGTGAGCGCGAGACGCGCTCTCGCTTCGCGAATGAAAGAACACGCACGTTAATGAAACGCGAAACGGAATAAACGGCTGATGTTCACCGTACGAACGTTAATTAACGGGCTCGGGTGCGCGCCACCAGGTACAAAGTTTCCGGGGCCATACAAGCTGCTGGAGGCACGGTGTCACGCGTTTCTTCTTTGTTTCGCAAAAACGCATTAATCTCCTCGCTTCTATGGTCGAAAAGCGCTTTCCCCGCGTTCTAATTAATAACTCGCGCTTTAATTACAGATTCCATTTACACGGAACGATTCATGGGCCTGCCGACAGTGTCCGATAATCTCCAGGGCTACGAGCAGGGCCAGTTGTTGAACAAAGTTGATAACATTAGAACGAAGATGTACTATCTCATTCACGGAACTCTCGACGATAACGTGCATTACCAGCAGTCCCTCATGCTCGCCAAGGTATTGGAGCAGAAGGACATTCTCTTCAGACAACAGGTGAGCTTGACTCGATCATCGGATCTCGGCGAGTTCCCTCTTTCTTGATTCATTTATCTCTTATTCTCTGGCAGACCTACACCGACGAGGACCACGGTATCGCACAGTCGCGCGCGCATCTCTACCACTCGCTCGAAAACTTCCTCGACGAGTGCTTCCACGTGACGTCATGATCTCGAAGAGGACTGATATCGCTCATCTAGGCGATAGCCTGAGAAAAAATTGACGACGGAGAATTAACGATACCATTTGTAAATACAATGATCGAGTGTACATAGCTTATGTACAATATGTAATATGAACGATTTTTGTACATATATATATATATATATATATATATATATATTTCATGATATATAAAAGAAGAAAAGAAATATAAGTGACAAGTGCCAGATAATACGAAGGTGCACAAACAGAGCCTGAGGAAAACGTCTCATTGATACGTTTTTCAAGGGTACTCGCAGTTTGTCTATGCGCCGCTGTAGGCCTAAGGTTATCGAGACGGCGAGCCAGTCTCTATAGCCAGATGCGATATCGATGCTGAACCGTTTTACGTACTTATTTACTCGATCGATCCTTTTGTATGTCCCGCATCGAATCGAATTTATTATCGAATCGTAAGAGCGTGCGATAAAAGTTCCTCGTCATATTTTACTTTGATCCTACTTTTAGTTGCAAATGTGCATATCGATCGCTGAAATCAAATTGTATACATAGTCTTCGTTGGTACAAATGTACGAGTCCACGATAGAGTATAGACGAACGACTACTGTAACATTATTTACGAAAATTAAGAAAAAAGTTTCTCAACTCAAGGACCACTATTCAGAAGACAAATCGACATGAATTTACGCGAACGTTTATTAATTTTTATCCTGTCACTTTGTACATATGGTATAACTTAATTAAAATTCGATTACCGTATGTGTAAGAATTGTTGAAGCAAGAATGTAATATTGACCCTGTAGCATTACAGCACTAACGATATATTCGTTTTACCCATTATTTGTTGAGTGTATTATAAATAAAAATCTATGTTTTAATAAAAAAAAACATTGTTTTATTGTACATTTCTCTATAATATAGTAATAACAAAAAATATTTACAGTATGATATAATTTATGAATTCTCTGTTTCTTTGAATCTGTAAAATGAAAATTGTATTCGATAAGATACTTTATTTTCTATCTTTATAAATAAAATAATTTTACTATACTCACTTGCATTTAACACATGTGTAAAATACAGTTTGTCCTTCGTCGGCAGACCTCAATTGTAAAGTAGCGTAGGACATTTTGTCATGGTTGCACTGGGGGCATTTACGTTCGACTACAGGACCATCCGCTTGTTGATCCTCTTTAACGTCGACGATAGGAGCGTATTTATCTTCCGTATTGAATGGAACGTCGTATGTTGTCTCCATATCTCCGAAAACTACAATAGAAAAATGTAAATAAAAGCGAAAGATACACACGAAAAGAGAAATTGATGCAAATAGGGGAAGTAGTGTTATTGTTGGCCAATCGACAGTAATTGGCCTTATGAATAGTCGATGATACGATTATTATACAAGGCTCATTAGTCAATGACTATCGTATGTATGTGTACATAGATATATTTTGACCATAGGGTCGATCACTGTCAAACAAGCCAACACCTACACCACTATGTACACTATAACAATTCTAACCTTCTTCCCCCCACTGACGTTTACATCCATAACATTTCACTTCTCCTGTATTTTCTAACAAAGGTAGGATACATCCGCAATCCGGACAAAAGCCGGATTCCGTCAGAAAAGATACGTTATCTTTGTTCATTTGAGCTGAAAAATTCATAATTATATAAAGTTCATTGTGATAAAATTGAATTATGATAAAACCTAACCTATATTTCATACATTTACTTACATAAGTATCAAGGGGATTTCTCAAAAATTTTTTCAGTTAATAAAATATTTGCGCACAGAATCGAAAAACCTACAGGTATTTTATCAAACTGAAGTAACGTGTAAAACAAATTTTCCCTACTTGTCACGTACGTTTCCTAATTTGATATATATATACGACTACACACAACTGAAAGCACGTGTAGAACTGTCGACGATGTAGAACACAGCGCATGTGCAGTGGGCAGTCGATTCGAATTTTCCTAACTGGTTGACTACGAAACTCCTAATTTTTCGATGAAATTTTAATGTAAGAGTCAATAAGTATTCTCTGTAAAAGATAAGGAAGCTAAAAACACTCGGTATTTGAAGTTCTGACGTTTTTATAAATTATTAATGTTTAAATTTTATGAGTACGATAACGACCAAAAAAAAGCTTAGAGTTGTCTGAAGTTGCCGCGTCTGAATTTCTATTTAAATTGCATGGGAATCCAGCCGCGACAATTTCAAGCAACTGCAAACTTTTTTGGCCACCAATGTACCTACATACCTACACAAAATCCTGGCAACGTGATCATCAGTTGCACGTGCAGCCTTGAAACTTGCCGGTTTAAAACGAAGATAACTGAAATTTTTGCAACAATACCCGTTCCCCTTACCGCGGAAATCAAGCATCCCTGTTCGAGTATATACTCAATTATCCGTCCTTGGAAGCTTATGTAACATGCACAGTGAATAGAATATGAATTTTAGATAACCATAGCGTGAACTGACTTTCGTCAAATAACGAACATCTGGTGAAAAATAAGGCAGTAAAATGCAATTTGCCCGTTATATCGTCAGGTTTTTGGTTGATACGACTCTCGCGTATTTAGTCAGTGGCCAGTAAGTATACAAAAAAAAAATGATAAAACGGTCGAGATTTACATTATTCATCGGCAAAATTTGAATTTCAGAAATTCCGTGGAAAATGGTGGCAGTAATATAATGATTTCCGAACCAACGAACATGACCCCGACTATAGAACCTGAACAAAATATTACGCCCAAGAACAATACTTCGTGAGTAAAGATCTAATGAAAAAGAGATAGTAGCAATTTTTCTCTGGGAAATGTTGATAAGGTAATTACAGATGCGACATGATGCTGTTCGATTTCACGTCACTACGAAACGTGGATAATTGGATGGAGATGTCCGATACCGTGAGAGTGGTCGGAAAATCAAAAGCAGTCCTGACTTTACAAACAACGCAAGTTTTCCAGCGGGGCATATTTTTCACGCTCTTGAATCCACAGCCAAATGGTGCAGGTTTCGCAGGCGTTAGAACCCGCGTGAATCTCGATCTGTCCAATTATAAATCACTTTTGATAAAATGCAGAGCACAGGGCAAGAACGAGCATTATAAAATGGTCCTGAGGCACAAAGGACAGGCTTCCAATGAAGATACTTCGTATGAACAATTTTTCACGGTACGTCGCTATTATATGTATACATTAAATACATTTACACAGTGGCGGTTAAAATAAATTATTTTTACGAGTATTATCAGATTGATTAAAAATTACTGAAGATGTACTCGAGTCGACAATATTACTCATTTTTAAGATTCTGTTGTTCATACCGGTAGAAAGATGGCAGGTACGTAGTAACATAGGGAAAAATCGTAATAGGAGGGGATCAAAAGTATTTTGAGAACTTTTAGTTGATATTTGGAGCATTTTTAAATATTTTTAACATTCTGAACATTTTATCAAATTAAAATAATTTTTAGCGTGGCTGTATATACGGATGAACAAGAATGAGTACATTATCGTTTTTATTTGCAGGTTCCACTGTCGGAGGAGGGATTTTCGACAATTCGATTGCCGTTAGCAAATTTCGAACCTTACTATCGAGGAAGGAAAGTTCCGGACGCGGAAACTCTGAACACGACGGATATAACTATGATAGGACTGCAAATTTATGGAGGTGTTTATTTACCTATAAAACAAAGTGGCGTGTCTTCGTTGGAGATTGATTTTATTTCTGCTTCCTGCTAGAGTAGAAAAAAATCAATTTTATAATTTTAGGTAATCCCAAAAGACTAGGATATACGAACAAATGTTCTTCTGTACTTTTGGTACTTGAACGAACAATTTTGATTCATATTTAACCCGTTTATGATGAATTAAATATTATAGCATATGCAAAGATTTTTACGTTGTTTCATTTCGTCGAATCTCTTCGTGATGAAATACCTGCCAATATAGTAACATCCCCAGAAATTGATCAAACAACTACTGTAGGGGTATTTCGATTTACTTGTCACGTCAACCTAAATTTTTCTAGATTACAAATATCGGAGACTTTAATTTTTAAAGTATGGGGCAGTGCTTGAGAGAAAACGAACTGTTATTGAAAATTATACAAATCTATAACTTTAGATGATATAGTGAAATGATAATTTTTTTTAATCGATATAATATCGTTGTTGGGAATAACGAGAGAGAAACACGCAAAGTACATTTATGATATAGAATACGGTTTAAGGGGGTCCCACGCTATGATCGATTCGAAGATGATAAGAAAGAGTAACTCGGTATCAGCAAGACGACTCGCGGAGCTGTGACATGGTCGCCTCGTCTTCCGGGTGAGTTACCGATATTGTTTAATAAAAACAAAGAAATCAAAAATTATAATCGATTCACTCCGTGTAGAATCGTACACACGCTGTTTGATTTTACTCGTTCGGATCAAATAAACAATTGGACGGAGGTCTCAGATACCGTGAAACCGAGCGGGATGTCGAAAGCCGCTCTCATTCTACAGAAGGCTCAAAGTTTCCAGCGAGCGGTGCTCTTTACACTGTTGAATCCAAAACCGAATGGTTCCGGTTTTGCCGCAATACGTTGCGATGTCAATTTTGATCTTTCGGAGTGTCAAAATTTATCTATCAAATGTCGTGGTCAAGGTATCAATTTAAAGTACAAGGTTTTATTGAGGCATAAAACTCTCGGTCCTGATTCGCTGATTTACGGACAGGTATTTTCGGTATGTCGAATAATCGTTGGCAATTTTTCATTTCGATTCTCCCTCTTGAGAAATGTATTCTATTTTAGGCTCCAGAAGTGGAATTCGGGATAGTGAAATTACTGTTAACAGATTTTAAGCCATACTACCGAGGTCAAGAATTGCCATTAGAATCACACCCATTGGATACAACTGCAATTATCAGTATTGGTTTTAAAGTTGATTACGGAATTTACTTACCAGAAAATCGACCCGGTTGTTCATCGTTGGAAATAGATTGGATTAAGGGAACGAAATAAAATCGAAAAAGTATAGAATGTTCCAAAATAACGTTTATACATTATTTATTAATTACATATGTGGTTTAGATCAATTGTATTTTAATTTAAAATATAACTTAAACGATACTTAATATACCATAACATTAAATTGAATACGTACTTGAAGCTAAAGTTCAATAGAACCTATTCTCTCAAAAGATCTATTCATCGAATTGGACATTACATTTTGTAAGAACACAAAAATAATTTTATACATACTATAACATAAAAAAATAGCTTACTTTTATAAAACAAGATAAATTCAAAAGAATGGGATTTCAACTGTGTAAAACATAGAAAAGTCAAAGTAGAAAATATTTTAGTGTTTGCAGTATTCATATCAAAATTGCTGCTTAGTAAAGGAGACAATTAAATTACTACTTAGATCTGTCAGTGAAACTGCTCAAGAATAACAATACCATAAACGGTGATTGCAATTATATTATTATCCAATCACTTGATCTCAAAAAATAATATCGAAAACAAATTTAAATCTAATTTACATTAATGTGTGATATTGAGTTATGGGAATTATTCACACAATCAAAATTACATCTGTACATGTAAGTTTTACTAATTTCAAAATTAAATTAAATTCCTTACAATGATTGTGATATGATTTCGTTAACACACATATTAACAATTGGACGAAGTTCTTGTTGCGCATAATCCTCCGGTAATGGTAATTGAGAAACTAGTTGTATCAGTATCTTTGTTGTACTCTGGGATTCACTCGATAAAAATGTCTTTGCAAGATGTAACGTTCTCTTTGCAATTTCAGCTTGACAAAGCCTGGAAAGTTGTTTTGTAATTATGATATTACTTTCATTGCATTATTAAAATTATAAATAACGAAAAATGTTTCAATACCTGTGTTTATCGGTTGGGCAAGGGAACATGTTGATTCTTGAACATAATGATGTTAATTGCGGTTTCATTGATTTTAATTTGTAGGTGAGTTCACACGCATCGGTAGATCGCAATATTTCTTTGATTTTCATTGTAATCTCCATATAATCCCAGAGCAGCTGTCCCTTATATGACCATCCACTTATTTTACTGCTGCATTCAGTTGACACCATGGGTCTCAAAAGCATTAGCAAGTAATCATAATTTTCTACAATAATTATAACAATTACAGTGTGAATAAAATAATAATTATAACTTTTAGATTATCAAATCGTACCATTTATAATTGCATCTGCTCCAATGTGATCAATTATTATATCATGAGCAAAATTCCATTCTTTTGCCTTGATAAAGTACCAAGCAGCTTCTCCATATCTGTGATAAATATACCTCAATTAGTCGAAAGTTTGATACAACATTCTATCAGAAAAGGAAGTACCTACGTACCTTTTAGCAACGCGGCATTTTATGGCTTTAGCATAATCAATCCATACAGACGGAATACTAAGATCTTCTACTAAAAAGGATTCTTGTTCCTCGTATTCCGGATTTTCATCAATAGAGACGTGACGTTCGAGCAAACTCATTACAGCGGATTTTCTCTTTCCACTCTCTGATAAATGAAGCATCACGAAAATGGACCAGTGCCACAAGCCGTAAGCTTCCAGCTGTGTCGCAAAATTCGTATGCGTTAACGCAACAGTGTATTCAGAAATTTGTGTGTATCCCAATCCCATCAAAATCTCTTGTATCAACCAACTAAGCCTATAATCGAGCGGATCGGGCGTATACGCGAGAGGGTTAAGTATTTTGTTAAGAGAATGGTTACCACAGCAATAGAGTTTCAAAAGCTGATAGCATAGATCGTAAACTTGGTCACTATTTGATATTTCAATGTCGAAGTCCATTTCTTTGTAATCGGGTTCGGGCTTAGCCGCGTAGGCAACTGAAGTTGTCATTGGAGTGAAGGACGTATCGTAAAGCTCCAACACGTCAGCTATTGAACAGGTAGGCGATGAAATATACCATAAATGCATCGCGAAAGCCTTCTTCCAATCAAGACCCTCGCACACATTGATCGTGCCGTGTTTACTAATTATTAGTGGCTCGGCTGCAACGAGCATGAATAGCTTCAAACGTTCGATCGAAATCTTTTCATCGACTTCTGTATCTTGCCACAGTGCCAATTGTTGTTTCATAAGTTCTCTCACTGAAGCACCGCTCCGTAATTGAGATAGAAGCAAAGACAGACAATAATTTCCATTTCTCGTCGCTAGCTTGCATGCTTCTTCCAATCTTAAGGCACACAACAACGAGAAAATAAATTCGTCTTCGTTTAGCTCATCAATGGGTTTCGTATCGACTGCATCTCTTTCTATCACGCTCTTAAGCCATTCCCCAACGGCCTCCCTTCGAACAATGACATTTTTGTGCATAGTATTACCACCTTCAGGATCCAGTTCTGAGAGATTTCCCCACAGAGCGACGCATAAATGGAAGACATCGTTTATGTATACCGCCATACGATCGGTTTCTCGTTGGCTAGCTAATTCTTCTGCTAAAGCGCTATGCTCGTGTATGGCATTGATCATCTTCTCGGATGATGTGCTAGAAGCTTCAATCTTCGGGCAATTTCGGTCTTTTTCAATTACGCAATGATTCAATTGAATTTTCAGATGACCCTCGATACTTTCCCTAAAAGCTTGGATATCGTGCTCATCGGCACCGCTACCCCCGAGAATCCGTATTCTTTGAACAATCGTTGAAGACGTAGTATCGTTATTCGAACGACCAGACACATAAGTACCCAATTTACTGAAGACATTCTCTAGTTCCACCTTGGTCGCTTGATTCTGCGTGCTTAGGGAGAGAAGCGTTAATCCCGGTCCCCAACTGGATCTAAACATTCTACCCATTTGTATTCCGAGATCTGCTACGCAATGAAATCGTGATTTATGAATTATAGAATCTTCCAATGGAACCATTTCAGACTGGCTCTTGAGCACTACAGTCAATGGGCTCGGCGTCGGATCAGGAAGGCTCAGTTTCGATAACGCTGGAGATTTGGATTTATCTTCCGCAAAGTATTTCAACTTTTCATGTTGCTCGGTGAATATTCTTTCTTCATTCATTGGGGTTGGTATCGTTTCGAAGGATATCTCTTTCGCGGGCAAAGACAGATTTCCGATTTTTGATGTATTAAATAAATTGTTCTTTTGTACACTCGTATGAAAAAAAGACTCGGTATCGAGATAGTGATTACCGAGAGAAGGTGTTTTGTAACCATTACCTATTATGTTTTGGTCTGTATAATCATCCTCCATCTCAAAAAAATTGGACTTCATTAGTTGTAGTCTATGGCTATCGGTACCAGTAATGCGAGCAACAGTAGCGGTTGGACTGAGAGTGATCGGTTTTTCACATACATAATCGTCATCGATATGCGAACTAGAGGTGTCCTCAAAATGATCTCCACCCATATCCATCAATCTACCAACGTCGGAGAATTTTTTTACATTTTTCAACCCATCGTCAATTATTTTTTTGTCGGGATATTTTTCTTGCAGCTTGACCAATTTATTAAATTGACTCGCTGTGACGGTTTTTATTTTCTTTTTCGGGTCGTTGGCTGGTGGGGCGTCTTCCTCATCGGAATCGCTTAATCCGTACTTGGAGAAATGATCGACTTTAAATACCCAAGACCCAGTTTCTGGGCGATATTCGCAAAATCGCGTATCGTGCTTCGCACAAACTCTTCGCAATTTTGCTTCGTAATTCATCTCAGCGAGACGTGTCGGATCGGTTATGGGCTCGTGCAACGATTTATCATGCGGCCACACGCGATCTAAAGTAACTTGGGCTTTTCGATTCAGTCCTTGTCCTACTGGTGGTTTCTTCTCATCATCCGGATAAATGATAACTTCCTTGTGACGGAAATGCACTATTTCGTCTAAATTTAACCCATATATATCGAACGTATCCGGAAAATATACATTTCCATATCCTTTTCGACCGACTGTAAAACCATTGACAATGCAAGTTTCGCCAGAAATATACTCATCCAATTCTTCAAGAGCTGGTAGTGTATAATAACCTGCGCGTCGCAACGTAATGTTTGCAGCGTTTGGCGTCGAAACATTTTGTAAATTTGCCCACGTACTATCGTCGTTTTCATGAGTCAAATCAGCTGACTGAACAGTAAAATCTAAACGAGTTTTATCAGTTAAAGAATTCGAAGAAGTATCGATGGATGTATTTAAATTCGAACGAGAAAGATTAGGGCTGTTAATTTGTGCTCTTAACTCAGCTACTGTATTATCGATAACTTCCACAGATTGATTTTTACCAGAGAAAGGCGATCTTTGTCCATCGAACGAATCATCTTCGACTTCTCGTTCTTTTCTCGGTATCGTAGATCTCAACCACGAAGTCGACGATCTACGATCGTTTGCCGGTAAACGATTGTCTTGTAAATGATTTTCCTTATTTGTAGGTTCGACTTCATTGATGGAACTTTCTGGAACTACATTTTCCGTCGTTGCATTAATGTTATCATTTTTGGAATTCAACTCTTGACTAGACGATGATTTTGGACGTAGGACGAGTCGCTTAGCACTGACCCGTGGCTGGAATGCCTCCGATAATATTGGATCTTCTTCCTCCAAGCCATCAAAAATAGACTTTTTTGATAACTGAGCTGAACTGACAACTCTGGTTTTCAATTTGGGAGATTTATTATTTGGTGTCACTTTGAATTGCGAATTGCTCAAATTTCTTGCAGGTGTATTCGCAGGTTTCAAAAGTTCTTCTGCTTTACCAGATGCAGGTAGTAAATTCTTCAGTAATGGCGAATCTCCAAATGGAGCAGATACTAACGCTAAAATTTGTTGATGAACAGGTACTGTACCGGTCGTCTGAGTTTGATTCGCAGACATTCCTCCGCTCATCAATCCCATTCCCATTCCAGTTCCTGTATTGGCGTTCGCTCCAAATGTGGAAGTATTTCCAAAACCTCCTGGATTACTAAATGTAGTGTTGGTACCAGGAGTTCCAAAAAGACTTCCTGGTTTCTGGGTACCAAATAATGAAGATCCACTTGTTAAGTTTAATCCTGTATTAGTGCCCAAACTTAGTGTAGATGATGCTGAAGATGCAGGAAAGGAGAAACCTGATGTCTGACCAGCAGGTTTGAAGGGCGAATTGAATAGCGAAGAACCGGTATTTTGAGTGGCATTAAAACCTGTATTAGTGCCAAAAGTTGAAGTTGATGGAACACCAAACGATGAAGCTCCAAATCCAGTAGTACCTGTAGTCTTGGTACCAAATAAATTTGTACCTGCGTTGCCTGTTGAAGTTTGTCCAAAATTAGGGAAACCAGTACCCGATGAAGAGGCTGGTATATTGAAAGCAGGTTTATTGGTGTTGAATAACCCAATGCTCTGTAAATTGAAATTATTTCACGTTAATTTACATAAAAATTGTGTACAGATCATTTTTATAGCAGTGGAATTTTTAATACCTGATTCTGTTGAGTAGTTCCAAAAGTAGAACCAAAACCTGTGTTTTGTGGGGTAGTTATATTTCCAAAACCAGTGGCTGTTGTTTGATTTGTATTTGTACTAGCAAAAAGTGGTGTTGGTGCAGTAGCTAAAAAATAAAAATCCATCTAAACCGTTCAAATGAAAAATAATTTCAATTTGAGGAAACTTACCACCAAAAGGTTTAACTTGATTATTTGTTCCAAAAAGACTGTTAGAAGTACTCGAATTAAATGGAAATCCATTTGCTGTAGTTGCAGGTGTTCCAAACCCAGTCATAGGTTTGCCAAAGAGACCTGTTGAACCTGTTTGGTTGGTACTTCCAAAACCACTGGTCATTGATCCAAAACCTAAGCACAATTAAAATTGATTTTTATTGAATGAAAAACACAAGCAAAGTAGACAAACATACCTGTGGATCCTGTACTAGTACCAGCAGTAGCAGCACCAAAAGGTGACGTCTGAGCGGATGTACCAAAAAGATTTGTACCAGTAGCTAAAAGTAATCATTTTCAATTACACATATATAATCAATATTTAGGTTTGTAAAAAAAAATTAAAATGGTTAATACTTTGAGTAGATCCTTTACGTCCTGCTTGATAATCTTCTAGACGTAGTTCTTCCAATGATTTAGATTCATACTCTTTCATACAAGTGATACAGTGATGTTTTGTCGAAATAGTTTGTGTGACACCACCTTTCACCATGGTATCACTACCCGTAACTGGGTTAAATTTAACCACTGTGCCAGTGATACCAGTAACAGCGTTGTTACTACCAAAACCTGTATAACAGAATTTAAATTGTGAAATACACAAAAAGTTTAATATTTTAAATTATAATGAAATTTATATCTTTATATTATTTTACCTCCTGTAGTGCCAAACAAACTAGTATTCGCTGTAGTATTTGTTTGTCCAAATGGTGTTGTTTGTTGCTGCTGTTGTTGAGGTTGACCAAATAAAGTGTTTCCAGTTGTCGAACCAAATCCACCAAATCCACCAGGTTTATTGGCTGCTTGACCAAAGGCAGATGTTGTTGTATTTGATCCAAAGAGACTTGTATTAGCATTTTGTTGAGTACCAAAAAGATTAGTATTTGTATTTGTTGAACCAAATGCTGTAAAAATATTTGATTATAATAACATTGTCATGAAACTCATAGTTCGGTTGATTGATTACCACCAAATGACGATTGAGTAGTATTTGGTTGACCAAATGCTGGAGTAGCAGTGGTAGTACCGAATAAACCTCCGGCTGTTGTTCCTGCTGGTTTAGCACTAAATAATGAAGTATTCGTGCTTCCAAAAACTGGAGCTGACCCACTACCGAAACTAGTGGTTGTAATTGGCTTTCCAAATGCAGTTTGTCCAAAAGGACTACTCTGCGAAGCTGTGTTGAAAGCTCCTATTTGATAAAACATAAATTCAATAAAAAATTGATTATTCCGTGAATTAAATTCATATATTCAATATTGAACTTACCAAATGAAGTGTTGCTTGGTTGCCCAAACATTTTTATCAATCAGAAATGTAATTTATCTGTAAAATGTTATATCAAATGAAATGCAAAGTATGAAGCAATATGATGCAACATTTGTTTTCGAAAATATCATAAAAACAATCAATTATACCTCATACAAAATTTTATTTATCTTCCAAAAAAATATATTTGAATAAATAAAAATATTTTGTACACGTTTTTCGTAGATCTGGTAGCTGAAGTGAAGATAAACAAGATCACTTACAAATAGAAAGAGGTTAACCACGAACGTTATGCAGTGGACAAATCAACACTCGTCGGACCGTATGAGCAGCATTCGAACGTGCACTGAACTAATCACGTTAGAGTCAAATTTTAGTTTTTTCAAAATCACCATTCCAGGTTCAAATATTCAGTTTAAATAATTCCATATCCTGTTAATGCCGACACTTGCACAAATTGCGCAGTTATAAGATGGAAAAAATAAGTTTGATATAGATACGTTCCAAAGCTATATAATATGAAGATACTCAAACGAGTGACTTAAATTAAAATTAGTTTATAGACGGCGTTGTTGGAATCGTTAACATTCTACAATCTGAAATCACCCTCGTGTAGAGTTTCTTCGAAAAACGCTGATTTAGTGCTATTCTTGATTGATAAAAAATGTATTTACATTATTGGGTTATTGTTATCGATTATGACGCCCTTTTCTAAAAAGTAAAATGTAAGTAGTATGCTCAAAATTCGTGATTGGTTGGCCGAACAATTAGAAAGTTGTGATTGGTTGAACATCTGAACCATAATATTGCCCAACATTCAAAATCCGAGAATGGATGAACTCAGAAATCAGAACAGAGCTTTGATACTAAAGAAGTTAACTGAAATATTAGGAAAATGTCGACATGAAATATTGGAACGCAACTGACTTCCAGAAACAAAGATTTCTAAACTGAATGTAAACTGTGGAAGTCTTAACCTATAATATAGATTATATCTGATTAACATATCTTAAACTATTATGTCATTTCATAACAATGGTTTATTTTATATACATATAGTTTATGTATACTATGCATAGAGATTATCGGAGCGTACAAATTTGTTACAAAACCAATTATGCATGATACATTTTTATACTCAGTATAAGCAGCATAAAAAATACTCTTAATTCAATTTCTGTATTAATGATTTCCAATAATCATTTTTATCATTTGTACTTCTTAAATATTATACATGTTACAGCACAACTTAATTCTTTAATATAAACCTATTTTAGCATATTAAATGACATGCCATGAATAATTTTAAATTGATCAATTTGCATTGATTGAATTAATTTTTCTTTGTACATCAAATTCATAAGTTTACATAATTTAGTTTCTACAGGAGGAAGTGAATTTGAATACAAGTTGATGAGTTCTATGAATGTAATATTTTCTGGAATAGGAATATTAAGACGAGCGCTTATCCACTGTTGAGCCTTCAGTGGTATAAAACTGTTGCCACCATCTGCTTCTAATATTTTGTATGACAAATAAGAACATTTTTTCGATATCTCTACTGCTTCGTAACAATCATAATTATTACATTTATTAAAAACCTGAAAAATAATGCAATTGATTAATGAATTTATGAAAATAAATTTCAACATTTTATTTTTTTCTTACATCTGTGTCATCCATATTATATTCAAAATCGTCTGATAACGATGTGCCCCAATGGAAGAGAGCTACCACAGCCATATAAGGATTTTTGGTAGCAAAATTTTTATAAAACTTATCGAAAAATATATTGATGGTTTCAGTTATACATTTCACACTGTTAGGTGGTTCAATATTTGCAATGACCCTAGACGCCTCCATTCTAATTGCACTATTTTCATCTAATAACAATTTCAAAAACGCAGTCCACCAATTTATCATGCAATCTAAAAATTAAATAGCATTATTTCACTTCAAAGAATAAATTATTAATTTTATATACCTTTTTCATATTCTGTCCTATTGAGATGAAATAACTCATAAAGAATATCAAAGACTGTTATTCGTAAATTTTCATCTAACGTACTAATCCAACAGCTATTACAAAAGTTATTATAAAATTCCTCTTCATATGTTTGCAGTTTTTCTGTATTCTGGGGAAAAACTAATTATTATCAAAATTATCTGTTTAAAAGGCAGATTGTACACACCTTGAAGAAATGGAGTAAAGTTATGTATGACGTACCAACTAATCTTAAAAATGTCTTTCTTTTACAAAAATTATTAGTAGTACTCATATTTTCTAGGAGAATGTAACATATGTGATGTATACTTTCTAATTCATCAGGATTGTGAAATTTATTACTATTCATCAAATACATGTTGAGAAAGTTAAATATTGAATCTTGAAGATCAGGATCATACATACTAATATTTGACAAAGAACCGCAAATTTCTTCTATTGCGTGTGAATATATGTGCGAGTCTACATCAAATATATCGAAAATTGTAGACCATGCAATCATTTGCACCTTTGATTCTGTGTCTTTGAGAATATGCAAATAAACATTTAGTAATGCATTATCTAATGTGGGGTTTTTTAACATTTTCAATTGTTTTCCCATATGAGATATGAATTTTGTCAATATGACTCTGTATAACTCTCTTCCTACACCCATCTTAAGTGATTCTTCATTTGTCAAATGACATTCATACAAAGATAATTGTAAATTGAAATTAACGATGTCTCTGGAAATGTAGTATGAAACTATTATATATTTCCTGTAAAAACATTTAATTTATAATTAATTTTTTTAGAAAATCTTACATTATATCATCCCATTTCATTAATTCGTAAATAATAGCAACATATGTACTCGCAATTGGATAACAAGCTATACCCTTGCTATTTTTCTCAAGATTTTTCAGAATCCATTGAGAATTATTTACGAATAAAACAAACTCTGATCTACTGCATTCTTTCTTCACAATTCCAATTTTTTTGATAATCTCTAAAACCTAAAAGGCACATAACGTTATTTAATTTAAGCATATTCACAATTTAAACGTAGTTTAATTGTAAAAATTGAATAGATTTTCATACTTGGAGTAAATATCCATGAATAGTATTTAATGGTATTGATTTTTGTTCACCACAAGCAATTTGATTTAATAAATTTATAATGAAGCTATTTGCATTAGATTCAGTCAATAACGGTACTAGAGCTCTAGCAGCCATTTCCCGTGTTTTAAACACAGGTGATTTGGCACATTGAGAAACCAATGTTACAAATTCATTGATCTGAGAAGGATAATATAATTTAGTATTTATAGGAAAAATTTATTTATAATGGCAGTACATACCTTCCAAATAATATTTATATCATCATGAGTATGGTTTATATATAGTCTTGATAGCAATAGCAGTATAGATTGAACACTGGGCTTTATAAGGCTGTCATCAATTGAAACAAAAGTTTGTAGTTCATCTAACATGAATGAAAGAAGATTTGGATACTTTTCAAAGAACAATTTTCCAGTCATCTTATTATCAGTGGTTAAATTAATATGATCTTTTGTTCTCTGAACTCCGAATATTCGAATGATTAATGCACTAAATAGTAATGTTGCAGCATTTCTTTCCTAAAATTCAAGTTCATTTAATAATAATGTCAGAGTAACATTAAATGACAAATATAATGTCCAACTGGAAATCCTACCATCCAAGTTTTTCCATCATAGCTCTTAAATGCTACAATCAATCCATCAGATATAAATGGTTGAATAGCTTCTCCCAGTTGAGAATGTTTAAATAGAGCTCTAAGTATATTTAGTGTGTGTGTTTTTATTTCTGTTACTTGAATGTCACACTCTTCAGTACTGTCTTTGTTAGACACGTCATCTAATTCTACATAAAAATTCACAAAATTGGAGAATACAGTATCAGTATACATTAACTTCTTTATATTTTTCCAGAAATTAAAATTATCATTGTATTCACTCAATTCACAAAATCCCAACAATATTCTCATTACAGAGTATAGTGAGGAATCTTGTAGATTATTTTTTCTAAATGGTTCAGAAATTATGAGTGCCTGAAATATAATATGAAACAGTAAACATGAAATATCGATTTGAAAAAGATATTTTTCGTCAATTTCATTGTAATTTTTATACCTGAATTAGAAATGGTATACCAGCGCTTCTTCTAGTCGTGCATAATTTTGTATTATCGTTTGACAGACCGGTGATAGCTAACAATATATTGTGCAGCCAAAGTTTAGGTAGAACATTTAAACTACTTTTCTCTGATTTCCATAATGCAGTGCAGAATTGAGTAAAGCCAACATATGCTTGTTCAAAAGCACCTCTGTGCTTAGTAATACAAAGTAGCGTTACAAAATGTTTACCAATTTCAATTATTTGCTAAAGGAAATACAAAAATATTATTTAAAGTTATAATTTGTAATCATATTATTATGAAGTCACACAATAACAAACAATCCTTACTTCGTCTTTAAGAAAAGTTGCTAGTTGACTATTCTTATGAGAGCATTGAAGTTTGTACGCAAGTTCTCCAAACAGTAAACTAACTTCTTTTACAGTTCGCCAAGAACAAAGTAGTATCATTTGAGGTGTGATTAAATTCTTCTCTAAATCAGATAAGTCATTCTTCATTATTTTTTGTAAATCCCAAACTATGGGAGAATCATCTTCAAGAGAGCAATGCTTCATTATAATAGCAACTGAGTTATCTAAATCAAAGCATATTGTAATGATATCTTTCATAATTTCATTCCATAAATTCATATTTTTTTCATTCCTGAAAATAAAATAACCCAAAATGTAACTAGAGTATAAAATGTTAGAAAAATATAAAATAAATTTATTACCGATAATCATATTCATTTAAAAAACACCTTAAACAATATAAATATCCGTAAATGGAATATTCTTTAATAGCCATTACAATTTTCTTTTTAGCCATTTCTGCAATTATCTAAAAAATAACTTCATTCAATAACCACTAACTGCATTTTCATTTTTTTTTATGTAATATAATCACCTTTAATTTTTGTATCATCAAATAAATTAATTGAAGATAAATATTTGTTGGAATCTCAAATGATATTTTTAGACTTTGAAAATAATCATTTAATACATTTTGGCAAACAGGAGACAGAGTGATAAATTTTAATATGTAAGTGGCAGTAATACTATCAATTGGTCTTTTGCTATTACCCAGTTTGAGAGCTATATTCAACATCTCTGATACTTTTTGTATAGATTCAAGATTAAGCAGTGTTATATCTAGAGATTTCAGTATTTCAAACAGTAATATTTTATTGCACTCATATGTATCCAACAGCATGCAATCAAACAGCTGATCTGCATGTTGTGCTGTCCATTTCAAATTTTTGTAATCATCTTTCAATATTTCTACCATAAGACAAAGAATTTGTAGACTTGATTTTCGACGTCGATAAGTTGAATCAGGATGCAGATTAGACATGATGCAAAAATCTTTCAAACTATTGAGAAAATTCAGATATTCTTGTATTTTTTTATCTAACTCTAGAGAAATGGCATTGGATTTAGCAAATGCATCCTCGCTCATATTACAACTTATTCTGACAGCATGATACTTTGCTTTCTCTTCAATTGATTTTTGTCTTCGCATAACAATCAAACTCTTACTGATTCGATTAAGAGCCTAAAAATTCAGGTTTTAAATAGGATTATTCAATATTATTTTCAGATTAATATACTTACTTTTTTAATTAACGGTACATATTCCATTTGCTCAATGATATTGTGCCTTAAGAAAATCATAATAGCATTGAGTTCCTTACTATTGAATTCTAGAGTGCTTTTTCTTGCCTCGACTAATAATGAAAGAGCAGACAACCGAATCTATTAAAATAGCACATTGATTTTAATCAAATAAATAAGATATTCTAAATAATTACATATCGGAGCAGAAATTTCATTTATAATACCTTCTCAGAGACATGTGTCATACAATCATTTAAAACATCATAACTTAAAACACCTCTCCATTCTTCTTTTTGAATCGATAAATTTTCTGGGTTATCCATTTCCCCACTTTTTTTTTTAATCACAAGTTCATCTAATAATGCTTGTAATTGTAATTGTGCAAAATCCATTTTCATTTTTTTATTTTAACAGTTTTAACTCTGATGTATTAAATTTCTTCGTTTATTAAATTGAAATGTAGTAAACATATGACCATTGCACCACAATTTCTACTTCAAACACAATGCATTAAAAATTTAATTACATACTACTGCATGGTAACATAAAATGGTAGTTGATTTTCGGGTACAAAAAAAGAAAAGGTTCACAAATAAGGTTAGGAAAACAATAAAATCTTAGAACCAATTCAAAACACCACAAAATTTCTTTTGAGAATTTGGACAAATTATAGAATTTAAAAATAAGAAATAAAAATTTCTTAGTAAAAATAATTTATCATGTCACACTGAATTATTAAAAAAGAAATTGAAATATAATATTTGAATATTTTTTTTATATATTTATGTTGCTTACGAAATATGAAAATTACGTTTACATACGTTTAATATGACACGGTTAAGGGGTAAATTCTCTAAAAAAAAAAAAATATGGTATGTCAAATTTATTCAAAATGTACGTCATCTCTTAACTCTAGTTTTGGAAAATTTACAATATTCTCTATATATTTTGCTACATACAATAACCTCTTCTCTTGAAAAACAGGTGCTATAAATTGAAGAGATAAGGGTAATTTATTAGCAGATAGTTTTATAGGTACATTAATAGCAGGTACACCAGCCATATTTGCTGGCTGAGTACAATAATCTTGAATTAAGCACTGAGTTTGATTATCCAGTGAAACAAAATCTTTGTACTTAGGTGCTTCAGTTAATGTTGTCGGTGTCAATAATAAATCAATATTATTGTTCCATACAGAATTAAAATCTTGAGTAATCAATCTACGCAATTTCATTGCTTTGACGTAATATTGTTCATAATTCTCAGCGAGCAAAAAATAATTACCTGTCAATATTCTGCCTTTGACAATATCGTTAAATGCTTCTAACCTGCTATTTCGATACAAATCTTTGAAAGTTTCACCAGCTTCTGCTCGGTATCCAAATTTTATGCCATCAAAACAAGCTAGATTACTGGCAACATCACAACGATTTAAAATAGAATAACATACAATAGAAAAATCAGTATATGGCATAGAAACATCGACAACCTTAACACCTGCCTCTTCAAGAAAACATCTGACTTCTTGCCAACATTGTTTCATTTCTGTACTTATTTCATGAATCATATATTCTTTTGGTATACCCACTACTAGACCTGCTATATCGATTTGGTCTGGAATATCAATAGATTCATACTTTGCTTTGACAGTACTGGAATCAGCAGAATCTGGTCCTGCTATTGCATTTAATATTTGTACTGTATCATCTACTGTTCTAGTTAAAATACCAGGGACATCCATTGAATTTACTAATGGTATAAGACCATATCGTGAAATGAGCCCATAAGTTGGTTTCAATCCAATCAAACCACAATAAGAAGCTGGATTTCTAGTAGATCCACCTGTATCGGAACCTATAGCTGCATAACAAGTTCCACTTGCTACTGCTACCGCAGATCCACCACTACTTCCACCTGTGAATTTTAAATAATATAACTAAATAATTTTGGCATATGAAAATCACGTTTGACTTAAAAAGTTCATTTTATTTAATATAGATGAAAAACAAATACCTGTTATGTACCAATCATCATTTTTATAATTCTCTATTTGCATATATTCATTATTTCTTTTACAATTAAAGTATTTGGACAATATAGTAGATCCCCATATATTTTTCGAAGGCCCGTAATAAGAATCAATAGTTCCAGAGCCCATTGCAAATTCATCTAAGTTTGTTTTTCCTATTAATACTGTTCCTTGTTTTTTGAGTCGAGCATAAACAGTGGCATCATATGTAGGGATGAAATCATTTAACATTAGAGATGCACAAGTTGTACGCTCCCCCTTTGTGCAATAATTATCTTTTATTGCTACAGGTATTCCATTGAGTGCTCCTAAATTAAAATTTTTTTTTATCCTCTCATCAGCATGTTTAGACTGACGTATTGCTGTATCATTGGTTATGGAAATATAAGCATTCAATGGTTTAGTAATCGACGATATATTTAATGCGGCTTTACAAAGATCCGATGGTTTTATTTCGTCAGAAATTATTTTTTGACTAATTTCTTTAATTGACGAAAATAGTAGTCTATTCATTGTAAGCACTTTTAGCTCGACTGTACTCCAGTTTTATTGGAATTTCGTAATAACTGTAATCAGTTGATTTCACGAGTTTCAATCAAATTTGTAAACGGCAATGTCGAAGTTAGAATATCACAACGGAAGAAAACATTAAATAATTTATGATTTTTCGGCAATAAAATCGTTGTGAATTGATATAAAATGGTATTTTTATATTTTTACATGATCATGGCTGTAAAGGTTATAATCTGAAGATTCAAATGAACCGCCTCTACTGTTCTCTCGCAAAACTTTCATCTCATTATTATTAAAAAGTTTCTACCGCCTTACATTTTTTTACTTTTCTTTAAAACACATTAGAAGGCGTTACCACGTTCGGTCGCATGACGAAATTTCGTATGTTCCGCGCAGACTCCGCCCATTTTCTGGCACAGGAAGCAATGACGGTTCTGCTTTTTCTCCCCACATTTCATTTCATTGTGCACATGCGCAGTTCCAGTCCAGTTAAGGAGGATGGGTAATATTATCGTTACGGTCGTTATCCTTCTCTGTGATCGTGTAGTTCAGTGGCTAGTAAATCGTATAGCGAATCTATCAGTTGTTCGGTTTACCAACTGGACATGTCAAAAACTTGTGATGGCGACGATGTTAAAGGTTAGTTGTCAATGAAAAATACAAGATCAGTTATTTTATAATAATTAGTAATATCTTAATCGTTGATTTACATATATCAAAAATATCTATGAATAAAAATGAATATTAATAATTATTTTTATTATTTCCATAACTGATCGTTTTCTCAACATTAAAATATCAGTATAAAATTGAGTTAAATAATTGATGGATAATTCATTAATCTTGTATAAATATTTGTTACTGTTGCAAAATCGTGTTATAGGTTATACGTTTTTCATTGGGTTCAACATAACCTTTAAAATTAGCAATAACAAATATTTTTATCAATATCTTTATAATGAATTGATTTTAAATATGAACATTTTCATGTTTTTTGTTTTTTATAAGGATACTAAAGATCAATTTACATTTGAAGAAGAATGGCCATGTATGCGTCCAATCATCCTAAAGCTTTTGAAGCAAGAACCTGTCACGCAAGGGGAATGGCAAGACTTGTTTTATTCTATTCATTTAGCTTGTTTATATGATGATAAAGGACCTACAAAATTATATGAGGCACTTAAAGATGATATTATGGATTTTATACAACAAGCTAAACAGGTAACTATTTTACGTGTTTTACAGATGGTTATTGATATTTCTTTTACTTTATTTTTTACTTCTCACAGAGAGTTCTAGCGCACCAAGAAGAACAAGCTTTATTGAAGGCATATATCACAGAATGGAGAAAATTTTTTACTCAATGTAATTATTTGCCTACCCCTTTTAGACAATTAGAAACTTCTTTAGCAGGAAAAACTAGTTCTGGTGTTATTAAAAGGAATCAAGCAGACGAGAGTATTGTGAGAAAAGTATGTTTGTTAATTGAACAATACATTGATTCCTTCTTTTCTATTAATAAACAAGATATTTAATTGGAAAATAAATTTTATTTTAAGTTGATGTTAGACAGTTGGAATGAGCACATTTTTAATGAAATCAAACAAAGATTGCAAGATTCTGCTATGAGATTAGTACGTGCTGAAAGGAATGGAGAAGCATTTGATTCTCAACTAGTTATTGGCGTACGTGAGTCTTACGGTAAATAATCAAATTGATTAATTCTCTTATTTTTGAAAATCATTAAATTTATTGTTTCAATTGCTTGCATCATCAAATTTTCAGTTAATCTGTGTTCAAATCCTGTGGATAAACTCCAGATATATAGAGAAAACTTTGAAGCAGCATATATAGAAGCCACAGAGACATATTATTGGGTAGAAGCTCCTCAACAGCTTACCACATATGGTGTAGACAATTACATGACTTATGCAGAAACAAAATTACGAGAGGAAGCTTTAAGAGCACAAAAATATCTAGAACCAAATAGCACTAGTGTACAACTATTAACTGATTGTTGTGTGAAAGTATTGGTTGCCACATTCAAACCTGCCATTCTAGCTGAATGTCCACGATTAATACAGGAGTATCAGACTGATAAATTACGTCGTATGCTTAGATTGACCGATAGAGTTCCAGAAGGTGTAACCCCGATGTTAAGAAATTTAGAGGAGCATATCGTTAACGCTGGCCTTGCCGACATGAGAGCCGCCGTCGATGTAATCACTCAAGACTCGGAGAAATATGTCGAGAGGTTACTCGATTTATTTCGACGTTTCTCGACCATTGTTAGGGAAGCTTTTGATGATGATCCACGTTTTCTAACAGTTCGCGACAAAGCCTTTAAGCTAGTTGTGAACGACGCCACGGTATTCAGGCTGGACTTGCCCATTCGTCAGAATTGCGGTATCGGTCTAGTGAATGCCAAACCAACTAACAATAATAATGTACAACCAGAATCCAAATGCCCAGAACTTTTAGCCAATTACTGTGATATGCTACTTAGGAAAACTCCACTTAGCAAAAAACTAACGTCGGATGAAATAGAAAATAAATTAAAAGACGTATTATTGGTTCTCAAATATGTACAGAATAAAGATGTATTTATGCGATATCACAAAGCTCATGTCACTCGCCGGTTGATATTAGACACATCAGCCGATTCCGAAAAGGAAGAAAACATGGTCGAGTGGTTGCGCGAAGTTGGTATGCCCGCAGATTACGTTAACAAACTAGCACGAATGTTCCAAGATATTAAAGTTTCTCAAGATTTAAATCAACAATTCAAGGAGCAATGTCGTGCAAACATCGCCGACAGCATTAATATAAAAGTGAATGTCGAAAAAATGATACTATTCATTAATTTTTATTTAAACGCTAATGAATTTTATTATTTCTTTAGATTTTGAATGCAGGTGCTTGGGCAAGGGGTAGCGAACGCGTAACTGTTAGTTTACCCCTGCAATTGGAAGATTATATTCCTGAAGTAGAAGAATTTTATAAGAAAAAACATAGTGGTCGCAAATTACAATGGTATCACCATATGTCAAATGGAACGGTAATCTTGATAAAATTATTATGACTGATTAATAAAAATAATTGGTATAAATATCTTAACAATTACTGTCTTTAGATAACATTTACCAACCAAGTCGGTCGTTTCGATGTGGATGTTACCACCTTTCAAATGGCAGTTCTGTTTGCATGGAATCAACGACCATTTGAGAAAATAACTTATGAAAATCTTCGTTTAGCGACTGAGCTACCCGATCCGGAATTGCGACGAACGCTCTGGTCATTATGCGCCTTCCCAAAATTAAAACGTCAGCTCCTCTTAGTCGAACCTCATGCACACAATCCGAAAGATTTCGCAAATGATACAAAATTCTGGATTAATCAAGAATTTGCCATTGTGTAAGTTTGTGAAATTTGTGTAACCAAGGAATAGTTTGTATGTATTGCTTCATATTGCAGGAAAAATGGAAAATTACAAAAACGTGGAAAAATTAATTTAATAGGCCGATTACAATTGTCGACTGAACGAAGTAATGAAGAGGACAATCAGTCTATTGTACAGCTTAGAATATTGAGGGTTCAAGTAAGTTTATTTTTATTGTAAAATATAAATCGAAATTTATTTTAATTACGTATAATTTTTTCATTTTGCAGGAAGCCATAATAAAAATTTTGAAAATGCGCAAAAAAATTACAAATGCTCAATTGCAGACTGAATTAATTGATATATTGAAGAACATGTTTTTGCCAAGTAAAAAAATGATAAAAGAGCAAATAGAATGGCTGATAGAGCATAAATACATCCGAAGACATGATGACGATATCAACACATTTGTATACATGGCATAACAGGGAATCACATGCTCATATAAAATTGTTTAGATTTCTGTAATTAATATTATATTTTTATAAAAGAATTGAGTTTCCTTATGCAAATTTATATGCTCAAATTGCTAACTAATTAAATGTAGAGCTGTATGAGGTATGTTCATTCTTTTGCTGCATAAACCTGAACAAATGATATTTTAAAGACATTTTAAAATGTTCAACATAATATAGGAAGTCATATCACTTCAGAAGGTTGAATTACTGCAGTTGATATTACATCGATGGTTATGAGAAATGTATAGTATATATAAATGTGTGTGTGTGTGTGTGTGTGTGTGTGTGTGTGTGTGTCAGATGGGAAGGTGAACAAAAAATGTAATCGTATTTATTTATCAATGCCTTTGATCATATTATACTAATCATAAAATGTACACATGTGTAATGTACGTGCAACTTTCATTTTGCATAATTAAGATATTATCTCAAATGACTTTTCCATAAGTATTCTATGATTTTTAACAACAAGTTTAATTTTCAAATTAATCCTTCATTTTCAAATTTTACATTTTATAGAAATGTTAACTCATTGATATTGCAATAATGGTCCTGTATGTTTAACATTATATGAACTTCAAGTAACGAAAATGGCCTATGACTCTAATAATAATATACAATTATTTGCTACCAGTAATCTATACTAAATCGTTAGAGTCCCGAACAGTACGATTGTTATAATCGATTTACCCTCTAGGACTTTAACGGTTAAAGATATTAAATATGAAAAAAAATTACATTTTTCCAAAATGAAATTGATACATGGTCCATTTAAAATAGGAAACTAGTAATCGTTTGTAGAAAAAGAAGATGATAATCTATTTATAATTTACATTTAAGTCAATAAAATTTGAAGGATTATGAATTCAAATGATTGATGAAGAATGAGCATTTTAAAAATTTGTTAATGATAATATACTACTTAGTGTGTGAGATAGGTATCCCTATTATTTTAAAATAATTAATATCATTTGAAGATGAGAAAAGGGAAGGAAAAGTAAAACAGTGAAAATGAAATGAGATTGATCTGTAAATACGAATTTATACATATATGTGATTTTTTTTAAACATATATTTATTTGACATGAAATAATGTATACAATGTCGAGGATCATTTATTTCATTAATAATAATTATTCCAATTATACTTAAATGATTGCATCTTCACATTGTCGACAAAATAAAATCTAAATAATAAAACAATTTATAAAGAGTGTGTACAAATCTTACTTGAAGTTATTGAAAATTAAAAATTCTATAAAACAAACAGTCATATTTCGTATTCAGTAAAAGCATCAATACATATAAACAATTATTACTGCTAGAAAAATTATAATGAAAAATTAGTAGAGTAAAAAATAATATATGATTCCAATACGACTATTATATTTTTCAAAATAGTTCTAGCTGGTATTTTAAAAGATATTTCTTGAAAGGTACCAAGAATTCTTGATAATTCATAAATATTTAGCGTAACGATTTTTAATTTCAGAGGTGAACTATATTAAGATGACATTTTTAAAATAGATTGAAATTTACAAAATTTTCTTTTATATACATTGCGAAAATAATGTCAAATTAATGATCGTTTCATAATATAGCTATTTTATTGACATTTTAATTAGAAGTTCAAATAATTATCTTAACATCAGTTGAAAACATGATTATTAAATATGTTTTTCATAACATCACTAATAGCAGAATAAATTTATTATATATCAACATCTTTTATATAATCTGATTTATTTCAACACAAATTTTTCACTCCTATGAATACAAGTTAAATCAATTAATGAAATATGATATCATCAGACTGCATTGCTTTTATATATTACATACATTCTATTATACAGCGCTAATATTTATTTTAATTATTTAAATTTTCACGTGATTATGATATTGATATAAATTAATACTCAAGTTCAAAAAATAACGTATAATATTGATTTTGACTTATTTTTATAACTTATAAGTCTTGTAGAAAGAATATTTTAAAAATTTTTGTTGAGATAGTAAGCACTCTGTGTTTGAAAAAATAATTTTTCAGTATCATTATAATATATTAAAAAGTAATTTTTTCATCTAATTAAACCAATAAAAATAGTGCCTATAAGTGTAAAATATCTTATAACATTTTTTGTATCAATCAATTGGATAAATCCACCAGAATAGATTAGACTAATTCACAGATGGAATCCTGTTAATATTCTGGACAACTTGTATTCTGAATACGAGGAGCATTTTTAACACTTTTCATTCCCTCACAGACATGTACTACTATACCTGGGTGTCCTGATCCAGCAGGATGTAATTCATGAGTACCACCTAAAATTGATTATTTAATTTATTGGTACTGTTTTCATCTTTTTTCTTAAGAGTTATAAATTTAATAATACCAGCTGACAGGTTTGCAATTGCAGCTAACAAGTCATGATTCACAAGAGGTTCACCTTCTTCTCGAGGTTCCCAACCCATAGGCGGCGAAGCGGGAGGTGATATTAAGAACTGTTTGGTAAGTGCAGGGGGTTGAAGATGTTGATCTTCGATATCTACATGGTTACCAGTATTTTATATAAATATATGTAGAACAGTATTATGTCTATTTTTCTAATTAGGTTACTAAGATATTACCTATAGGTGTCACAGGTTGAGCAAAATAACAATTGATATCTGTGTCAGCAAAATGGGTCTGATGCATATGTATCCTCGCATTTGCTGCAGCACTTGGAGAGTCATAATTTACTCGCATTCTTCTAAAAGATTTGAAATATTGAAATGTTGCTTCATTTCCAAACTGTCTAAATAAATTTTCTATTTCCTCCTAAAAGTAAAAGCATTTATTATAAGTTGAAATAAAAATAGTTATTCAAAACAAAATAACATTTACCTTTAATTCGTCACTCTTAAATACTCTTGGATCTACATTTGTAACTATAATAGAAGTAGGCAAATCTTCATCATGAATCAAATCTTCTATCGTTCTAGTATTTAAATCACTATGATTTTTGTTAGACTGATATTCACTGAGTTCTAATTGTTCATAGTTTGGATGCAAATTCGGTAATCCATCCACTTTGTTTATTATGATATTCTTTATATCATCTGATTCATCATCCTCTGTGACAGAACTAAAATGCTCCTCCATTTCTGTTTTCTTCAATTAAAACAATGACAATAGAAGAACTTTATACATTTGTTTTTCTCATGCATGATAATAATGCGTATTATAACAAAAATTTTATTTCAGAAACGATGAATAGAATTTTTATCGAATTCATGTGAAAATGTGATGCGAAATATTTGTATGTAAACGAAACAGTATTACGCGTAGAATAATTTTCATGAGAAATCGTAAATAAGTATCTAAATCTTAATATTTTGTTAATCTCGATTCTACTTTTCATTATTCGAATTAATATTTTAAAACAGTCTAGAATAGAAACTGAACACGAAAATAAATACCTTCGTTTCGATGATCCTGCGTTCTATCAAAAATAAACGTCACTTTCGCTCTCTTCCGTGCTTTCATATGAAGCAGATATATATATATATATACATACATACAAACGGTGTATATATATATATATGCCGCTACATAACAAAATATTTATTTTTTCAGAATTCACATATCAATTTATGTTACACACATACAAGAGATGTATATTTTGTATTAACTAAATAAAATGCACAAAATCAGTTGAAATATTCTATTAATTATTAAATTATTTATATTTGATATGTCACTTCATAACAAAATATAAGAATAGCAATTTAGTAACTGAAATTTGCAGAAAAATTGAAATTAAATACTTATACTTATGTACTCATATTAATATGAAGAAAAAAAATGAACAACATTTAATCCATAAAAATAGGAACACAATCATAATTATTTCATTCGTGTTTTTCAATATTAAATTTACAATTTTGAAAATGAAAAGCCAATCAAAATCCACCTTCTGACTTAAAGAATAGTAAGATGTATCGGAAAATATAAAAAAATCATTGTTTATTTGCCGTAATTTAATAAGTAAATAAACACGATAATAATATTAATGACCAATTGATTTTATTTCAGTAATAAATGATTATTATAAATGAAAGACGAAAATTCATGTATACTCGAGTTACTATTCAGCCGGCTAGTACACGACCAATCAAAAGGCAGGACTTATCGCGATTCGAGCAGAGCGATATATAGTGTTTTCACGTACGAGTTTCACGTCTGGACATCTGCCATGAGTTAGTGGATTGTAATAGAGCAACAAACAATATGTCGACGATGGAAGGATCGTTAAGCAAGTGGACGAATGTTGTTAATGGATGGCAATATCGTTGGTTCGTTCTCGACGACAATGCCGGTTTATTATCTTACTACACGGTAAGTCAATTTATTTAGTTCGCTCGTTATTAGATCAACGAAATACCAATAGCGTCGAGTTGAAAATGTTAAACTCTCCGATGACAGGTTACACCCAAATGATTATTCATAATTCTTCGAGTCCTCTTGACTGTGCCGATTAACATTGCGAATAAAAGTCTGCTCGAATTAATTGAAAAGAACATCGAGTATCTCTCTCGCTGGATGAATTAGATAATAAAGATAAGCTTTGTTTTAGAGGTCTCTGTCATGATCAGCTGATTATTATCTTCGCGGTTGAGCATAATGAAAAAAAAAACTCGTGATCGTTTTACATATTACAATCGATCGGCTCATCACGTAAATACCGATAAGAACGTGTTGAGAAATGTAATTCGTTACCTCTGTGGCTAATAAGTGTTTTTCTCAATAGCATTACCGCTCGAAAGAAAATTACAGGTTGTGTGTGTGCATGTAAAATAAATATATTCTTTAAGTATTCCGTTGGACAAAATTATTTACATCGAGTTAGAGAGTAACTATTTACATGAATGTGATGATTACGGTAATAAAGTGTGTTAGGCTGTTTTCTGCTTCTTCGTGTAGTTTTTCCTATAAAAGTCGTAGAAAAGGTACCAGTTGATGAGGAGATTCGCGGTCATAATTGTGGGCGGTAGGCGAGGCACGTGACACGAGGGCATAAACGCTTGCGACGTGTGAATCAGGATAATTGCAAACTGGACCTGCAACAGACGATCGCTGAAGTAATCCTTCTCGTCTTATCGTCGTTTTAAAAAAGTGTAATAAAGTTAAATTTGGATTTCATTAACGGTCACTCATATTTTGTTCTTGATTTTTTTGAAATCGTAAAGAACATTGTAGTTTTTACATTAATTTAGGGTTCAGACATTTCTTTATCCCATAATTGGGCTTGTTTTATACAAGAAATTATTGAAAGAATTTTTGATTTAAAGTAAGCCCGTTGTATTCGACCACGGGGATTGGACAATTGCAGTTCAGAAAATTTAAAATTTTACGTAATCTCATAGACATTAAGTATATCCACCAAAAGAAAGTTTTTAACGAGTTTTTTCATTTTCCGAAAAGTGCTTGAGCAAGAAGAAAATCGTGTGGTGTTCAATATACCTGGATCAATCTATCGCAATAATTGATTTTATGAAATACCAAATATTACGTATTTAAATGTAGAATTTTCTATTATTCGAAGTCTAGCGCGAGGGAATCAGTCTTCTTAAATATTATTCGAGGCTCACTAATAATAAATAATAATTCATTAACCGGCGGTACCATTTGAATGATTGTGATGTAGGGCTTAATTGGCGAGACGAGAGATTGCCAGAACGGTCCCTTGCTGCTGCACAGGTAGTAAGTGTACATGATGATATGCACGACACAGTTAACAGCGGCGCAAAAAGTGGCCATACCACCAGCTATATATTTCAGACTCAGCCAGGTGATGATCACGGTCGATATGTGATGATAAAGATGCAAAAATGAGACCTGACGTTCCTTTTTGCGTAAGACAAATACAACAGTCTCGACGAGGTCGATTAGCTTAACAATATACAGCCACCATATCATTCTCGTCATCTGCGAAAGAATAAAATGATTAATAGAGGAAAAAGACGATTCCTCGTGAGGAATCAACTATGATTGTTGCAGATCTCCGGGTAGGAATTGAGTTTAAAATTGAAGTTGGACGAAAATGTGTTTCGATCACGTAATAAAACTAAACAAAGAAAGAAAAGAAATCGGGTTACATATTGGATTGTGCGAGCGCAATGAGTGCGAGCTCGGTTCAAGGTCCGGTTGCATAAATCGATCAATCAGCATAATTCCCACGCAATTGTTGAGCATGCGATTTTTTCGATTTTTTGTTTGTTCTTTCTAACCCACCTTGAGGGGTAGAGGGTCGTAAGTGTAGGGCACGGGTTCGCAAAATAATGAAAAGTCCGTGGTCCAACCAGAAGTTAGAATACCGTAGAATAGCAACATATTGGCGAATATTTGGAAGATGTTGTAGTACGTTATGAAGGTGTTGAGGGAGTAAGGCTTCCTGTCCTTCATGTAACGTGGCCCCAAAACCATCACAAAGTAAAGATAACAACCGAGTATTAAAAGTAGAGAAACCGGCGATTTCACCAGCAACCACTCATTCGTTCGTGGATCTATACAGAAGAAAAGACAAATAAGAAAATTAGATTGTCGTAAAATCGCTCAAGAGGAAATATAAAAGTATGTATAGCGACAATGTGTAAAATTATATATTCGGTATTTCAATTGTTTGAATGGCAACGTTCCAGTTTGTGATTTTTTTCCATATTTTAACATGTAAATGACTAGTAATAGATCTTGTCTTTGACCTGCGACATTAAACATTTATATGTACTTTCTGGCTTTTCAAAAAGCAGTGAAGTTTCAATGTTTGGTTCTATAACAAAAAGTTATTGAATAAGAATTATTGTTTTTAAGTTCTGTATTCTCTAATTATTGCAGAATGAAAATGATTTCTATTAATTTTAACGATTACATAATAATTTCTGTTTTTTTTTTTTTTATGAATAACACTCAATTTTTTTTCAAAAGCACCGTCACTAAATACGACGACATTCTCTGAATTGCAGTCAAAGTTTGACAATTGTTAGCTTTTGCTTCTTACATCAATCACGCCAATGGCCATACAAACATGTAAATTTATTCAAATCGTATACTCTTGTCTTCCCCTTTATTCCTTTTCTTTTATAAAAATTAGATTGTTGCTTTGGCGTACTTTGTGTTCTACATACGGGAAAATAAAATCTTGGAAAGAAATGATACACGTTCTTTTACATTAACACAATTATTTGTTCACCGATTTGTCGATTTATCATATGGCAAACGTTTATGACGTCGAGATGAATTAATTTTTCTTAAGAATATTCTTACGCTACACATTTTATTGCATAAAAATTCAACTTTTTCTTATGTTTGGATAGTTTAATAAACTAAAAATCGTTTTTCAGAATTTGAAAGTTCTTACTGATGATTCAATAAGGCGAACATTATTTATAGTTTTAGCGTTGAAAATATTTATAGATATAAATTTATTGACATATTTGAAAGAATTTTTTAACCCCAAAATAAAAATTGTAAGTTCATGTTTGGCTCGCGAGTAGTATGAGAAAATTTGTAAGCGTTACTCCCATATTCAACGATGACAAACTCTTCTAAGATTGGATCAACATTTCGCTAACTAATTCGATGAGAAATCAATTTTAGTTAAATTTGATTCTTTACCCAAATTTTATTTAATTTTATTTTTAAATTTTTAGTATTTTTGAATATTAGTCATAATTTTTAGATATTTATGAATTCAAAATTTTAATCAATATATTATATCAACAACGAATAAAAAATATAATTTTTCACAATTGATACCGAGAGCATTCGAAAGATGAATCAATTCGAAAACAACATACAGCTTTTAAAATTTTGTGCAAGTAAATGGTATGAAAAAATACTAGAATCAAATTTATTGCGAAAAGTATTATAAAGACGAAGTTTTATACTCATTGAAGAGCTTACCCGCTTGTTCCGTAGAGTAATAATGATAAGCTTCCACGAGACTCATTTTGACAATTTAATTATTATTTTTCCTACTTTATTTCCAATTTTTGGTAATTTGATGCACGGTATGTTGCTTATACTTCAACTCGGTATATCTGATAGTACTTTCGTCACTGTCATTTCAGGAGCCGATTGCCCGCGCGTAATCGTACACCCGTCGATGTCAACGTGCGCGGATATAACAAATATTGTGAATACCACACGTGCTCTTATATATATACCTATAGGCAACGCGAAAACGTTGACGCTTTTTACCACCGCCCGTTCGAAACACTCACCACAATGATTGCTACTTGAAAAATATTCAGATAAAATTTCTTTTTATTTTTAAATCGCGACAGGTCTTGAAAAAGATATCAGAACTCTTGTTCTGTCTTCTTACTTCCATTTCGTGATATTTATGTATTGAGTGATAACAAATATTAATGTTAAAATAAAGAGATAGTTGAAGAAAATATGGATAAGCGAAAGTAACGAATTAATTATAGGTGAAATGACGATTTTATGAGTTTTTTATTATAATATATAATTATGTATATAAAATGAATATTAATTAATAATTAATAGCGAATTTATACAAGCAAATCAAATCATGTACATAATTTGTCTTGTTTTATTTCAAGATATTTAAAAAAATATCTCGCGTATCACTTACATATAATAACATCAGCTCTATTAATAATTTTAAAATATAGAAAAAAATTATTTGTAATGATTTGATGATAAGTAGGTATTGTAATAATATTTGCAAAAAAATTTTTATCGCGATCTCTATCTTAGGAAATCGATTAGCAATCGAGTCGAAATTTCTTTGGAGGGGGGATTTATAATAAAATCTTGATTGATCATCTTCGAATTATATATATAATCAAATAAAAAATAAACAGTTTCCTAGATAGTCAAAATGAACTTGTAACGAATGTTCTAAATGCCTGTAATAGTGAATGTCGTAATAGTTCAACGGAAAGCTCAAATCCTCACTAGTTTATTATAAGAGATCCAGCAGTATTAGTTTTTCGCGATGCCATACCGGAAAATACGTGCGCGCATAAAATCAACATCTAATTTCTAATCGCTGTAATGATGCAATTGTGTATTGAGGCACATCCGACGTCTTGGTTTGGTGCACAAGAAAACTGTTTTTTTGTCATTCTTACAGAGCTATACAATGGATTCAATGATTGAGCTCAAAATCACCGCGAAGATACCTCACTAGTGCTGTAAAAGCAAATAAAAAAAAGAAGCGAAATAACGAATTTCCTACAAGTTATTTCTTACTGGAATATCGGAAAATTAATGCGAATCGAACCTCGTATAATGTATGCCTAATTTGACTCTTGATCTCTCGTTACGTACGCGTTTTGTATATAATTCTTTTTCTCCTTCCTTTATCAATCCTCGCTTTTTCAAGCCTTGCCTCTGGTCAAGGATGGTCAGAAGAAAAATCAATTAATACACATTTAAGCGAATTGAAATATTATAGAGATTATATTTTACAATTCGAGTTTTAATTAACTTGATTTTATGAAATTTCTTATTCTGTACTTTAATAAATTATTAATCCTGTGGATTTGATTTCGTATTCTAGAGCAAGGAGAAAATGATGCGTGGTGCACGTCGCGGTTGTGTGAGGTTGAGGGGTGCAATAATCGGCATCGACGATGAAGACGACAGTACGTTCACCATTACTACCTCGTCAAGCAAAGACGACCCCAAGACGTTTCATTTCCAGACTCGCAACGCTGAGGAGCGCGAACGATGGGTGCACGCTCTTGAGGACACGATATTGCGTCACTCACATGCGGTACAATTCGCAATTTCATACATAATTCATCTCTTTTGAACAGCTCCGAAAACTATTTGCAATAGGATCTCATTATAACAAATCTTATATGACGATGAAGTAAACAATTCACTAAAATGAGAAACAGTTTTAGTTTTAAGACTTCCGTGGTCTATGTCGAATATAACAATACCCTCGGTTTCTGGAAGGGGTAAAATACAAGAAATGGGTAAAGCTAATGTATAAATAGATAATGAAATAATTTTATTGAAATTTGATTTTTTGGGAGTTTGTTTTTTTATTGTTAGGTCGATTAGAAGGAAAAAATTATGACTGTCTGAATTACTGATCTAGAACCATACACAAATATACAAATACTGGGTACAAGCTGATTGGAATCTTAATAAAATGTCAATAAAGTCCCTAAAAAGTAAGGGTATTCTAATATGAAATACACTTGCCTATAACGAAGCATGGAAGTTCATTTGAAGTAATCTTTCATTAGCATATTTACTGCTGGTTTAAAAAATGGCTATAGCAATTTAATTTGTTGCTATAATTACTAACAACTCATCTCAAATCTCCTTTTATAAGTCATTTAAAAGATAAAATTTTAATCAACGATTATTCTACATATTTTAGAAGAGAATAATGCTTCAAATCATTAGTAACTAATTACTCATGTCAGATTGACTAATCGTCTGCTCTGGATTGTACAGCGATGGGATCCAAAGAAAGCACCCCCGAAGCAGGACTTTGATCGCAAAGTTGCAGAGGCAGATGCTTATCTACAACTGTTAATCGACCAAATCAAGCTGATCGAGGATAAGCAGAAGCTCGCAGCTGAGGAAGACGATGAAAAGTATCAAAGTTATACATCCGTATTAGCACAGGCCAACGCCATGCTCAATTCTGTTAAACACACAATTGTTCAACTACAAATTGCAAAGGTACTGATATTTTTAATGATTTTCTCTTTAAAATTAAAAATCAATTGTATCTTTATTTTTGCAGAATACAGCAATACCTGTTAATGGAATATACACTGGACCAACCAACTCAATACATATCACACCACCGTTATCAAACAGTAAGATTTTAGAATACTCTATGAGAGTATTATTCACAATAATTGGAGTTTATAAACTTTATGAAAATGAGAATTGATAATACAGTTATGAAAAATGAGAAGAAATTTCTCAAACTTTCTCAAACTTTATGATCTATATGGGGTCTAAAATTCAGTCTGAGCTAGATTCCAATTTCAAAAATGTATATTCTTTACTTTTCGATAGTTTCAACCCAACGTTAAACAATTATTTTTACTACTTCTATTTATCCATTAGCAGAGAAAACCATTTTGTTCAAGTAACCTTCATTTTTAAATAGCAAAGGATCTTAAAATATTTTTCAAAAATGATGTACCAATTACGATATACCAGTTATTGCAAGAATATTTGAAACATATTTTTCAAGAATATTTTTTTTAATAATTGACTGAATTTGTAGTAGCAGTTAGTGAACCTGAATCGTCTGTAGAGACTGGCATCGAGCTGGGTTCAGAGTGCATAGATTCCAGAGTATCAACTATATCGAATGGTGAGTGTAAGCAATTTAAAATTCGAAAAATATAAGAAATTCAACAATATTCAACTAATCTTTGTATGCAAAACAGATAGGGATCTTCCTGTACCACAATTCTCGTATTCATCATCAGACGAAGATGATGATTTTTATGATGCCGCGGACGAAATACCGGTTAATTCGGCATCGCAAAATCACGTTACACTGCAAGTATATTTATTATTTCTGTATGCCTATTATAATACATGTATGCTGTTTACGTATTTCATTATGAAAGAAAACAATTACAACCATAAAATGTTCAATCGTTTTATTAGAATAAATGTTCCATTAGACAACAAGATAATCCGCGGTTGCAATCGGGAGTTGACAGCGGATCAGGGGATAATCGCAACAAGCAACCACCACAACCACCCGTTAAAAATGATGGATCAGTCGATTATGATGGTATAATTTATGATTCAATTATTGTCATTCATTATTGCAAACTTTTACAGAAAACCTTTTATTCTTTTTTTTTTTATCGTCTTTCGACAAACGCGTATGTGACCTTACCGATGTTTCGTTTATTGATTTTGCACGAAATCACACATGTATGTATCTATACGTCTAGATATATATTCGAGTTCATTCGTGCATTTCTCTCGTAACATTTACTCGTGTACAATATCGCTATGTGACTTAGCAAGTACACATTATCAACATTAACTGATCGAATTAACACAAAAAAGATAGAAATATACCGTGCTTAGTTTAGTGAAAAGCTACGATGATTCTAGAAAAACGACATTCTCTACGTTTTTTGTTCCGTCGTCGAGATAGATACTGCTTCCCAGTTGCAAATGATTTCACAAATAACTCATAGTTTCAAAATTTCATTTCAAATGGGTTAGAATATTTAGGTATGGATACTTGTTGGTATTATCAACATGGCCAAAATGACGGACCAAAATCGTGAGTTTGTATTACCTAAGTATACATGAAAATCTCCTTAAAATGTGTTTCTTCATTCAATGTTGCATTTGATGTTAAAATTTTGTTACTATTTCATGTTGTGTTTAATATTCAATAATTATTTGTTCCAGCCTTATACGAAGAAGAGAGCGAAGGAGAAAGTTAGTATTAACTAACTATAGATGTATGACAATTACAATATAAATTGCTCTTGCTAAAATAACAAAATTCATTGCAGTGGATTCAATGGAGAGCCATGGGTCTGTTGTGACACATCTCTTGTCCCAAGTGAAAATTGGTATGGACTTAACAAAGGTAGCATTACCTACATTTATTCTAGAACGAAGATCACTCCTCGAAATGTATGCAGATTATTTTGCACATCCTGACCAATTTGTGAGGTATAATATTGAAAACTTTAATTAAATACAAAAATAGATTTATAATTGTTTTTTAATATACATATCAATTCTAGTATAGCAGACATGCCAACCGCCAGAGATCGAATGGTACAAGTAGTTCGTTGGTATTTGTGTAGTTTCCATGCAGGACGCAAATCTGGTGTTGCTAAAAAACCATATAATCCTGTACTAGGAGAAATATTTCGTTGTTATTGGGATCTCTCTAAAGAAAGCAATGTAGACAAAAATAAAAGCAATGGTACAAAATTAGTAGGTTCTGGGCCGATCCCTTGGTGTAACGAGAACCAGTTATCTTTCATAGCTGAACAAGTATCTCATCATCCACCAGGTTTGTTGATAACTCATAATGAATTAGCATTCGGTACATCATACATATTAGTTACAAATTTAATTTGATCCTAGTAAGTGCTTTTTATGCTGAACACTGTGGGAAAAGAATTAGTTTTGGAGCCCATGTCTGGACAAAGAGTAAATTTCTGGGACTTAGTATTGGTGTACACAATGTTGGCAAGGGTTGGGTAAATGTATTAGAACATAATGAAGAATATGTATTAACTTTCCCTAATGGATATGGAAGATCGATTCTTACTGTACCATGGGTAGAATTAGGTGGAACTGCAACAATAACTTGTGTACAAACTGGCTATCATGCCACTGTAGAATTTTTAACAAAACCGTTTTACGGTGGTAAACGTAATCGAATTACGTGTCAAGTTAATCAGCCTAATGATAAAAAACCATTCCTTGTGATAAATGGTGAATGGAGCGGTGCTATGGAAGCGAAATGGTCTGATGGTGTATGTAAACAACTAGCGCTAATTCATCTATCTTTATTGATATTATTTAAATAAAAATATAATTGCAGCGTACGGAACTGTTTGCCGATGTAAAGGAGATGTGTACAAAACAGAAAATAGTTAAACCAGTATCCGATCAAGAAGATTACGAGTCGAGGAAAGTTTGGCGCGAAGTCACAGTTGGATTGCGCATCAACGATATGGACAAAGCAACAGCTGCCAAATGTGCCATTGAACAAAAACAACGAGATGAGGCGCGAATACGCAAAGATAATAATATTACGTGGCAAACTAAAGTAAGAATATATCTCATAATTTTTATTTAACTAGCACTAAAAAATTAATTTTGTTTTTGAAATATATTTGCAGTTATTCACAGAAACCAAAGACGGTGGTTGGCAGTATGTAAGTCCTCTCGCCGATAGATTGCACAGTTCTTCCAATCGTAAAAGTGCAGCGTAGCTGTCTCATCGTCTTAATTAATTGTTGTACATTGCACAATCTTAAAGAATGAAGGGCCTAGTAGCAGATGAATATTTTTAAATTCACAAATTCTTTCACATGAATATTTTCTTTGGATTTGAAGGTATAAATCGAAACTACATGCAATCATATTAAGATGTATAAACTGCTTTTGTAAAGTTAACAAATGTCATTTTGTTAAATTTTTCATATTTTTACCAATAACGACATATTATTCTGTTTGTTGATAACTAGTAGTTTAGAACTAATACTGATCTCAAATATATTTCATTTTATATATGAGAACAAAAATTCAGTTTGTGCAAATTCCTATTTTATCTTTGGTTGAAGGGCGATTATCTTAATTTATTTGCTAATCTATATGCATTGGTATATTTTAAACGAAGCTTATAATTTTGATTTTGAAGTTTGTACATAATTTTTACAATATTCGATATTACAAACCATTATAGTTTCATTTTATTGTGTGGCAGCTTACAAATTTTGTTTTTGAAAAAATAGAAAAATAATTTATAGATGGACATTATATTTATTATAATTTTATTTAAGTATTGCAGATATAACAGAATTGTGTTTTAATACAATGTAATTTTTTTGTTATATCCTCTACAATAAATTATAAAATAAACATATTTTTTTAAAAATAATATACATAATTTAAATAAAATAATTAATAATTAATTGCCTTAACTAATAAAAAATCATAATGATCGCTACTTGAAAAATATATTCTAAAAAATTCCAGGGTAGGATAAAAATTGTTTGTAATAGGCTCATGAAAAGTGTAAAAATTATGTACTTATTATATAAAAGTGTCTTGCATTTTTTTAACGTTATTGTACACTAATTAGTAACTAAACATATCAATTATTATTATGTTGAAATGGGAATGAAATTTGGGAATTTTAGTGTTTATATTTTATTTCACAAGAGATTCATGTAATCAGCATTCTAAATAATGTATTTACAAGAAAAAAACTAATATTGGCGCTAACAATTGAAGCACTATTATATATTTCGATATTATAAAGAAAGGAGAAATATTGTTTGGGTAATTATCTTTTCCTTTAGACATGTAACTTTTTATTGTATAAAACTATTCAGCAATAGAATAGCTGTAGAAAATGTTAATAAAAAATCATGTAAACTTATTGAATAAAATGTTATTGTTCATCAGTATATTTCACAAAGTTATCTACAAATATTGCTTCTCTTATTTTTTACCTTATGCATAATTTACGTACACTTAAAAAATAAATGAATACATTCAAATATTAATACTATAAAACTAAGATTGTAAATTTATATGACCTATATAATAGTCACTTGCAATCCTGTATCGGGGAGGTAGTCTTTCTGTAGAAGAATGCAGATACTTTAATCCAGCTTCTATAATGGCAAATCCAACATCATAAAATTTGAAGTCGACGTGGTCTTTCATTGTTGTTTTAATGCTTTCATATCTATATAATACTTTTACAACACGTTCCTGTTGTAAATTTATTATGCTTTCATTGTTTGTTGGCTCTGGTTCAGTTAATAAATAAAGTTCCAAATCCATTAGCTTCATTGACAAACAATGATTCTCCTCTGCTTTATTGGACTTTAAGATAACTCGTCTGCCAATTTCATTAACAGAATTCTTGATTATTAAAATAAAATCTTGTATTGGATGTGTTGCTAATTTTATTACATTATTGGAATTTGATAAAATATAATTAACACTGTAATTCCAAAGTTTTACAGAATCACCTTCCTCAGCTAGTCCCAATGACATCTTACATCTGTTGCATAACAGAGTATTATTTTTGAAACATAATTCATCTTTAAAAATATTTTTATTTAATACTGAAAAATGTGAACTATAAAAATAATCAGAAATTTGCGGCTGAAAATTGTTGATGAAATTTTCATCGCTATGCTTACAACAAAACCATTCTCCAGGGTCATAATCAAAATCTGGTAATGGTAAAATTCTTTTCAAATAAGTTTTCTCTGTTACTATATTTTTACAACAGTTACATTGTACTTCATATTGATTTTTTTTGAATAATTTTATAAAATTTTCATCTATATTATTCAGTTTCATTTCTTTCATATTTGAGTTGTCAATAATTTCACTTTGGAAAGAACCTAAAGTAGACACCAGTGGCTTGGTTTGAGTGCGAAAACAAATCCATTTATCTAATACATTTAAACCCGATAATGAATTTGGTAAAATTGTTTCAATCAAAGGATGAGAAATTTTTATTTCCCTATCATCAATTTTGAATATTATATTTCCATTCTTGAATTCAATGCGAATTTTATTTAAACTGATATTATTTTTCATGTGGATGAAAACATTGCATGATTGAAGACGTGGTCTCAGCTCCACAGTTATGAATTCCATTATCCTTAATTAATTAATAGCATATTATCATATGCTATCCATTCTGTAATGAATTCTTCTTTACAAAAATAAATAAAATAAGAAAATAACTTTTGTACTTAATTCTTCTCTTCAGAGGCATTTTTTAATTTAGTATTTCATCATATATATTGATATATAATTTTTCCAACAGAAAGCAATTTGTACTCTGTGCTCAGTCTTGTCATCATTATGAAAAAAAACCTGAAAAAAATAAAATTAGCAAAGAGATAAATTTTTTAATTTCACATTTCTGTATCAATATATATATTTACATTTATTCTCAAGAAATAATATGTTACATATTTTCCGAAGTCTAAACTACTTACAATTCAACCGCAACAGTGCAACATTGCCATTTGGTGTTAACTCTTCTTTTTAAGGTTATGTATGTATTGTATACGAAGCATGAAAATAGAAACGGAATACTGAAATTAACTTGAGAATTGAGAAATAGAATCTAATAAAATTTGAAAATGGACCACAACAGTGATAAAGAACTTAAGAGTAAAAATTCAAGAGAAAAACTTAAAAGTAAAAAGCGAAAAATACATAAAAAGGAGAAGAAAAAAAGTAAAAAGAAAAGAAAATACAGTGACAGCGATTCATCTAGTGTTAGTATAATGATTGTTTGTTTATTCTGAATTTAAAAATTGTACCAAATTTATATTATATTATTATAAAAATATAGGTCTCTGAAAATGATAAATCCTGTGAATGGGTTGAAAAAGTAGTTTCGATTGATTCAAATTCCAAAAATAACACTTTGGTTTCTAATAATAGTGATAAAAATCTAAAGAGAGATGACTGGATGAATCTTGACAAATCGTTTTCTATTGTAGAGAGTAATTCCAAAATAAAAGAAAAGCGTCCTTATGAAAAAGAAAGACATACAGCAATTACTGATTTACCAGGACAAAGCAGTAAAGAATTAAATCCATATTGGAGAAATAATGGAACAGGTTTACCTAGTGAAAATATCGAAAAGTCTAGCAAAGGGGTGATGGATATTGGTTGGTTGAGAAAAAGTTTGAGACGCGCTGAAGAACAATCTAAAGAAGAAGGTCGAACATTGGAAGACATAGCTAAAGAAAGATGGGGATCTTTAGATACTATAAGATCCATGATACAAGAAGCAGAGAATCATTCAAGACAACATCCTTCTGGAAATAAACATAAAGACAAATATGATTCTCGTAGAAATAAAACATATTCAATGAAATTTCAGAAACCTGAAGACTATAACAGTAGTCAATTTTATTCTGCATCTAGAAAAAATCTACAGGGTAGTGGGAAATGGAGAAAAGAAAAACATGAAACAACAAATGTTAATGATATAAAAAAAATAGTTGTTCATGAACAAAGCAGTTTTTCTGAAGAAAGTAATATAGTTAACAATGAGGAAGTTAATACAATATCTAATTTCAGTGAAGAAGAACTCAATAAAATAGGTGCAAAAATAGTGAAGGCAGAAATAATGGGTGATGAAGTAATATATTTATAATACTATTCATTTGTCATTAAATTATTGTTTAAGTATAAGTATAAGTTAATAATTTGAATTTCCAAATAATTTGTATAGGAATTGGCAAATGAATTGAAAAAGAAACTTCAGCAAGTTAGAGAAAAATTAACAAATGCTGCTCAATCAAGCATTAGTATTGGAGAAATTTCTAAAACAGTAATTACTACAAAACAGGAAAATAAAAATAAGAAAAAGAAAGCTAATACACATGTGTCTGGTGAAAGAGTTCGCTATTATGCTGATGATGACAAGTACTCTCTAGAAGAAATGGTAAATTATTATTCACTACAATATATATATATATAATATTATATTTAGCTTAACTACATTCAAAACCTAATATTATAAAACTTTTAGTTTTTACGTGAAAAAAGAACAACAACAGATGATAATGATGCATCATTCTCTAAATATATTACTAAGGTATACATAATGAGAAATTTAATTATTTTAGTGTGAAAATAATGACTTATTTCTGGTTTTAGAATATGGATTTAGACGATGCATTTGAGCAAAAAATTTCCACTGTTGAATCTAGCGCTAAACAAGATGAAAAAGATTGTAGACGTTTACTAAAAGAACAACATACATTGACAAAGAGTTTGAATAACTGTTGTTTCTGTATAGATTCAAGGTTTATGTTAAAGCATTTAATAATCAGTATGGATTCTAAAATCTGTTTAAGTCTCCCATCATATACATCATTGGTGAATGGCCACTGTATACTTAGTCCATTACAACATGTGCCATGTGAAACAGAGCTAGACGAAGATATTTTAGAATCACTAAAAGTAAAAAATTAAAAGATTTCTGAATGAATAAAAAAAATATTGGTTCATGGTATTAATTTCTTTTATGATTTTAAGGAATATAAAGATGCTTTAATTAAATTCTTTGAAAAACAAAAACAGCATCCTGTGTTTTTCGAGGTATTTAAGAAGAAGCATAAACACCATCACATGAACATACAAGTCATTCCATTACCTGATGATATTATTGATATGGCACCAATGTATTTTAAGGTTTGATTTATATTAAATATTATAAGATATATATCACATTATTTGATAATATATTTATTTAATAATATTTCAGAAAGCTTTGTTGGAATCTGAAACTGAATGGTCAACTAATAAAAAATTAATTGAACTGAATAAAAAAGATATACGTTATGGTATTCCAAAAGGTTTGTCATATTTTACTATCTATTTTGGAAATGATAAAGGCTATGGTCATGTGATTGAAGATGAATCAAATTTCCCTAGCAATTTTGCAGAAGTAAGTTAAGAAATTGAAAATAATTTACCAAATTTCCATCAGATAACACTCACTTTAATCATTTTTTCAATTTTTAGGAAATCATTGCTGGTATGTTGGATATTGATTACCATATTTGGCGAAAACCAAAAAATGAGAACTTCGAACAGCAGAAACAGAAAGTGCTTCAATTCTCAGAAATTTGGAAAAAACACTATCTTACAAAAACTACATAACTTGACAAATACAGCAGAAACTATTAATAACTAATTCATACTTATCTTAAAATTTTTTAAATTTTTATCAATGTTGTTCCCATATTAATAAATATACTACGTAAATATCAGTAAATTATCAACGTGAATGGGTAGAGAAAGTTTTTTCAAACTAATAAAAAAAATTATTAGATTTTTAAAAAATTGGAAAAGTTTATCGTGGTATGAAAAGTACTTAAATAACGATAATAATAATATAATATAATGATGATAATTTTTTAATATTCAATTTTATTTACATTTTAATTTAAAGAGATAAAATAATTCATTAATAATAATTTATTTAAATATTACTATTCAAACAGATGTATTTAATACTTGAAATCCAATAACTGGCCATTGTTTTAAACGATCTTTCAGTACAGAAGGATATAATGAAATCAGCTTAAAACATTTACCCATCTTATCTTCATCCATTATCATGTGATAGCCAGATTTCAGCAGTTCTTTCTGTTCGTTGGTTGCACTTCTTAATAACCTTTCAAGTCTGATCTTAATACCAAGTTCCTCTAGAAAATCACTTTGATTAACTGGCCCAAAAACAATTAGTCTATCATCCTTTTCAGCAATTCTTTTAATTAATGAAAAATCTACATCAGCTGTCAGATCAGCACTTCCAGGATTTGACAGAGGATGTTGTTGCTGATGTTTGCAAAACGCACGAAATGTATCTCCCTTCTCTCCATTATGACCATAATCAGCAATTAACGCAAAACCTCCATTTTCCACAAGAAATATAGACATATAGTCAATTATAACCATTGTCTGAGGACTTATTTCAATATGATCTCTTCTCTCATCTTTCTGGAAAATTATTGAATGTATAAAAATGTCACTTAATCATGAATTGTATGGATTTTTAAAATTAAATTATCTTTACCGGTATGAAAATTTGACTAGCCAATGTAGGTTGCTCTGATATAACATATCTCAATTTTCTCTCATTCGACTCCCAATCTATATCAACTAATATTTCATTCCACCCTTGTTTTGTTTGCTACCATGAAATTAATTGAGGAATAAATATTATTTAAAATTATGTACATTTAGGACAATGATTCAGAATCTATTTCAATCCGTTATACCTGAAATTTATGAATAGGTAGAGCATCAAAAAATTCATGCGCAATAAATACGCTGAAGTGTTTTGGTATATCATTAATAGAGTGATACCAATGTATCTTTACATTGTTATCAGTTAGACCTTTCCTATATGGACCTATTGTACTATTCTTCTGTTCATTTGTTTTTAAATTAGTATTTTCCACAGATATGCATAAATTTTTTGCTTGTATTTCAGATAATGCAGGACTTACTTCTACTAAATGAACTGACAACTTATCTGAGAGATTCAATTTTTTGAAAACCTACATAATCAATGGAATTAATAAAGTATTTGGTTGCATATGCTTTCATTTCATTAATAAAAAGTAATTACTCTTAGAATATCTTTCATTAAAGTTCCTCTTCCAGGACCTAATTCAATTAACTGAAATGGTTTATTCGTAATTTTTAAATATTCATTCACAATCCATACTGCTGTCATCTGCAAAGAAGTTAAGAAAGTATGAATATTTCTCGGAAACTTATATGAAAAATAATTTTAAACTGACTTCACCAAAAAGCTGACTGATTTCTGGATTAGTGATAAAATCACCTTTTTCTCCAAAAACATCCCGAGTCATATAATAACCTGCTGTAGGGTGTATTAAACATTCTTTCATATATTCAGCTAATGTTATGGGACCACAAGCTTTTATTTTTGAGAATAAATGGTTATACATATTACATTTTATAGTCGAATCTGATCCCTCTTGTATAGATAAAAAACAAGAGGAAGAATGAATGAAATTTTTTACATTCCGTTTAGAAAATGAATTTTCTAAATTCCATAATTGCTTTCTGACTTTTCTGAAGAATTTTACCATCTTGGAGAAATTGTGGGTAAATTAAATTTATTCAGAATCACTCGGTCGAAATGCATGCAAGCATGAAAATTAGGTTAAGTTAGGTATGGTCGTTACAGTATGTTAGAAGCAGATTTTTAACCTTGGATTTAAATCATCCTTTAAACTTATGTTGACAACTACAATATATTTACCTTAATCAGCAATACTATATAATTAAAACCTTAGAAAGCTTGAATCTTCATGTAAAATGTAAGAATAATGAGATCTTGCAAAAACAAAACGATGGTTCATTTTCAACTATGAAAATTACTTTCATTATAAGTCAAAATTTGTCAAACAAAATAGGTTCTGTTGATCAATTTTTAATCTTTTTATCAAGTACAAAATTTGTTTGTCGTGATGTTTGTTTTCTTAACAAGTATGACAAAAATGTAAACATTTTATTTTTTATCAGCTAAATTTATATACATTTTTAGAAACATATCTTACACTCTTTTGCATTCAATAATAAGAAAAACACATTTTTATTGAACTTAATCCAAAAATATAAGTTCTAAATATAATTTCAAGAAATTATACATGGAAAACTTGTGTTTGATTTCCCATTATTTTCATAAATATTACACTAAGTATTATTGGTCGAATATAAGTCAAGTATACTTTTCGAAGTTTTGATGCACAAATGTATAGAATTTTGTAACATTCTATCACAATTAAATATTTCTATAACTATATATCACACAAATTCACCTGACTCGATACAATCTATAACAATAAATTACCTATATTTGCGACTTTGTATCGGATCATCTAATTATATTAACTATAAGTAACAAAAAGTACATTTTCACTATGGTAATGATGTTGTTTGGAACTTAACTTGAAAAGAATTAAAGACTGATTTTATAATTCTTATAGTAACTTATAATAACTTACAGTTATTAATAAAAAAATATATTAAATAGCATGCTTAACAGAATTTACAAACACCATTATGTACATTTTGTTATAAATATTAATATTAGATTTTAAATAAATTTAGGTGAGTAACAAAATATTTAAGAAATTATCAACTTTAACTATATTGTGGCCTTAATGTATAATGAATGAATAAATGAAATTTTAATAACTACATTGTGAAATATTATAATTTTTGAATAATTTATGTATCAATCTTAAAATGGATAAACAATAAAACTAAATGTAAAACTCAATATAATTTTTATATATTAATAATAATTTAATAAAGTAATAGTACTATTTACTAATTCAGTATTACCGATATTTTTATCTAATGATGCAAATAGAAAGTAAATATAACATCATAATCAATGTTGGAATTTTCTAAAATATAATCCTTATATTCCAAATATTATTTAAATTGTATTTAACTGTCTCCCATACTCTTTATAATCAAATCCGTGTTTAATTATAATACTTTCTTCTGAACTCTGTATTGGTAATGTAAAAATTACATTTAAGTAAGATAATTAAACAGTGAACTGTAACTATCATAGACAGAATGAACAATGCCAAGATATATTCAATAAACAAATTATCATGAAAAATACTGTTATCTATAAACTTTCTTTTTGTGTATTTAAACTTTCAAGAACACAGTTTAAATTGCTCGAAAAAGTATTTGTGCGAACGTTCATAACTCTTGACACAATTTCAAAAGCAAGGAAGAAAAGGAAATAAAAGAATAAAATTTTTATAATGAGGAATCAATATCTAAAATTCAATGATATATCGATAATCACAGTCTATAAATAGGTATAGTTCAATCCATTGGTAACACCAGGCTCGTCTTTATCTTTTTTAACATTTAATGTTGCAACTTCTTCTCGCATTTTGCATAATTCCATCAAAGCTAAAGCGCCGAGCCACTTTTTACTTTCTTCTGGTTGTGGAGAATCATCTTCTTTCTCTTGTTTAATTTCTTCATAGATTTCTGTTCTGGTTGATTCAAAAGTAGATACTTTTGATTTAATTTCATTATCACAATACTTATTACAATTACCAGCCAATATCAAAACAGTTGGCCTCATCTCGTTTTCGCTATTACATGTGTTTATCACAACTTCATTGGCAAGATCATCTTCTGAAAATTGTTTTGTTTTTGATACATTTTGTTCTTTCTTTATTTGATTATTCACATTTGTGCTATTCCAATGCATAGAATTGAGAGTCTCAATTTTTTCAATTTTAAATGTATCATTTACTATATTTTCTACTTCAGAATGTGGCATGTTCCAATTAGTATTCTGTGTTACATTGGATATACTATACTCTACTTTTTTAGGATTATTATTTGAGCAATAACTTGTCAAATTTCTACTCCATGAATTCAAATTGTCATTAAAAGTATCTGTTTCTGATTTTGATAACACAGATATATTATCACTGAAACAAGAAGCTGAGTTCAAATTGTTATTAGAGTTTGTTTTTGTGGTCAAACCCCATTGATCTTCAAAAGAAGTTGATAGAATTGTAGATGAGTCTTTCATTATGTTATTATTTCTCAAATTTATTTGAGAATTTGGACAGTTATCCCAATTCAATGGTTTAGCTAATTGTTGTTCTAAGCAAGCTTCCCGTAGCCATCGCTTCTTTGGTTGTAACCTTTCGAGTGGTCTTCTAACAGGAGTAACTGGTAATTTTGTAGTTGTAGGTTCTTCATCTTCTGATGTATGTAATGCTATACAAGTTTCCACTTGTTCATCATCTTGACTCTCTTCTTGACTATCCTGACCTTCTCCACAATAGAGCCTTTGATTTACAGTTTCATGTTCAAGATTTTCTTGTTCCCTAGCTGCATTCATCATTAATCCTTTTCTAGACTTAACTCGTTTGTGATTTTCTCCAGAACTCTTCCAAGATTTTTTTTTACGTTCATTTTTCCCATTTGGTGTTCTTTCATCCCTTTCTCGTGCCATTTTGTAACGTTCTAGCCACCTTGTTACATCATGAGGTAAGTCAGTATTTTCAGATACTGGTTTGAGTACAAAATCATCAGATCTGGTCAAAGTCGCATATGGATGGTCTGGACAGTGTCTATTCGCATGAGTGAATCTCATCTCGCAACCTGGTTCGGTACATAAAAAAGGTTTTTCACCAGTATGGAGTCGCTGATGTGTTTTCAGTTGACCGGATTGAGTAAAAGCTTTTGTGCAGCCTGGATAATCACATGGGTATGGGCGCTCCCCTAAAAATGTATTAATTATAATTAATAACAAATTTATATATTAAAACACTTAATATACTAAAAAAATATTTAAAATAAAAATTCATAATATCAACTCAATTGATTATATTTCGAAAACAAAATTTTAATCAATGAAAAACAAAACTGCAATTCAAGGTATATAGATATTTTTTACCGGTAGAGCAAACAAAGCATTCCCACATTCGGTGTTTTAGGAAAAAAAAATGAATGCATATATTAAATATTTGTCAGACTAACATACTCGTCTTCGACTAAGTAACATTAAATGTCTGATAGATACATAAACGGTTGACACATTCCATTCAGATATTTATATTTAAAATTCGAAAACAAAAAACGGTTTTAGTGCGCGGATCAAGTGGTACAGCGGACCTAAAAACATTTCCGCATCGACCATGCGTTGTTACCAAAACCGAAAATTTGTTTCATTTTCCCCAATAAAATAATTTCTATACATACTTATTATTGATGTGAATATTTATAAAAATGATTTGGAAAAGAAAAGCATAGAAAGGTTTGAAAAAGAAAACGTTACAGAATGGCGAGGTCGACTAATATAATTTAAAGCGCGCATTATGGCGATTGGCGGGATATCATGTATAAACGCGTGTGTGCTTCTATTCGAGTGTACCGTCCCGCCAATAAAGCGGATACTCGCAGGAACCACGAGTATGGACCCCGGCATAATGTGCACGCTTATTTGTAATTCGTACGACCCGGTATTATCGACATATTTGTTAGAGAGAGAAAAAAACGTTTCTTGGGGAGAAATTGAATAGATTAATATTAGAATAAAAAATAACAAAAAATAACCTAAAAATAGTCAGGTCAACAAAAGATCTTTTTACCTGTATGGGTGCGAAGATGAGCCTGCAAACTTTTTTCGCGTGGGAAAACCCGGTTGCAGAAGGTGCATTTAATGCTACTCGGTGACGTGCTACCCTGCATCATCAGATTGGTCAGTGCGTCAGCTCGTGGACGTCCTCGACGATGGCTTTCTGAACCACCCGATCTTGTTACGTTGCGGTGGTTATGTCTAGCATCTGCGGGATGATCGCGATACTCTGGAGATGAGCACGAGCTACCAGGACTCAGATTGACATTCTGGGCCTCCTCGCCCCAATTCCAGGGGTAGAGCATTGTGTCGCACATCGGTGGACTGCACGGCAGAGAATCCGCTAGCGGACGTGACTCGCGTTTCGGCGTGTGCAGCTCCATGTATTTTTTTTTACGTTTAATTTCACAATTAACACCCGATCCGGCCTCTTTATTAGCAATTTATTTTTCCACACTTTCACTCAATGATTTTTTCTTTGTATTTTGCGAAACTTGATTGTACCGCACCGATTCGATCTTTAATCTTACAATATACTATCGTTCATCACCGCGTGCCGCGTGCAACTGGTAAACCGCCAAAATACGTTATATACCACTCGAATTATTGTATTGTATTAGTACTCGTGTGTGAATATGTGCGCGAATGTGATGTGAGCGCCATCTGTACCGCGCGCGCACATTTTTCAATACCGTACTGCGCCCTGCGGTGCTATAGATCCTTGCGCAGATTTCAATGAACATGAGTACAGTCCCTTCCAATAATCTTTCACTGTACAATGATGACCGTGCATATGATTCTCACAAATGAGGATGATTGCAACTATTTTTGAAAGAAGATACTCTCTCGATTCTATCTGCTGTCCTATAAAAATAGTGATAATCAACATCATTTAGATGGGTCTGCACGCAACAAATTTCATATTGTTAAAGATTTATGAAACTAACTGTACGTATATAGTCATGAAAATGTACTACCAATTAGAACAGTGGACTCACAAAATAATAATAGTGATAATAATTCTTTTCATTATTTGAAAATATTTAATATCAAAATTTGAAATTTTTTCTTATTCTTAAGAATTTATACAGATCAGATTGTAACCATTTTTATGTCAGTTTAAAAGACTAATAGAATAAATCTTTGAAACATGAGTCTCTTTATTTGAAATTAAAAAATGATATTAATAGCAATATCAGATAAATTTAAGAAGATAATTTGTTTTAAATTATATTGTTTTCGTTCTTAATTATTAATTTTCTGAGAAAGCTTTTTAATCATTGCATTGTAAACGTTACTGAGTGTTCAAAATTTCTCGTGAAGACTAGCCATACTTTGGAAAGTTTCGAAGCGGCATTTGTAAACAGAAAATTGTTTAACAATGATGGACGTATGTTTTATAAAAAAATTATAGTCAAAAATAAGATTGTAATTTTTAGTTTCAACTGCAATGAAAAAATTGTTTAATTAACATATGGGTAGATAAAGTGGTGGGGGATGTGGGGCGCTGGGTGCAAGACCGGCCTATGCGGTCCCTCCCTCAGCCACAGACCTCGTGGGTGAACCATCTTCGACTCGGCCATATTGAAATATTGGATGTCTCTGTTACACAAGGGCTCAAGAGCAGCCGTGAAATTTTCTCAGAATCCTCGATTAAGAGAGGATAATAAGAACAATGGAGTACAGTATCACAGTCACGAACAAATTCTCGTTAGCGTTGGACGAAGATGAAGACCCGCTGGAAGTGTTAAAAGTGCGTGAGCAGGAAAAAGAGGCGAAGAAAAAGGAAAAGCTATCAGAGAAGGAGAACAAGAGCAAGCAACTTGATTCACAGAAGACGACGCAGGCCGGTAATAAGACACAAAAGAATCGCGTGATTAAAGATGCTCAGCAACCGACAGCTAAGGTGCAAGAAAACAAGAAGGACCAAGGTTTGTATTCGTTTATTACATTCTTCGCCGATTTAGGATTTTTTTTTAATTCGTCGTGAGTATGCGCGCGCGGTTCTGCTTAGTATTATGGCCGTTCGCCTGCCGACCTCGTGGGTCCATGTGCTCGATCTCGCTTGTACCGGTTTTTTCGTTTTTCATTCGATTTTCGACTATTACGTTGTCTTACTACATGTATTTTCTTTCATTCGTTAATCGGGAATCTTTTTACCTACTTTTATCTGCAACTTTATATATATTCTATTCTTTTTATTACTTTTCATGTCCGAATGCACTCTACTGTTTTATTGGTCGCGATGGTTATTCGATAGCCCCTCTTTCTCTCTCTATTCTCTCTCTCTCTCTCTCTTTCTCACGACATTTTATTGGGATTTCGTCGTAAACGATACTATTTTTATCATACCTCTCACATTGTTACGAATAGAATAATGTATCTCGATGATTTTTCTCTAAACATTCCGTATATAGGGCTTCCAAAATCGAAAAAAAGGTTAAGTTCACGCGCGAAGCGTAGGCCGACCACATGGCTACTCATTTTGTTCGCTTTGTTTGATGCATTTTATATTGTGCTTTTTCTCATTTAATTTTATATCGCCAAATATAATTTAATTTGTTGTATGAAAATTAAAATATAATATCTTGTTTAATGTTCTAAACAATATACAAACTTTCATTTTTTTTTGCTATTTCTAATATTTATTTATTCAGTTCTTAATAACATTATTAATTAACTATATCCATTAGTATAAAAATCGACAAAACACCGCAAATGCCAACAGAATTCAATTCAATCTATTTCTGATATGAATCAGCTATTTGAAAAAAATGTTTAGGATGCATGATATTAAAAGCTCTATTTTTTATGATGTTTGTATGTATTCGATGAAGTAAAATCTAACAAGCATATTAAACTATTATTATGTAGGTGAAAAGAAACCTGTCCAACAAAGACAAACTACTGGAGATCGAACAGTGAAATTCTCTGGCGAATCTAGGGAGGAACGCAACAACAGGCGCAACCGTGAAGATGGAGAAAGAACTTCGCGTGGGCAGAACGATTTTAGGAGCAGAGCTCCTAAGTAAGTTTATGAAATTGGAATTATTAAAGGACCAAAATAGTTTGATTTGGGATGAGATGTTCTAGTATTTTATGTTATCTTTGAAGAAGCTAAATTTTAATTTGGAGGTAATAATATTAATATTGAATTTTTTTAAAGCGATAGCCGTGAAGGACGTGAAGTGCGTGAACCTCGTGAACCACGAGAACCACGAGAGCCACGAGAGCCTCGTGAGCCTCGTGAATTTAGAAGCTCTGAGCAACGTGGTGAATTCCAGGATCGTCGTGGACGAGGAGGCATTCGAGGTGGTATAAGCCGTGGAGCACGTGGCGGAGTCAGAGGTGGACGCGGATTTGATAATCGTGGAAAGCGCGAATTCGATCGTCAATCTGGTTCTGATAAAACGTAAAACCATTTCATAATATCGAATATTATTATAAATACATTGAATTAAATAATTTTAATTTTTGAATATTTATTTTAGTGGAGTTAAACCCGTTGACAAAAAAGATGGTGCTGGCAGCCATAACTGGGGCACTCATAATGATGAAATTGAGTGAGTTATTTCTAAAAATGAGAAATAATGAAGTATCTAAAGAAACGGGATATTAAATGATATTTGATTTTTCGTAGTGAAAGTTTGAATCAAGATAGTCAAGAATGGGCCGTTGATAAAACCGATGCCGATATTACCCCTACAAGCGTTGAGAGTAAAGACGGCGAGGTGAGCGCTGATACCTCCGCCGAGGAAAAACCGGCTGAGGAAGAAGCTCGTGAACTCACTTTAGACGACTGGAAGAGCCTCCGTGAGAACCGAGTGAAGCCTCAATTCAATTTGCGCAAGGCTGGCGAGGGTGAAGATTTGTCACGCTGGAAGAAGATGTACCCTCTTGAGAGGAAGAAGGAAGAAAATGAGGCAGAAGATGAGGGTGAATATGACGCTAATGCTTACCCACAACGCGCTGGTAGGCAGAAGCGCGTCGACATTGAAATCAATTTCGCTGATAACCGACGTGGCACCGGTGGACGTGGCCGAGGTGGTCGTGGACGCGGTGACCGCACTAACGGCCGTGGTTTCGGTGGACGCGGAGGAGCTCCACGTGATGTGGATCCGCGCGGCCCACCCGTACGTACACATTTGATCACAATAAATTATTTCTACGCTAATTACTGATCGATAATCATATCTTATTTACTCTTGCAGACTGTCCAAGGTGAACAAAGGTCCCCACGCGGACGTCAAAACGCTCCGAAGGTGGACGATGAGCACGATTTCCCATCATTAGGATAAAGCAGATCGACCTATGGAGATGTTCAGCTACCCACCACAGCAGAAGCGTCATCATCACCGTTAAATGTTTATTAAATCGAAACGAGATCAAAAAATCTCGTTATTCAATAATTAACGAGATTCGTGCATCAGTGACAACATTATTAATGCATAATACAGTACATTCTTTACGGAAAAGATACGTAATTTGTCTAAATAAATCACATAGCGTCCCGCGCGCTCTTATATATTGGTATATAAATATAATACGTACGGGCACGTACAGAAGATTAACATAACACGGTTGTTTAAAGAAAATATGAATTTTGATTCACTTTTGTATTTATCGAGGGGAAAATACGAATATTCGTATCAAGTCCAATGGACTGGATATTAGAAATTATTAAAATACGAAATTCATTAAATATTTTGAATCGTCAACAAATCAATGGGGCATCGAATATTGGAATTGAAATTCAGTAAAATCGACATTTGAGAAGAACAACAAAGGAGATGATTTCGCTACTTATATAAGTTCCCACTTACGAGAGACAGCTTGTGATAAATTCTGACTTTGAAGAAAATTTTACCGAAGTATGAGAATTGAGGCAAAACACCTCGTTTTTAATTCTGATGTCATATCGAGAGGCCTAAGGAGGCTGAATGCAGCACCAAACAACACACACACACACACACGGACATACATACAATAACACATGTATAATAATTCTTTAGGCTTAAATTTTAAACACCCTTTCTGTTTTATAATTTTGTATAACGGTGTTTAAAATGCCTTTCTAAAGATGCAACCGGCGAAATTAATACTTAGATACGCATAAGGTGAAGAAAGGAGAACAATGTGACTTCTAAAGTGCGTATTGACTTATATGAACAAAGGTTTTCAGTCTTTTTGTCCATCGCTTTACCGGTTTGTGAAAGAAAAAAATAAAAGGTAAAAACCTAGGTACACCAATATAGCTTTACACATGTAAACAAATTTAACAGAACGAAGTATGATAGGTAAATCAGAAAAAAAATCATACAGAGAATGAATCCAGTCTGATATAATTTGTTATACATACTAATACGTCGATCATACTATAAAACTGCTATATTAGTAATTTACCATGTTTGTTATACATTTAAAAAAACTGCAGCCAAAAATTCAAATTATCTCCGTCAAGGAAAAACGTTATAAAACTATTTGATCTTAGGAATATGTGTAAATAACATGATATTTACAGTAATAAATTGTGACAAATAAGTCAATTTTAATTTGACTCATAAACCAATTGTTCGGTAGGGAATTATAAAATTTTGTGTTTTTTGCAATGTGTAAAACTGAACGTGAGTACAAAGGGGTCGTATACTCGAACGAAACAATTTCTATTCTTAGGTTAACTATTTTTCAGATGTGGAAAGAAGAGAAATTATGTTCAATAAAATTGTGTAAGTAGATATGAAGTGGTTTTTTTATGACATCTAATGAAAAATATTTAGCTACACTAAAGCAAATAATTTATTGATTTTCGAACTGAGTCATTTCATTCATATTAATTTAGATCGAAATATTTTTATCAACATAGATTTCAGTTCATATTGAACTTGTTTATTGTATTGAGCTGAATCGATAAAAAATGATTTATTGTTTGAATAGAATTTGTCCAACAAACTTATTGTCTATGCCTATTCTTTCGTTTTCTTGCATCCGTAATAGTAAACCAATTGGATGCTAGATTCCTCTTGAGTTTGAATTTTAGTAGATCTGCGATTTCATTGGACAAAATTGGACCCCATTATGAAGTTTCATAAATAAACCCTTTGGTACAAAAAGTTTAATTATGTAGAAACTGGTTATATACGATATATATGTAACTACGTTAAGCAGCAAACAATGAAAATTGTTTCCTAAAAATATAACGCATTAATAGTTTTTCCTTCATTCGATCTAAATTCCAGGTACTCAAACACGATTGGTTATTTCTCTTCATTCTCCTTACATGAATACTCTAAAGAAAGGAAGAATAAATATTTGGAAAAATAAATTCTTTACATAAACCTGTTAAGATTTTGTGTTAATGCAAATGAAATTTCGAAGTTAAGAATATTAAAAAAAAATAATCATCAACTAAGAAAGAGAAAAGATCGGTGCATACTGTAGCGCACTGATTCTCCAACAACACCCTTCCCCACCACGATTCTCATGCAGGCTGTGGCCCCGTCGCTGTCGGTCGGTATGTTGGACGGACAGACAGACAAATTTTAATGGCGGCTCGATCCAGCCTGTCATTATTCGCGATTTATTCTTAAATCGTAAGCCGTTTCGTGAAATCGGGCTCGTGTGCCTTTGTTTTGAGCATTATCGAGTACTGTATGCCGCGTTGAAAAAAAATACCAAACTTGATAGACACCACAGACACACACGAATCGTGTGACGTCGACGACACACACGCATACCATACTTGTAAACGTATACGGATGCTCTTCGCGCAAGCACGATGCACATCCGCGATGTGCCGTAGCAACTTTGTATGCGCGCGTGCATTCCACTGGCTACCTTGCATGCATCTAGTTTCGTGAAAAACAAGGTAAATCATAAGTGTATTTGGTTTTGGATTATTCCCATAGTGAACTAACGCGAGTGAATAATACTTAGCGAATGTAGTATCTGGAATTTTTTTTTTCATTCTCTTGCCTCCTCTCCCCACTCTTCGTTCGTCAGCAGGAGGGGGTTGAATTCCAAGATGCCAAGTTTTTTTTCTCTCTCCCTCTCGTAACTCGTTTATCTACAAGTTTTTCGAAAAGTTGCACAAGTGATAATCATACGGAGTTAATATTGGTTTCTGCTCGAGCTCATTCGTTTAAATGCTGTGACAGGGACACCGAATTAAGCGTAAAGCGCTCATTTCGTTACAGGTCATTGTGATCCATGACTAATAGAAAGGGCATAACGCGCGCGCCTTTCTCGCTTGCTCTCGCCCTTTGTGCGAAGACAGCGGCCTTTAGCTGTCAAGTGCAGCGATGCCCCTGCATGCTCCAGACGAACGGTGCGTTTTATGGATTAAAGTAGTGTCTATTTATTCAGAGATTTCGTCTTTCTTTTATTGCGTCCTTTCTCGTTGAAAATTATAGTTATGATTTTTATCGGCGAAATAATGATAAACTTTAATCAGGAAATGAGTAATGATAATTTCTCGTATGTGAAATATTTACTGATTCAAAATGTCAATTATGTTGTTCTATGGTGTGTAAGAAATATATTTTGTGTTTTGCAGGTGCACTAGACGATAATTGTCATGTTGGCACTCGATAAATTGTTCGCTATCAACGGGCTATATTCCAAATCTATTTCTTAAACTTCCTCTCCTATACTGGTGCAAAAACGTGCTTAAGTAGCTTGTATGCGCATCATGAGATTCTTGGGTTCCCGTCCATTTCTCAATGTACCATCTGCTTTCCAGCCGCATACAGTGGCACCTCTGTTTTTTCGATTACTGCCTATTTCATCTATGTCCATTACCGTCTGGTTCGTAGCAATACTTGTAGCTGCGGCAATTGATACACCCACCAGTACTGTTTTTCCAATTCAAGAAAACAAATCCCAACATATTGTAGCCCAATTTCCTAATGGAAACTATCAGGGTTATGGGTTCTATCCTTTGGATCCAAATGCGACTAGAGAGGGAGCTCTTTGGTTCAATCACTTGACCATTGATCCTTCCACTGGAAGACTTTATGCTGGTGCAATCAATAGATTACTCCAGTTGAGTCCAAATCTAGAACTAGAAGAACTAGTTTCGACAGGTGAGTTCAATATCATGGATACTCAAATACTCAATTCCCTCAACGAGTATTGTATTAAATATTTTTCTTTCACAGGACCCAGACAAGATAATCCACAATGTCATCCTACTGGCTGCCCATCTAGTAACATAGTTACTTCTTTAACAGACAATGTTAACAAGCTCTTGATAGCGGATTTGCAATCGCAAACCTTGATAGCCTGTGGTTCTCTGCTTCAAGGTGCTTGTGAAAAATATAATATGTCTAACATATCCATGAGGCCAGAGCTGATCCCTCGTAGCATAGCAGCAAACGATGAATTCTCCTCCACATATGCCTTCATTGGGCCTGAAAAGTACAATACTTGGGATAATACTTATATATTGTACGTAGGTACAACATTTACCAATCGAGGAGATTATCGACACGATGTGCCAGCGATTTCCAGTCGAAATTTAGACAATCTCGAATTCGCTGAGTTAACATTTAATAAGGAATCGAGTGTTTATATCGACGTGAAATATCGTGATCACTTTCTCGTTAAATATGTGTATGGGTTCAATTCTAGCGATTATGCTTATTTTGTCCTTGTACAAAAGAAGTCTTACCTACCAGAGCAAGAAGAACTCGGTTACATATCGAGGTTGGCGCGCACGTGCGTCAGCGACTCTAATTACGATAGCTATACCGAAGTGACACTTCAGTGCATCGTTGATACAGGTGATGGGAAACAAGAATCTTATAATCTCGTGCAAGACGCAAAAGTGACGACTGCCGGTAGCACCTTGGCAATGCAACTTGGCATATCCCCCGGTGATTTGGTCTTCGTGGCTGTTTTTTCGCCGAACAAAAGTATTACTAATGAGCCACTGCCACGTTCAGCACTTTGTATATATAGTCTTCAAGAAATTGAAACTAAATTTAATGAAAACATACATATGTGCTTCAACGGTAGCATTAAGTATCGCAACATGGGATACGTCAGCGGACCGATACAGGACGGTAAATGTCCTACTGTTGGTGTGAGTATTTTACAATTATTTATTTTTGTTCACTTGTCATACAACTTTTCACGATGTTAATCGCTTAAATTACAGAATACTGGAAACATTCATAGTTTTTGCGAAGTTGGACTAAAAATATCTGGAGTGTCTCCAATAGTCGGTCAAGCCATTCTTCATTTTCCTGACACTTACATAACGTCAATAACAATGGCAAATACGGAAAGCCATACTGTCGCTTTCCTTGGTACCAACGAGGGCGTTTTAAAGAAGGCGTTGCTCACCGGTTCCGAAGCGTCATTGTATGAAAGTGTGATAATAGATCCAGGACAAAAGTTATTACCCGATAGTCTCATTTCACCCGACGGTGAACACATTTACGTTTTATCGTCGTCGAAGATCTCAAAGGTCAAAGTGGAACATTGTAGTGGTTACACTAATTGCAGTAGTTGTCTTGACGCCAAAGATCCTTATTGTGGTTGGTGTTCATTGGAAAAAAGGTGATGAAAAACCAAAGTTAATCGATTTAAACGTTTGCAATTGGTTTTATGTTGTATGGTTTGAATGAAACCTCATAATAATTATATTAATCAAATTTTTTAGTTAATGATTCGTCAAACAATAGATTGTAATAGAAAAAACAAAATAATATTCTATTTTTCTCTTTCAGATGTACAGTACGAAAAGATTGTCAAAAAGCGAGCCACAGCAGCCCACGATGGCTGTCATTAGATACCGGACAACAGTGCATCGACTTTGAACAAGTTTTGCCTGATCGTATGCCCATTAATCAAATGACCACAGTTCAATTGACAATTCGAACTTTACCTGAGTTGCCGTCTGGCGCCAAATATAAATGCGTTTTCGGAAATGCGGAACCCATTGACGCTCTGATGACTGGTTTCGGACTCTCATGTCCCACTCCACCTGTTTCGGAAAGACCGAATATATCAGCCGGTGCTGATCACGTTTTGGTGCCATTGTCCGTGAGATCTAGTGAAACCAACAAAGATTTCGTGTCTCGTAACTTTGCTTATTTTGATTGTTCGAGACACACTACATGCACCGAATGCGTGAAATCGCAATGGGCATGCAGTTGGTGCGTTTATGACAACAAGTGTACACACAACACCACTTGTCATGGTATCATTTCTGGAGAGAACGTAAGTTGTTCATAGAAAATGTCATTTTTAATATTAAAAATAATTGTTTTATCGATACTTTAATAATTAACACTAATTACACTTTATTGAAAACCTTATTGAGATACATAAACCAATCAAACTCAACTTCAAAATTTTGAAGTTTAGTCGTTTTGAACAAAGCCACTTTTGAAATTGCATTTTATGAACAATTTTATTATAATATATAACTAATTGTTATTCACTAATGATTGCTCGTGATTACCGAATCAAATCGGTTTGTAATTGAAATTTCAAACGTCTATTACTATCGATCTTTCTTGAATCGATTTAGATTAGTTTGTATTGATTGGTAAATATTGGTTAGATGTCAATTATTATAAATTTTTTTTCAATGGGAATAAAACGTATATGATTATTACAGAAAGTAAAAAAAACGTTTATCCAATTCACAGAATCAGGCTGCTTTAGCTGCCCATGGAGCTCAGTATTGCCCGAGATTCGTGCAGCGAAAAGAACCACTCATGCTACCAAATAGCGTGCCTAAGGAAATAATGCTCGAAGTGGAGAATTTACCCCATCCACAAGTTGGCCATAGTGGTTTTCAGTGTATTGTCTCGATCGAAGGCGCAAATCTGAAAGTACAGGCACGCGTGGATAGTAGTCGCTATATCGTTTGCGATAAGACTGTTTACTCATATGAGGCTCTGACAGGAGAATACGAGGCCGAGGTGACCGTCGTATGGAATACCAATCATCATGTTGATAAGACAACAATAGTATTGTACAAATGTGAAGTGCTAGGTTCACATCGTGAGCACGCCGATTGTTCACTCTGCTTAACCAGAGATTCCCGATTCGAGTGCACCTGGTGCGGTAACAGCTGTGTGTATCGTCACTCGTGTCTTCATTCACCCTTTTCCGAGTGTCCCAAGCCACGAATTGATGTGATAAAACCACTTAGTGGTCCGATCGAGGGCGGTACTCTGGTCACTATAGAGGGAAGTAACTTGGGCTTGAAGAAGAGCGACGTCGAGGGTAAAATTCGCATTGGTAACACAACGTGTACGCTCGTCGATTATGAGGTTTCGGTACGTATAGTTTGTCGCACAGGTCGTCACGAGGCGACCGACACTGCGTCCGTGGTTGTTGGTAACGCGGCTGGTTACACAGAGAGTGCCGTTTCCTTCAACTACAAAGATATCAAGTTGACGAGCATTTATCCATCGGTGGGGCCGCAGAGCGGCGGTACGCAGCTGGCTATCACTGGCATGTATCTCAACATCGGTAGCACAATATCCGCCTATCTCGATGAATTGCCCTGTCATGTGAACGCCACGCAAGCTAGTAGTACACGGCTAACTTGTGTAACGAGCAAATCAGGTCGAATGCGTCGAATTCATCGACTAACCCTTAGCATAGATGGAGCAAATCGCACACTGGTTGGAAATCCTTACAACTATACTCATGATCCTACGATAATGGAGATAAAACCATGGAAAAGCTTTGCCTCGGGTGGCCGCATGATCACGGTGCATGGTACGAATCTTGACACGATACAGAAACCCGAGATGGAAGTGTATTATGAGAACGAACCGCTACCGATAAATCGTACGGTTTGCACGGTACTCAATCCTACCCAGATGGAGTGTCCGAGTCCCAGTGTAATCGGCAAGTTTAACATACTGCGACGTATTGAACGTCGTTCGGCTGCCGCAATTAATCAAGCTCAATCGTTGAGACTGAAAGAATCTCAATTGTTATCGTTCAAAATAGCCTTCATAATGGATCACGTAGAAAGTGTACGCGATCTCGAAAAACATTTTCAAAATTTGCGAAACCGTTTGACATACGTCGAAGATCCAATATTCTTACCATTTCCGTATGTCGTTAAACCATACAAAGGCGACGGTCTTGTAATCGAGGGTGAAAATCTAAATTACGCTAGCGATGAATCCGATGTGAACGTAACAGTGGGAACACAGTCATGCAACGTTACTTCGCTTGCTCTAACTCAACTCGTTTGTAGTCCTCCTGGCCAGCAACCTGCCGACACCGACGAATTAGGAATAAAGACCGAGAAGGGCTTACCGCTGGTTGTAGTTCGAGTCGGACGGAATTTGAGATTTCCGATTGGTTATTTGCGTTACGAAGTCATCAACAAATCTTTCTTACTAATGCCAGAAGCAATCGCCGGTTTCGCGGCTGGTACCTGTAGTCTAGTCGTTTTATTTGTACTAGTGTTAATAATTTATCGTCGTAAGAGCACGCAAGCCGAGCGGGAGTATAAGAGAATACAAATTCAGATGGATACGCTTGAAAGTAACGTTAGAATGGAATGCAAGCAGGCCTTTGCCGAGCTTCAGACTGATATGACCGATCTCACTGCCGATCTTGAATCATCCGGCATACCTATTCTCGATCATAAAAATTACATAATGAAGGTCTTTTTTCCTGGCGTAATAGATCATCCGATACTCAATGACCCAAGATCACGTAGTAACATCTCGCGCACTAATTACGATGCTGCAATGGTACAATTTGAGCAGTTGATCAACAATAAGTATTTTATTTTAACTTTCATCGAAACGCTAGAAGCACAAAAGGATTTTAACATTAGAGACAAAGTGAACGTGGCTTCGCTTTTAATGGTCATTTTAATGGGGAAAATGGAGTACGCGACTGATATATTAATGAATCTCTTGTTACGGTTAATCGATAAAGCTGTTAATACGAAGCACCCACAACTTATGTTAAGGAGAACGGAATCGGTTGTGGAAAAAATGCTGACCAATTGGATGGCGCTGTGTATGTACAATTATTTGAAGGACTATGCTGGTTCATCGCTGTTTCTACTATTCAAAGCAATCAAGCACCAGATCGAGAAAGGACCGGTCGATGTTGTCACACACGACGCGAGATATTCACTATCCGAGGAGAGATTGCTCCGGGAGCAAATTGAGCACAGTGTAGTGACTTTGCATGTTGTGCAAGATGATCTCGATGAAAAGATACAGTGCAAGGTGCTTGACTGCGATACTATAAGTCAAGTGAAATCAAAGATACTTGACGCGTTGTACAAAAACACGCCGTTCTCGCTTCGACCGTCTGTCTATGAAGTAGATCTTGAATGGCGACATGGTAGGGGTGGACACTTAACGCTTCAGGATGAAGATTTGACGACCAAGTGTCACGGCGAGTGGAAGAAAATTAATACACTCGCACATTACGGCGTCAAAGAATCCGCTGTGATGTCGTTAATAAGACGACAAAACGACGGTTTTGCCGTGAGCTGTAAACCACCCTGTCACAATTGCAAACCATCTCATTATCATCACCACACCAGTCATCACCATCATCTTCATCGGCATGGGAACCATTGTTCGTCTCAGCATTTACCGACGACACCGAATCATAGTCTCATAAGCCCCATGATATACAATCATTCGGTGGGAGGTATATACTTTGATTCTCAACATTCTCCACCTATAATCGCCACGAACGGTGACATCGAGAGCGGTCACACGGGCAATCAACGTCTCTACCACCTAGTTAGGCCGATCGAGGAAATCTCATATCCTCAAGGCGTAAGTTTTACCGGTGGGAGCAGCAAGCATCATCCTGAACGCACGCACAAAGCTATACCCGAGATCTTTCTCACGCGTTTATTATCGACGAAGGGTACAGTACAAAAGTTTGTTGATGATTTTCTAAACACGATATTGACCGCGAATGAGACTTTGCCCAGTGCGATAAAATGGCTTTTCGATTTACTTGACGAAGCATCCAAGAGACACGGTATAACCGATCCTGAGGTAGCACACGCTTGGAAATCAAATAGCCTGCCGCTTAGATTCTGGGTGAATTTTATCAAGAATCCCGACTTTATGTTCGATATCAATAAGACAACTACAGTAGACTCGAGCCTATCCGTAATAGCTCAGACGTTCATGGACTCGTGTTCAATGAGCGAGCACAGGCTTGGAAAGGATTCGCCCTCGAACAAGCTGCTCTTTGCAAAAGACATACCGCACTATCGCGAAAAAGTCGGCCGGTTTTACATGGACGTGCAGAGGTTACCGCAGATCACGGACCAGGAGATGTCCAGTGCCATGCAGCAGCTAAGTTCGTCACACGCTAATGAGTTCGATGTGATAGCCGCGCTCAAAGAACTCTACATCTACGTCAGCAAATATTATGAACAAGTAAGTTACCTAAAGACTTGAAGAATCAATTTTTGTTAGAACGACTTTTGCCCTCTGCCTCAAACTTTCATACAATAGTATATTATAATAATTCTCTTTGATAAATTTTTTTTGAGAATCTATTTTGCTGCAAGGAATTATGAAGTTTATCCTAACCTCATGTCGTACATTTGGAAACGTAATTTTTATATAAATTGTTTAATTTCAGATATTAGAGGCCTTGGAGACAGACGCAGGCTGTCGAAAACTGCACCTGGCTCATAGACTAGAGAACGTCGCGTGTACGCTCGAGGGCGAGGAGACCAGTGCCTGCTGACACAACTTCTGTACCTTTATCCCAGAACCCGACAACCTTTCGAGTAACGCTGACTAGTGCCTCCAAATCCATTACTTTCGGATACACACACACACACATACATATATTCATCTTGTCACTTCATGTACAAATATTGCGCGCCATGTCGATACAGAGAGGAAATGAAAAAGAGAACGTAATAGCGATCCAGAAGTGTTTTCGAGTTTGAAGAAAACTATGTTGAGGGAGACTTTGATTTTTGTTCTACGGAAGCTGTTCTACCTAACTCAACGAAACTAACAACTGTGAATACTAATACTGTGTAAAAATGCAAACAGAACTTTGTTCGTGGATACGTGTAGACAATATTAATCGTTACACGCGCTGTTCACAAGAACAATTAATCACAGTTGGTTTTATAATTATCCTTTATCGTAGATATAATCGTATTAACTGTGTAAGCTCGAGGTAAATTGGCGGCGTGATTATTTAAATTGAATATTTGAATCTCAACAACGATACTCTCATTAGAATCTCATTAATGCGTGATAATTAGAATTGAAAATGTTGTTCGTTTATTTGAGCATTGCGATAACAATGCTCAAAACATGATGAAAAACGTATTTGTATAAATTTATTTATTTTATTATTTTTCTCAAACTGGAGGTTTTTTTTCGTTAATTGTGTTTATTGAACAACTGCCACTATGTTTATACATGGAGACTTAAAGTACGGTAAATTCACCCAAAAAGCGAATAAAATAGATAACGTCTACAAGTGAGAAATGAGCCATAGTGTTAACCAGACTGTACACGTACAGATATTCCGTACGGCAGATTATAATCTGTGATCTAAGCACTTATGGCTATGCCTACTATCTTCATAACGATACGCATAAAAAATATATATATACATTTATATATATATTTTCATTGCGAAGATATATATATATATATATTATATATTATATATTATATATATATGCACCTTCATGGATTGTAGTAAGCTAGCTAGAGAGGGTCTATAAATGTATTATAAGTTATGGGATTGAAATTCCATTTGGATAGTATAAAAAAGGCGTGGACACGAATGCGTGAAAGTTTTATGTAAGAATGAGAATGACAGGAGTGAAAAAGATACGAATGCGATAATAGTTAGTTGTAAGATTATTAAATCAACATTCGTAAAAGAATATAAGATGACATAGGATATAATCCCTTCGAAAGTAAAAATAAAGTTGTATTTATCCGTGAATTGTATATACCACGGATAAATATAACTTTGAAGGAGAAAATCCTGAAAATTTATTAGAGCAGCTCAGTCTACTCTAGGCCTATTTACGTACGGAAGAAATACGTAAGATTATTATTATTATTATTATTATTATTATTATTATTATTATATATTTTTTTTTAATTTAAAACTCTGTTTCTTATTTTCGAATCTTGTTTGTACATTTTCTTTACGCATTTATTATGTTATATTATAGATGAATATATTTCACGGACTGTATACTGAGTTTTTTATGACAATTGCACAAATCGTATCACTATTGTGTATGTTTTACGATTATATATTATTCGAGGGCAATAATGTTTTTTTTCGTTGTTGACTGTGTTTTTCAATTGATTATACCGATGTACTGACGCACCGTGCCATCTTTAAAAGTCAAACACCGAAACGAAATTTTTTAAATTACATTACAATTCGATTAAGAGGATTGCCTTATGTAATTCAATATTCAATTGTATAAATTATTGTAACGATCCTTATTATTAATTTTGATTATCGTATAATCATTGCCGTACCGGTCCATTAATTAGTAATTATTAGCAATTCCGATAATGTCAAGAACAACACTATATTATGTGTTCACCAAAACACAGAAATCACGTAATTTATATAATCTGTCGGGAAAAAATGTTATGAGAAAGTAACATACAATTTCTTGAATTTGCGATCTCGTTGGTCATAAAGAAATCATTTCTCGCCGCATTATAAACGGCTATTGTGCTATTCCTGAGATGCATTTTTTGTAAATTTAGTTGAACATATAAGACTGGATGACCTTTTTAAGTGAATTTTTTAATTAAGTGTTAAGATCGTTCTCGTAAAAATGCTAATATACACTGATAAAACAAAACAATTTTGATGATAAAAACGTGCGTTCGTTATTTCCGTTCGAATGAACACTATTCGAATGTCATTTTATGCAGTTTACAAAATTGCGCCATTTTTTATACGCGTTGTGAGAATCGCTGACGAATAAGAAAAAGTAATTAACAACGATTTTGTATAAGACTTGTATAAAAAGTTTTACAATTTCTGTACAGGTGCTATACACGGTTATTGTATTTGATATAAACTGCATGCGAAATATCTTTTTTTCAAAAAGAAAAAGGAGAAAAAAATTAAAATAGTAATAAATATTTAAACGATTTTCACGTTGTCGTATGCAAATATTGTTGGCCGAAAAAAGAATTACGGATTACACGAATTTTGTTCCGAGTTTTACGCGCATTACGAAATAATGCTAATTATACGAAATACAATATGTAATACTCAACAAACGTGAAATTGAACGCGCACTGTCAAAGTTCTACTTTCCCGTAACGCATTTTAATTTAAATTTTTTTCTATTCGAATACAAGTTCATCAAGCCGTGGTAAAACACGTATCTTGATTATTGTAAATTTATCATGAAATGCTCATTCAATGTACTTATTTCGATATCTTTCTTCTTATTCCTACGTAAAGCAAGATTGTATCTTTAAACAAATACACGTAACGTTATTTATTTATACAAAAATCAAACTGTTGTCAATGTGCGTCAATCTGTATCATAATTATCATTTAGCACACACTAGAAAATTTTTGTAAATGAATATTTCTTGGGCCGTGTGTTTGCATATTATGTATAGTGCTATCTATCATTGTATATTCATATTTTTAATGTATATAATAATACAAAAAGCGAAAAGATTATTCAGTGCCGAAAATGGATAGTTTGATAAGATCGAATTAACACATTTCATATTGTTTTTCAGTAATCGAAGGGTAGTCTTCCTAAAATAGCGTTCCCAAGATTTCTCATTTAAACAGTTGTATGAAAAATAATTAAACGTTCCAACATTTTGTCTATATGTCAAATACTTTTTTATACATTATCACATGAAACTAGTCTATGGAGAGAACTTTTTTTTGATTTTAGTAATATGTAAATTCTCTTCTATTGATGTGAGAATTTCAAACCTAAATGAATAGACAAGAAGAAACACATCTTGCCACATATTGATTACTCTACGATTTTAACCACTGATTATATTTTAAGCAACATTTGATAGAAGAAAAAACAAAAATATTCATTTATTGACGTCATCACCTGGCCCAGTGAGTATTCAAAAATTATATGTACATTCAAGCCAATTTATGGAAATTATCATGTAGCATTTATATAAGAATGATATTTTGGGTTACTGGAACAGTTGCGTCCATATAATTATGTATATATCGGAAGATATATGTATATTGCGCTTAAGTGTATTGGGAGTTACATCTACTGCAAGTCTACACCCTTCTCCGATTGACTATCAAAATGATTTGGATTTTTAAATTCAGTATTTCGAATAAATACACATTGAATACAGATATTACTGATTCAAATTAAAGAAAGGACTATTTTTTTCATCCTATTAATGATACGTAAAATATTAATTTATCGTATATTTCACGAGATGTTGAATTAAAACAGATTAACCGATTAATTTTAATTGAATTTATTATTTTTCGATTACAAACATGAATAAATTATTAAATTTAAAATACTTTTTCTAATTACATTTATTTCATTATTTCATATTGTTGGATAAAATAAATTATATTTTTATGAGTAATAACATCATTTCTTAAAACAAACCAAAATGAGAAGATTTTTTCATGAGAATATTAACTTCATTCCTTTTTATTCAAACATTATAAGTTTTGTAAATTAATAATGTTTATACGTGAATTTAACTCGATGTGAGTTTAACATTAACAATTAATAACTATATATTAGTAATCAATTAAATTACAAAACCATCACATAATATACAATACAGATTGACGTACAAATATGTACAAAACATGATATTTTTCATCGTGAGTGGAGAATCCGTTTATGAATCCTACAACGGTATTGATAGAAGAATTTTTCTTGCAATCGTGAATACTCCATCCATCTGAAAAGCTTGTCAATTCAGCTATCAACGTAACTCATTATTACCTGCGTAAACGTAATGATAAATTGATTGCAAATATTTAACAACAACACGCGGGTCACATTAAATGTGTCGTGCTTTAAAAAAAAAAGTACGTTTAAAAAATACATATATATTTATAAGTTCGAAGTATAAACGGTGAATTAAGATAATTAACTTTCTTATTCGTAAAATTGTGGATATATGAGAAGTGAAGGTTTATTTGTATGTTAGTGCATATCGATAGGACTGCTAGAGAGATGTGAAAAAGATTACAATTGAATGGCAAAATACATGTCTAACTTATCAATTAATTCATACTTACCGTTGAATTATTTCTGATCTTGCATTTTCCCACAAAACATGGTAATAGTTTTATGTAATTATTGAAATTTCACAGAATAAAATCGTAAAGCCACACAAGCCATGACTACATAAAATCGGAATGGAATTTTTCGTCATTAATGTGATAATATTATTTATTGAAATGTGTTTTGTGGGTCATGTAATTTGAAGAAAATAACATGTGTGATTATCAAAAATTTCTTGACCACTTAGAAAGAATGTGCATATAGAAATCTGGTAACTGTAAAATGTGAACAAATTGTTATTTCGTACAATAAAGAATGAATGAATTTTCAATTTGAATAATTTTATGTAAGAATATAATGGTGTTGTCTAATGAAAAGAAAAATAATACCATGGCTTGAGAATGCGTGATGAACGAAATATAAGATTATTCTTCATGTATGAATGTGCCAATTGAGAATATATGTAAATACAGTCAGATTACCTTATTTCCCGATCATTTTCAATTACATTGCATAATACATGAAGAATACACAAATTAAATAGAATTTAAGTCGCTTATCGAAAAACGGAACAATTCTTGCCAAATTTTTCAATGGAACGTATAAATACAACGATATAATATCCGAAGAGGAAGAAAATAAAAAAATCGGTATTGTCGATAATTAATTATCCCTTCCTCAATTTTTATTCGATTTTTGAAAAACGTGTTTATCGTTTTATCTCTAAATTATTAACAAATATTAATTATAACAATCAAAAATACCGAGAATAGATTAAATTTTACGTGCTTTTTATCAAATTCAAATTAAATTGAATTATGAATTACATTATTTTTATTTGAAAATATAATAAAAATAGAACGACAATTTGGTAAATTATTTTTAGTCAATTAATTTAAAATTTACACAATACATTGTATTTGTTATAAAAAATTTCTATAAAAAGATATTACATTTTTCTTATTTACGGCGTTAATGATAGAAATTGAATTAAATTAAAGGAGGCTAATCAATGGGGAAAATTAAAAGTGTCTTAGAATAAATTCATTAATTTTCATGAAAAATATATGTCTACATATAAGAAAAATACATTCATAAAATTTGTTTTGACTAATTTATACATTCATAAAATTTGTTTTGACTAATTTATACATTCATTACTTATAGTTATTTTTTCAAAGTATTAAATAACTTCCTTTCAGTCATCAGGAGATACGTAATTTTTTAGAAGTCGTTGACATTGAATTTCAATCCACAGTTGATTTCATTTTGTACAATGACTTTTCTTGTGATTTACTAGATGAAGATAATGATGAATGTTTATTACTACTGCTACTGCTAGAACTCCGTTTTTCTTGTTTTGCTTTATTCATCATTTCCTTAAATCTTTTATCCGCACTAATAATTTGAATATTTGGCTTTACCATTGGTCTTTCTCCAGTTGCTTCTGTTGATGAATAAAATAACTTAGTTACAAATAATTTAAAATAAAATTAAAATTTTAATCAGTTAATTATTATACATACTTGCAGTGAATTTCTTTTGATCTTTTGGCTTATCTGCCACAGATTTTGGAGAACTTTTTGCTGACTCTCTCACAGACTAAAATGAAAATATCATAATATATAAATTATTGATGTAATTATATTGAAGTTATAATTCTATTTACCTGAGATTTAGTACAGTTAGAACAGTACCAAACTACGCGTGGTACATCAATTTGCAAATCTAAAATATGTGGTGTATGACATTCTTGATGATATAGAGAATGACATTCTACACATTCAACTAATCTGTTTCTTGCTCCAACGTCCATTCCCTTACATATAACACAAGTCAAATCATCCTCCAAAATCTCAAGTGCTAAATTATCATCAGATTGAAGAATATCGGGTGGAGTATCACGAGCTGGCAAGTTAATGGGAGAACTATTTTTACTAGATTTACTGGAGTGTTTAGACGAAGAACTCTTGCTTTTCTTACTGCTACTGCTACTATGATCACTCAATACTGGTTCTTCCATCATATATTGCTAAGGAGGTAAATTTTTAATATCGTAATTTCAAAAATGCGTTCTTCATTTATATTACTATACCTTTTTGTGTAAAACATTTGAAAGCATTTTTGCAGGCCCACATTTCAGTTTGATTGCTTCGTCTAAAAGAGTTCTCAATTGATCTGCAGAATCCTTATAACTCGAATGTAACAGTCGCAATCCTTGTGTAAATTGTGGATCCAATTCCAATGTTGTCATTGTTTACAACTATTCAGTGAACAAATTTTATTTATCAATTGATATATTACAAAAGTAGATAATAACGCATGTAAATAAATGTATATATGTGTGTGTGTGTGTGTAAACACTTATAGGTTATGTTTCACGATTCTAAACTAAAATGATCTAGTAACTCAATTTTTCGGGTAATTTACTTTATATTTATCGTTATGATACCAATATCATACATTACAAAAATATGATGTTTGGTATCAAAGAAATTAAATTATCAATTTCAATCGGGTAAAAGAAAATATATATTAATGTTTGTTCTTGAATTCTACTTTACACCTATATCACTTTGCTAGTAGCCTTTAGTTGTCTCTTTCTGAGCTTCGTGCGTATACCATATACGTTTCGTCATATTTGAAATTTTTGAGTGATATAGATGATGCACAAGTGTTACACTAATGACTTTTAATTCAATAAAACAACTAATAATTATTTCAGAAAGTTTTTATTTGATCAATATATAGATTTGGAAAATTAATCTTCTTGTTCTTGCATTCTCACTTCCTGAAAATAAAATATGCATTTTTTTACAAAATAAAACTTTTAAAGAACTTCATGAAAATTCCATATTTACTTTCTGAATCATATCCAATAAAGATGATGAATTGGATGCCTGAAAAAATTCATTTATTTCTTCAGGCACACAAAAATGTTTGGTATCTTTGGGTTGTACACCAATTTCTTCACCTATAAATCTAAATTCTGGAATTTCATTTGTACTTTTTTCTAATAATTCATTATATGTAAACAATGTTCCTCTGACAGCATTTTCATTTAATGGACCAAAGTCCATAATTTTCACTTTGTCTTTCTTATATCGTATAACGTCAAAACAATCTATTGCAACAGAAATATATTCTTTTTACATCAAGAATTGCGAAAAACTTGGTTTTCTGCCAGATATGTCTTTTAAATTCCTTTTACAACTATATTTATTTTATAAATAACATACTTACAATTATCTAATGGAAATCTGTCTTTAATACATTCTGTAAATAAACTTTTTATGTCTGTTCTAATATTATATTTTTCTGTTTCATTGTTATTATAATACTGGGAAATATCACGTTGACTAATTGCTACAAATTAAAAATAAAGATATGAAACTCTATGCTTGCCATTAGTCTACCATTAATGAATCACTCACCGATGAGTTCTTTTCCCACAACAAAACATCGAAATTCTAAGCATGGATTAATATCTTTCCATTGTTTTATTACTAAACATGGTTCCATTGAATTTTCCTCATCTGTCCAAGACTTAATAACATTCAAATCCTTCAGAATTCGATTAGAACTTTTTAATAACAGATAAACATCATGTAAAGTATTACATTGTAGAGTTTTTGTAGGAGTAACCCAAATAGAATCCTATAAATTTTAAAATTTTTTTCATTCTCTAATAACATTTTAATTTATAAATAGAAATTTTAATAATACTTTCCAAAGGTGAATTCCAATTACTTTTAATGAATATAGATCCATAAATATCAATAGCATCTTGAATTTCCTCGCTAAACTTTGGAAAAGTTGGTTGATAGTCAGCATCCTAAAAATGTAAAGAATTAGAGATGTTAATAAATAACTTCACTTTTCTTTCAAATAATAGCTATATGCACCTCTTCTTCATTTATTGGTAATCCATCAGCCCATTTGGAATTATCCATTAACATTTTGGTCGCTTCAGCAGGTATAACAAATGTACCATGTTGCAGGTAATCAAGAACATCATTAGGGATTGGAATAATTTTAGCTTTCAAAGATTCCTTTTTAAACAATGGGTACCATGATGTGAATGAACACTCGTGCTTAAAATTGTCAGTCATATTTATTAATGACTGAGTTTGACCAGCGATAAATCAAAAGAAAATTCCTTTAACAAAAAGTAATTTTTTTCGGCTCTGCAGTACATAAAGCACGCGAAAAGTTAATACACTCAAAATTTTATGCGACAAGGGCGCGTGTAAAATGTGTAAAAAAATTAGGTGTAGGCGCTGTAGTAGCGTACACTCGTACACAATTAAGCAGTATGGCTATGGCGTAGTGACGTAGTCGCATGTTTACAGAACAAGATTGCTCACTAGGCGAGGTTGGGGGAGTTGGCCAAAAAGTGAAGACTGTAAACTGTGAAAACTGGAGGGGCCGTAGTACCTACTTTTAATACGTTACTGTTACTGCTCCGTATTCAATAACGTAACATCAGAAGAAAAGAAAAATCTGAAATACTGCATAACAAAAATCAACGGTTTCGCGTGCAAGAACTGTAGAAGTGAACGTTTATTGCGCGCATAATAAAGAAGTTTATGATCGGTTCAATAAACTCACATAATTACTGTCAAATATTTCAAATGGTGATATCTCATCTCTTAGGATATATAGTACGTGAGAGTTTTATCATATTGAATGACGCGACAATAGATATACGGAGCAAAACATGCCCATCTTGATCGAAGAATACTTTTCCAGCGTCGTGTATCTTCAATTGTATCTTTATGTTTAAGAGAAGAACGATATTCTTGTATACTTATATATACATTATTTAAAAGTGTTTCACAGTGAAGATTAAAAAACTTTTCAGAAGTTAAAGTGGGGATATATGAGTAAAATAAGAACAAAATACGAGAAGAATATTTATTACCAATTAGAGAATAATTAAGAGTATTTTGAAGTTCTTTAACTTGTTTATTTTTTTTTTATACAGAGTTTTGTCGTGATTAGTGTCATTAAGTATGAAATACAATGTTAATATTTCCTAACCTAGAGAATATAGATCATTTATCACTGTGTGGATCATTTTACTAATAATATGGGTAAGAAATCATTGATTCATTAAATTTCAATAATACTATAGTTTATTTATTTCAGTGATGGCAGGAAATGATAATACGCCAGGTCTTTTGGCAGAAGAACCATTGAATAGATTAGAATATTTGCGTCAAAGACGCAAAGCTCTAGAAGAAAAATTAGCACAGAGAAACAGTGAACTAAAAAATCTGTGTGTAGAAGAAGCTGAATTAACAGGGGTTTTACCACCAGAAATACCTCTAGAACCTGGAGAGACTCCCCCTGTTTTTAGAAGAAAACTTTTTCCTACTTCTTATCCACAGAATATTATTAATAAACTTAAAACTAATGATGCTGTAAGACTCATTACTTTTTATTCTATAAATACTTTGTCATGTATAAAAATAAATATTGTTGATTTTCATTGAGCAGGAAGAATCTGCGCTAGAATTGGAACGTCAAATACAAATGCGTACTCTTGAATTTGCTTTAGCTACTTCCAACGATTTAACAAAGAGCAAAGCTATACGTCGAAAACATAGATTGCTATATCAGCAAACACAGCAGAAACTCCAAGAGTTGGAGGTAAAATTGAATTTCATAAGACAAACTCGTGGTAAATATAATAAACAAAATCAATATCAACATGGAAGTGTTGGTGGATCCCACACACACTTACATACAAATGTTAAACATCGTACAAAGAAACCTCGACCACCGTTAGAGAATACAGGTAATTGATTAAATGAAATGAAAATGATAACAGGGTTAATTCATGATGGATTTTCACACAGGGAGTGAAGGAAGTATAAAATCAACACAAAGTGTGATTCGAGAAAGCGAATCAAGTTTTGACTATCTGAGTAATGAACCAAAACCTAGCATTTATCACCCTCAATTGTACGAAGAACATCTTACAGTTTCAAATGTCTATAATCACAATAACAGGGGAACATATCTAAATTCGAGTCCTGTGAATCGTCAACCAAGTCAAAAAATCGTTGAACACGACTACAATGATAATCACAATGTCTATATTCTACCAGATCAATATCGCACACGTACTTACTCTCACGGAAGTGGTGGTTCACGTTCTCAAACTCGTTACCAGGAAATCGATCGCAATAACCGCCCAGTGCCCAATACATATTATGAAGATGAGCGTCAGATACGTATACGTCAACTACAGCAGCAAAAGCAACATCAGCAACAGGATTTTTTTCACGGTCAGCATCAATTGCCTGATGCCAAAGCAGACGTTGAAACTCAGAGAAAAACTATGCATCATTATACTGAGAAAGATTATCGAGGTCAGCTATATGCACAAGGTCCAGATTATAATGCGATTGCAAAAGCGCAATCACAAGCTAGTTACACGCAGAAGATGTGTAATTCAAGCCCAGACGGACAGATACCGAAAGGATATTGGACGAGGTATAACGACGAAATCGTCTGGTGTTCAGACGATCCGCAATCGGAGAAATTCGGTAGCCTGGATCGAAGAAAATGCACAAGTCAATATGGTTATCATCCAGTAACAACGAAGCCGTCACCCTCTCCTTCTACATCGTCTTCGTCATCGACAGTACCTCGTCAGCATCATCCGACCGTTCATCTTTTACCACTAATCGAGCAAATACCGTCGAACAATCGAATGTTACTGCGAACTCAATCATTAGGTAGCGTTGAAACTTGGTATAATCCACACGAAAGTCCACACGATAAAGATAGTACTGATTCGATGAGTAGAAAACCTCGAGAAAAAGAGTGGTACGAGACATCGTTAGATACGAACAATCCCAATCACGATAACGGTTACGTACCGTTTAGGAAGAATGTTCAACCGAGTCCACCACCCATACCTTCTTCAAGTACAAAACCATTTGTTACTGACAATTCTGAGAAATTTTATAACCACGCGCGTTATGAGCCACCCCCCTTACGACCGCGCGTACTTGAAATACCGGCAGAGTCAAAACCTCCGGATACCGATGACCCGGGTCAAAATTGCACGATTGTCCAAGCAGGGAAATGTCAACCTTATCGTGAGATCACTAAGCCATTTGAGATGTCAGATTTCTATAAATACTCGACCAAGTTTCGTAAAGCAAACACAAATCTTGCAAATGGCAATTCAGAACAAAAGAGAAATACAAAGTCTTTCACCGAGCCAATCAATGAACAAAATTTACCGATACAAAACGGTACATTAGATAGTCCAGTGCAAAAACGTATTTATCAACCGGTACAACGTATGACGTGTCAACCTTATATGACAACACTCAGGTAGTCTTGTGTTAAATTAAATTTTGAACGAAATTCAGACAGGCTGGACCTGATAATAGTGTTTGAACATATTTTTCATTGTTACATGGTCAAGTTGTACAATTATACTTATAGAATTCTAAGAAAAATGATATTACATATACTGCACATAGTATGATCAGATCCATTAACCTTTGACAGGCTAAAATTAGCTGCGTTATAATTCCGAAGAAAAATAACGCGTGACTTGAATAAACAGCTAATTTTAGACTTTCAGTGAGCTAATTGTGCAGTTAAGTGATTTCTCTAAAAAGATGTGATATAAAAAACTACCGTACTCTAAGCATCAATAATTCCTTAACAGTATAAAATTATTTTTCTTTTCAAAATAATGTATTATGAAACAGAAACGGGGGCGGGAGGCGAAAGACAAGGAATCATTAACACCGAGTTTTGATATACATAAATATACATATATGTATTTTCCGATCACAAACATTTTATTTTTAGATGAGATACCGCTTCATATGTATAAAATCATTAGATAATTTATACGTGAATATAGGCTGAAATACAGAGCATTGTATTTTGCTAAGAAATATTTTGAATCATAAAATATCAATAAATAAATCAATGATTTACTTAATTTTAATTCGTATAGAATCATTGAAAATTTTTGACAGTATTAATTTAATTGAAGTAAAATATACTTCGTATTAAAGCATCAATAATATATAATTTAGAATTTTTTGCACTGCATATTATCTATTACTGTGCTTCAAGACAATAATGCAAACAATTAATTTATCATATTATGTTAACCAACAAAAAGACAACAATGTGTAATTAGTGAATATATATTTTTTAACTGCTGATGTTAATCGAAGTTATATTTAAATGATTGTGTACAGTTGTTGAGCATAACAAATATACTTTGGCCTTAAGGAAATTCTGAATGTAACTGCGTGCCTTAGTACGACTTTAAATAAAGAGCCAAAGATAGGGCAAAAGGAATTCATGGTATTGTAAGAACCGTTATTTTGTAAAATGGTATTTATAGTTATAAATAAATTATCAAAAACATAAAAATATTATTTTTTTGACTATTAATTACTTAAAACGCGCGTGTACTATGCAAATTTGCGTATTATTATTAGTTTGAAAATCACATATCGATCAAAGCTAGATTCAAGGATTTCTCAATTCATTTCACCGCGTAGTCTTATTAACTAAAATGTATGCACCACATGTAACTATTAAATGAAAGTCAAAAGACTCACTCACATTACAGTGTTCCTAAATTACCAATAAAATCTTGTTTTATGAATATTTAAATAGATCAGAAAAATTTATTGGTGATATTCGAAAAAATTTTTCTTTACTAACTACAAGATATTCAATCATGCAATAAAAATTAATACAAGACAGTCTTTACAGTATTTTCGTGTTCAAATAAAAGTACAATGATAATTTTTAATGTTTACCAGTTGTATATTGATTATAATAACATAATTTTTAATTACACGCATCAGATTTTATAAACAAACAATAGAGATTTTGAAGTGAGATTGAACATTTTGATATTCAAAATCATTGATATCACAGAAGATAAAAATTAAAACTTTAAGTGTGCGAGTCTAATTATACAACATATACTGATTAAGAAACTCTTGGATAAGTTTTGTTATAAATTTACGATATAGATAAAATCGGGATTCTGCAACATGTAATTTTTTAGAAATAATGACATGTATCAGAGAGGTATATTGTCGCGATAACGGTTATAGATCCACACTCAATTTTCAGTATTAGTCATTTCTAGTTATTTACTAGCTTCATTTATTTAACTGGTCGAGGCTATAAAAGTATTCGCGACAAGAACAAAAATCTTCTATTTAACATAAATGAGCATCCTCAATCGATTTTGTATGGATGCAGCTGTGTTTTTTATGTTGTTTACAGAGGAACTCTGCGAAAATTTTGTAAGTAATGTAATATGGCATGTATAATGTCTGATATGTACGTTGTACAAAGCATTTTCATAATATTCAATGCTCACTATTCTCACATGTACAACCACAATTACATCATTTCGCATAAATTTTATATAATAGCATTATCGAATTACTGAAAATGAGCAAATTATATCGATTAACGACAATTCAACTATTATAGCTAAGGGACCATCTTAAGCTAATTTATGTTCATAACTGATGTCTACTAATTAATAAAATAATACTTAAAAACGAATGATATCTCATAAGAATTACGACCTATTAACGTAAAATTATCTTATACACAAATATACCGCTTAAACGTTTTTTTTCTTTCTCTTTCTCTTCGTATTTCTCTTTGGAGAGTTCGTATTTAAACCGTGAGTTATTTCTCTAAAAAATCGAATGTTTTTCTCAGTAATCAATCGAAATTGAAACACATTAATTTTGACATTCAAAATAGTACCAAAATCTTCGAAAATATTGAAGAAGTACGACTTTCTCTTCTCTTTAAAAATATTCAATACTATTTGAAAAAATAAATCTTTTCTATCATGAGATGTTTATTATACTTCTTGAATATTTCGGAAAATTTTTTATAAAAATACGCTATCACGATAAAATGATTTCTAAATATTTATGATTAATATCAGCATACGTTGAAAATATTATCGCCATAATATCGATAACATACAATACGTATTAATTTTATCACTTTAATTTGGATAGAGTTGTGAATTAGAGCATTATGGAATAATGTATTTCAGATAATAAAAAGTTTTTTTTTTTACTATAAATATGCAATAAGTCATTCATATCATTAGATGTCTTAAAAATACTAATACTGAAAATTTAATATCACTTATTTTTTGTTCTTTTTACTTTCAATTTGCACCATTAATGCTCAAATAACAAATAAAGAGTAGTGCCCGCTAGCTCTTTTTAATCACGTATGATTAAAATTTATATTAACGTAAAGGATTTTATGATTTATCTTTAGTCCATTCGAAAATGATTTAAATGAAATGACTTTTCCGCTTGAAAAATCTTCCTCCCGTCTGTTTGAAATTTTTTGTGAATGCTTTCAGTAAATATTATTATAAAATATAACTTTAACTAATCATAAAATTTTGAAAAATGTTTTAATATGATTCCAGTTATGTAATATAATCACTGGATGTACTTTAATTCAATTTAACAATTTGCAAGAGTACGGCATTCACCTATGCTTAACATTTGTTGAACGCACATTTATTTTCTATACATTGATATTAATTTAAAATCATAACGTTATATAAATTTCCATTTTCAAGTAGGGATTCGTCATATATACAAATATTTAACAGCAAATATGAGGTTCAACTAGAAATATTAATTATATATTTGTTTTCGTAACTGAATTGTTTTAATTGCATAATTTATTCCGAACAAACAATTTACTAATGAAACAATAATTGATTTCAAAATTAAGTTGCGATTGAAGTACACAAATATTATATTATGAAACGAATAATTTCTATTTTACTTTTTCATCGTTACAGGGTATCGGACACAGTTATTAGGTACCGCATCGACGCGTTAATAACGAATAAACGAATTCACACGTTCTGAAAAATAATTACACAGCCCACGTTTAATATGTGCGCATTTTTTACAAAAATTAATATTAAACAAAACATGAATTTATATATGCGCTTAAGCGGTAAATTCCTGCATTATTACCCTACTATATACAAAAACAACCCGTAAAGAACCACAGAATTAAACGATTTGTTAATTTCTATATTAACGTCAATACTAGCCTGAATATCCCAATGTAACTTATATTACTCGAAATTTTTTTGGCTCTTCAAAATTATCAATGAAATTACTAATAAAAACGACGAATCACATTTGAGAGTTTTAGCTAGCGATAATCACCGATAATTTTAAATTAGACGAATTATGTTGTTATAAATAAGTTTGCATTTAATAATCAAAAATTTATAATCTTATACCACCAATGGCTTTGTACAAACGAAAATTAATGTTCTATTAACATCCCTCAAATTTTTGTTTTACTTAAATTTATCGACATGAATTCATAACTCGAATAAAAAATAATTCAATATGCAGCAAATGAAAATGGACCTACCCTGTTGATAACGGTTAATTAAATTTCAATGCCCTAATCTTTCAATCAAGTATAACTTCATGACTTCAGAGATTGAATTGTACGGAGTTTAATAACATTGTGTAAAAATCAATAAGAGTATTTGTATTTTTTCTTTTTTCTTTATCGATGCAACAACAGAGCAATATAAAAGAATTTGTTCAACAAAAAATTTAGATTTCTCAATATAACACACTTTATACAACTATATATATATATATATTATGTATATTCAAAAGCATATTGATGAGGATGCAATATGATCCTAAATTATATATGTAGTGTCAAACTTGTTCTAAACGTCATTCAAGATAGGTCACTACGTGGCTTATGTTATTTTAAATGAACAATTGCATGTAGATCATTAATGTAAAAATTACTTCTTTTTGTTTAGTGCGTTCAATCAAGCGTACTCAAAAAAAAAGAAGAAAACAAATACATTGCCAAAACGTCAACGCATACCAACTCACGCAAAAGATTAAATCACCGGGAATGACCGATATAACTTACTTATTCTCTTCACGCGGTTTTGTGATCTACCGAGTAAGAGTAGAGGTGGTTTAAAAACGCGCAAAAATGGCAGAACATCGGATATGGTGACAGCGTCACGATTACGTTCTATTAATTATCCTTACGTCTGACTAGTCAAAAGACAACTCCAAGTCAGACCATTCTGACTCTTCCGAATCTGACAGAAATTGTGAAATGTCTTCAAAGTCTAAATACATCCACCGATCCTCTCTGTCTTCAATGAAATCCCAAAGAATAATTTGCTGCAATAGAAGATTTTCATTGAAATTGATTTATTAGATAAACGATTTTGTAAAGAATGAGTAAACAAAATTCACTTACATGTAAAATATCCATGTCATTATCAGCATTTCGTCGATGTCGAACTGGAGGACCAACATCTCTTTTTGTACCATCAGGAAGAGCATGTAGATAGAAGCATTTGTTACCAAATGGACATTTTCCACTTCCCTTCTTGAAATACTTACAGTCTTTGAGACTACAAAAAATTGATTCAATAAGCAAATGAGAAATTTAACATAAAAATTACCAACTGTCTCACTTACCTTAGAGCATTTTTGTAGTCATTTATTAGCTTTTCTTTTTCCTCTTTTGTATCTACCCAATACATGCTTGGACACACAAAATCTGATGCTACACGACACTCGGGACAAGCTCTGATGATTTTGTTGTCAAATTGTTTTGCCTGCCTCCATTTTCTTATACATGTCAAACAAAAACAGTGATTGCAATTTGGCAAAATTCCGAATCTCTGTTCTCGTGATGATTTTTCCATGATAGTTTCAAAACAAACGCCACAAGATTTGTCCCTACTACGTTGAATAGCAAATGACAATTCCATATTATCTTCGTGTTGTTTAACGCATTCCTATTAAATTATTAATGAATTATCAGTACCAAGAATGTAACTGATCAAATAATTATATTATATTGTGGTATAATTATTCTCTCACATTTGTGTGTTTTCTTTGTTGTTCTTCGTTATAAGGGTGCAGTACTGCTCTACTGCATAATTCACACATATTACCATGAAGATATGTACAATTGGGTTTTTTACATACACCCGTAGTTTCTGCATAAGGGCAAAGAGGTTCCGAAGCTAAATTTGACGATTGCCCACAAGGATTTACAGCCTGCGCATACGACAAAGGTGAGGATGTACTGACCAAAGCTGAATAGGAATTAGATGCATCTTTCAATTGCAGAGAGGATCCAGCTGTAGCAGGAGATGGTACAAATTCAGGTGCATTTGCCCATTCTTCGACAATACTTGCACTTTCATTTCTGTTAAAAATTCAAATATTTATCATCATTAAATGATTTTTTCGAGAGATAGTAAGTGATAAATAAACTCACATGGTCTTAATTGGGTTTACAATAGCATCATTGGTGCCATGATTTTCCAAAGAATTTTCAGTCTGATTTGTAAGTACAGAACTTTCATTTGCATTATCAGAACTATGTCGAAAATGACAATGACTGCCAAATCTGCATACACCACGTTTGAAATAAAGACAAGGAACATTGCATGTCGATATAGGCGCATTTACTTCTGAATCCATAGGATTTGTATCCTGACGTTGGATTTGTATATGCCGATAACGACAGTTTTCTCCTTCCCTGCACATTCCATTTTTGAAATATCTAGAAGAGAAATTTTCATATAATAATATAAACATCTATAGGTCTTGATCATTTAATGACACATAATTATAACTCAAGACATTCAAGTATCTAATAAAAATGTTACTATCATAATCACATTTACATCCAGCTAAGCACCAATAGGAGAAGCATAACTGAATTCTCTACAGTATACGAGATTGTGAAAATGATGTAAATATTTATTCTTAGTACCACTATACACTGATAATTTCGAACCTCGTATCGAAAAATACATTGCATAATGAGTTTTGAAATTGAACGTCAGCTCATTGTGACTATATCCGTAGTCGAGTAGACCTTGCGTGAATTAGCTTAATGCCCCTAGGTAAATTTTAACACGAGAAAGATAAAAAAAAAGTTGTTTTGCTTACCGGCAATTAATACTCTGAGTCCAATTGTCGGCCATTTTCTCGAAACACGACGGGGAACGATGATACGCGCACAAGAACTGTCGACAAGGAGATCGCCTTTATTTTTTTTTTTTCGTGAAATTTTTCACACACGTATGTGTACAAGTACACTCAGCGTGCACACAAGAAACGTGTCCACTAGTATACAATGTATCACTTTAGCGAGTGTTATCTCTACCGTGTGCACACACTGTGAAAAACTTCACAGGTTAAATTGTAAATAACACACAAAGTTTGCGTAAACTCGCACGGCGTACCTCAACGCAATATTATGTAAAAAAAATCTTTTCTCACGCAGTCATACTCCAGCGCAAGAAAATGTTAGAGCTATCTTCCTTTCTTTATCCACTCTCGTTCTTCGTTCTCTCAATTCAACGCGGTAGATCCTCGAATGCGCGTTCGACACTTGTCTCCTTGCTCCCTTGCTTTCCTTCTCACGAATCATTCATTCGACAAACGTGAACAAAACAAGAGCCCACGCTATAAGAGGAAAGCACAACACGATGCCACGTTCAACAAGCAAGATAGAACAAATCGTATTTTGTGAAGAACGGTATGAAGCGCTTGATGCTTGGAATATCATTTAAATGCGCGACGTTGCGTTACACATCACTTGCGCGTACTCACTCACATGAACGTACAAGTACATACACAAATCCAAATTTTAACAGTCTCTGTTCAACACCTATCCAGTACTTGCTAAACATGTGAGTGCCGTGTGATACCGGTATTGCGTATTGGCAGATGTGTCGACCCTTTTTTAAAATCTCACCCCAACCGTTAACTACCTGATATATTTCCCGCAAAGCATTGATGCAGCGATTACACAATTGTAACCTGACGCGTAATGCACATGTATACAGATCATATACCTATGCATGTGTGTGTAGTTTGCTTTGCGCGTGTGAATCTTACTATGCAAATTCCATGTACATCTTTTTTTTAAATGCCATATATGATATATTGATATTAAATATTAACCCTTGTAAATTTTTCTGCATTTAAAGAAATTTGTATGGTTATACAGCAATAAACATATTTTGTTTCAAGAGTTCTTGCAAATTTTCGCAAAGAAAAATCAATTTTAACTTTTTAAGAAAAATAAATGATGAAATTTTGTATATTTTTCATATTAATTTTGTATATTTACACGAATGAAATATTAAATTTTTTTGAATACACGTATAAAAGATATAGTTTGGATTTTTGCACTCACAATAAGTTTGAAACGCGTGTAAAAAATTAGCTGTATGTATGTGAGTGTTCGTATGTATATTTCATGTGGTGGATGTATACACTACGATTTCAGTATAGTAAATAATGACTGAATTGTAGGAAGTTTTTCAATGAAAATAGAAAGGGGAAGAAAGACAATTTTCATAACATTTAATATTTATTATTAGAAATATTTTCAGTGTGTATTTCTGTGTAATACTTTTTTTTCGATATTTATTTAAAATGGAAAAGTTTGTGCCGCAAAGAAATTGAATAGAGTAAAGGATTCTTTGTCGTGGTAACTATAAAAAAGTACGTTTGGAACCTTTGTGAATAATTAATATGCTATAAAGTAATATTATTTTTTAAACATATTAATAATTTTTTACATTTAACTTTGAAAAAAATTCTGGTACTTAACCGTACATAAAATAATATCAACGTATCAAGTTCAACATGGCGATCGAATTCACTTTTTTGAATAACCTTAAATATTTGACATTTCATATACATTCGTTTCATTTCATTTTTACTGTAATTTATCTTCCAGGTACGATATATTCAGATTTAAAATATTTCCATTTGAAATATGGAAACTGATATCGATTCTGTAATCCTGACTAGAAAAAAAGAAGTGAATATGACATTGTCTAACGATAATGTTGACTCAAAACAAAACACAGATAATGTTTTGATAAATAAAAAATTAATAAATAGTGCTGATACAGGAGCATCAAATATAGAAATGGATCAACTTAAATCAATTGAGAATTGTGATACAATCGAAAATTTAATAATGTCTTCTGGTAATAGTAGTGAAATGGAAAATGACAATGTTATAATCCAAGATAAAAATACTGTAGAGAGTGACAAATGCGATGCAAATAAATCTGAATTGTCAAAACTTAGTGACTGCAATTTAAAATCAAAAATAGACAACAGCTATATATCTGAATTATTATCAAAAGAAAATGTTTCTAATTCTAGTCTAATATTAAAATCAAGTTATTTAGGTGAACCTGATTTGTCGTTAAAAAATATTGATTCCAATTCCAATTCAAAATTAGAAGAAAATGAAACTGTCAATCTCAAATTAATAGAAGGCAATTCAGTTTTAGAAAACAATTCAGAAATAGTAAATTCGATATTGTGTACTGATAAAGGAACAATTCAAGTAATAAGTGAAGATGATAATTCAGCTACAAAAAATGACAACTCAACTGAGGCATTCTCGAATGAGAAAAATACAACGCTAGAAGACAAGGAATTATGTGAAAAAACTATCAATTCTACGAGTTCTCATAAAAATTCAGATAATGATAATCTCATTGAAAACAATAGTATGGATATTGACAACACAGAATTTGTCCAATACTCGCAAGATAAAAATGATGAAATACAACTAGAAAATCCATCTGTAGATGCTCAAGATCCTTTTGAAAATAACAGTGCAAATTCAAATAATCTTGACAATTCGAATACAATGGAAACATTTGAGTTAAATAAAACAATTGAATCAAGAAATTCTATAAATTGTGATGATAATAATACAAAGATAACCGAAAATTCAGAATATAATAATGATGAACATATAGAACATACCGTGGATATCCAAAAAATTATGGAAATTGACAAAGAAAAATCAGGCTCACTCATAAACACTGAGTATATAAATTCAAATGAAATAAATGAAGATAGTCAAGAAGATAGAGAAACTCTGAAATTGCTTAATAATGATGAAAAAGGAACAAATGAAGAACAGACAGATGTATTGCCAGGGCAAGATGATGAATTATGTATAATACCTGATAGTATGAAACTTTTTGATGAGAAACCAAAAGACAAAGACAATTTTAATCAAGATTCTAATTTAGTTATTGAAAATATAGTTAACAAAACAGAAGTAGAAAATAGAAATTCTAATAAAGAGAAATCTATTACTGAAAATCGCTTCCTTAATCTGAATGAAACTCAAGATAAAAATACTACAACCAAAAATTGTTCTAGCGGCACTGATGTGATAAACATTGATGTTGAAAAAAAAAATGAAGAAGTCAAAGAAATTGTCAGAGAAGAAACGTGTAAACAATGTGGTCAGAGCAAGGTATGCAGTATTAAAGTGAAAGTAGGAACTGAAAGTTATAATGTTTGTTCAAAGATATGTAAAACAAAATTTAAAACTGATAATAATAAAGCAACAGATATTCCTAATGATGGTGTTAATTCTAAGAAAGAGAAACGTTGCGCTAATTGTTTATTGATTGTAGAAACAAACAACGAAAGAAATCTTTCATGGGAAACAATGGAATTTTGTAATGAAGACTGTTTGGGCAAGTTTCAGACAAAGTATGGCAGTTATTGCAGGAATTGCAATGGTGCTGTACAGGCTGTTAGTTTAGGTAAATATTGTGTTCGTTTTGGTTATGATGTCAGGCAGTTCTGTTGTTCCACATGTTTAGAAGAATTTAAAAAAGGCCTGAAAGTATGTAGTTATTGTCAGAAAGATATAAGCTCTGGTACTGAAGGATTTTTGGCTCCTGTTGGTGATAAAGGTCAATTTAAAGATTTTTGTACTCAAGATTGTATGGAAAAATATACAAAAATGAACTCTCCTGAGCTTCCAATATCCGAAAAGAAAAAATGTAGTGTTTGTCAGCAGGTGAATAATAACAAAAAAGTTTTTTATATATATATGAAGTAAAACTTATATTTTTTATATGTTATTAATTACAGGAAAAAATGGTGCATTGTGAAGTTGAAATAAAGAGAAACAACCCTATTGTTATCTGCAGCGAGCCTTGTTTTGCTGCATTTAAGTTTGTTAACAAAGTTGATCCAGATCAATGTTCCACATGTAAAAAATTTTTTGAATCTCCTAACAAAAAAAATTTTGTAGTATTTTACAATAATGAAGCTCATACATTTTGTACCAAAACATGTTTGAATGTATTTATTATTGCTAACCGAAAAATACTTTCATGTAACTGGTGCAAAGTTAAAAAATATAATTTTGATATGATCAAGAAAGAATTAAAAACTGGCCAAACAATAATGATGTGCAGTTTGAACTGTTTAACATTGTATCAGGTTTGTTGATTCAAATGAATTTCTATTCATCAACAAAGTAATATGAAATTTAATTAACTTGTTTTTCAAACAGGTCTCCATCAGTGCTGTGTCCGCTAAACGTATTAAATGCGACAATTGTAAAGAATTTTCGCAAGCGCAGTATCATTTGACAATGTCAGACGCAACTATACGGAACTTCTGCTCGTACAACTGTGTTATGAACTTTCAGTCTCAATATACAAAATCACCTATTACTATACCACCTGGTGATAATCCTGTACCCACAGGAATGCCAAAACGTACCGGAATCGGTCAGCGAATCGTGAATGATCAACATAATAAAACTATGCCGATTATCTCTTCTGTAACAAGCTTAGCCAGTGTAAACAACGGTCAAACAAGTATTGTGCCACCAACAAATAGCAACGTGGTCAGTAATATCGTTGTTTCGGATGCCTCAAACAAAACCACCAAAGTTTTTTACAAACAACAGGTTATTACTAAACCGGCCAGCCCTGTGAAAGTACACAACAAAATTGTACAGTGCAAACCACTTATGCACACTAAGGGTGTCTCTGTACGCCCTCATCCGTGCACTAAATCCACCCAAACTGAAGGGGATCAGCCAGCTGTTGTACCTATACCCGTACCGATTTACGTTCCTTACCCAATGCACATGTATAGTATGCCTTTTCCTGTACCTGTGCCGATTCCTTTACCTATACCAGTACCTATTTTCATACCTACTACCAGAAATAGCGCTAAAGGTATATTTAAAGACATAAAAAGAATACAAGAAAAGATACCGGCCGATCCATTTGAAGCCGAATTGCTTATGATGGCAGAAATGGTTGCTACAGAAAAGAAAACAAACGAAAGTGATTCGGACTCAGTTGACGAGAAGTATGTTTATTAATATTAAATAATACTTTGTATTTTCAAATTGAAAATTTTTTTAGTACGGAACCGGTTGATTCGAATAACACCTTTGGAGACGATATGCTTCAAATGGCATTAAAAATGGCAACTGGGGAACTAGATGAAGCTGCTGTTGATTTAGAAGCAACATTGCCTCCTAATACTATAACTGCGTCACAGGCACCAGCTCAAACTGAACAGACTATTGAAAATAACGGTAAACTAAAATGGAAAATCTGTTTTTAAGTACTGTCTTTTCATAACAATTTGCCAACCAATAGAAAGGGATCAAAAATATAAATTTATATTCTATAGATTTTAAACGATAAAATATTCAGCATCTTGTTTCTGCGTATAATAAACAATATTGAACGTATTTTATAATTTAGAATTATTCTATCGATCAACTGATACAAATTTTTTCATTTCTCAATTAGAATTTAAATACTTCAGAAATTTAAAAATATTAATTAATACTGAAATTAAAATGTATAAACATTAAATAGTCGCTTCACGTGGAAGAAAACGCATAGCGCAATATAAATCGAGATCAACATTGAATAAACGAGGTAAAAGAGGCTCAAACGTGAATGATATGCCATTAATGCCACCACCTGAACCACATCCGCCACCACAGTCAAGAATATTGGATCCAATGGAGAGACCAGATGCCAATATGGCTCTTAAATGGACTTTTGGAGTTAATGCTTGGCGATTATGGGTATTTATTGATAAATTCACTTCTTTCTTTTACTTTTTACGGTACAGTTTCTTCAATATTTATTATTTATAGTTCTTTATAAACAATTGAAATTAAAAAATATTATGTTCTAGATTTGAAATTCTATTTTAAATTCAAGGACGAAATTGTTTAAATGGATCTTATTGTCATACATAAATCATATATTTAGAAATATTTACAAAATTGAGAATTTATTAATTATCGTAAACAAAAAATATACAATAAACAATAATAATCAATTATCATGACACTACTTAATTGGTTTTAAAAATAGGTGATTGGCAAAAATGCAGAACTGGAAAAACTGAACACACCAACGAAAAAAGTGAAACTTTTTAAAACAGATCTTTTGCAACTTACAGCTGATGAATTAAACTATTCATTGTGTTTATTTGTGAAAGAAGTCAAGAAACCAAATAATGTGGAATACGCTCCAGATACGTTATATTATCTTTGTTTAGGTGCACAAATATCTCTTTAAAATGTTTAATTTACTGGTAGAACGAAAACTAATACAAATTTTTTAGGTATTCAACAATATTTGTTTGAAAACAATAGAATAGATAATATATTCACAGATTCTTATTACGAGAAGTTCACAGACTGTTTGAATGAAGTGGCTAAGAAATTTTCAATACTTTATAGTGATGCACGTGAGTTAAATAAATATTTACAAAAACTCTCATTAAATATTTGTCACTTGTATTGTTTTTCAGAGTACATAATTACAAGAGTTGAAGAAGAACATTTATGGGAATGTAAACAGTTGGGTGCACATTCACCTCATGTTCTTTTAAACACTCTTATGTATTTTAATACAAAACATTTTAATCTTGTGGTAAGTATTATTTCTAATTATGTTGTTGAATAAACAATAATAACATGTTTTTTTAAATCTTTAGACTGTAGAAGAACACATGCAGTTGTCGTTTTCTCACATTATGAAACACTGGAAACGTAATCCAGCAGCACAACCTGCAACCATTGCAAGCAAGTCTCCCGGTTCAAGAAATGTACTTCTTCGATTTTACCCTCCTCAATCTGCTCTAGGTAAATTATTATTACGATAAATTAATAAGAAAAATTTGTGGGTTAAATATACCAAATCTATTTTTGGTAGAAATAGTGGTGATATTAACTGAAAATAAAGATATGGGTTTCATTGGACAATATAATATTTTGAATAATTAGACATTATTGAACAATATATGCTTTCATTGAAATTATAGTGAATAACTGTTCAAGTTTTTCTGTCTCATTATAATAGTGAGTGAATCATAATTATCGATTTCAGAAGGTAATTCACGGAAGAAAAAGGTTTACGAACAACAGGAGAACGAAGAAAATCCTTTAAGATGTCCTGTCAAATTATACGAATTTTACTTGTCTAAGTGGTATGTTGAAGTTATAGATTAAGAGTTAAAGTTAAAAGTTATTACTATTATGTATTTTCAGTCCTGAAAGCGTAAAAACGAGAAATGACGTATTCTATCTATTACCGGAAAGAAGTTGTGTACCGGACAGCCCAGTTTGGTACTCAACATCACCTTTGGCCAAGGAACAACTTACAAAAATGCTATATCGTCTTAAAATGGTTAAAGAAATCAATGAAGCGTTATTAACTACTTAGGAAAAAATTTTCGGCTGCGAGCGAAAATTATTATTTTACAAAGACATATAAGTAAATGTTTGAAATAGTATATTGTGTAACTAGTGCGAAATGCCAAAAAGTCCACGCGACTATGGAGCTTTCTATGCAGGTCGAGAGCGAGCAAGGCAAACTATAACTTGTAAAGATTTGGTTTCTGCATAAATTAAATACAATACTTTTTTCTATAAAAGCGAGAAGATGGTCACTTTTTGCAATTGCTACTAATTTGCTTTTTTATGAAAAACATTGCAAACGAATTGTATTGTAAGTAAACAAATCTTAATTTGTGACAAAAATCAGATGTTGAAAAACACCATTATGTGAATTGAAAACAATTGCTTTTTCCTCATACGTATAATAGAAATTTGTTGTTATTGTGTTCACTATGAATCCCTTTTCAAGTCTGATGAGTTATATATATATATATATATATATATATATATTCTCATTTATTTTTCAATGTATAAATCATGTAACTTAATATCAGATATTGATATTATATATAATGCATTAAATGCAGTCGTAGTTATCTTTTGATAGAGCAGTAAATAATGAATTTTTGCAAGTAATTTTGATGTTAAATTAATATTTTTTTCCTAGAAAGTGACCCTGACATTTAATCATAATTTTTATTATTTTTTACTATATTAAATGTATATAATTAAAATAATGTTTCTATTGAGTTTTTGATAATATTAATGGTAATGTATCTACTATATATGCTTTGTATATCTTTCAGTTAATGTAACATTTATATTAATTTTATACAAAATAGGAAAAAATGGCCCTTTATATCTTTTCTAACTTTCTCTTCTCATGAAACTTCCATTTGGTTTTTATTTGATGGAATGAAGTTTTTTAAAATAAATAGTATGATATATATTGTAATTTACATACGTGTGTAATAATCTGAAATTCAAATTTAGAATAAAACGTCCAAATATTCGATACACATCTTTCAAAAAATCTCGTGATTATGAGTATAATATATTTCACTACTTTTTGCCAATTTTAATCAAATTTTTGCATACTTCATTAAAGATTATTCTCGGATAGGTGAGTATAAATATGTTAATAAATATTGATATTGCGACTATCATCTACCACATTCACTTTTTATAATAATAAAAGTGGAAATAATGAAACCTAATTGTAAAAAATTTTTCGTAACGGTATCGACTTTTCAGTGCATTATCATTGTATGTATTGTGATATATCATTTACAGAATATGACCTTATCAAAAAGTATTAAATGTGTTAACTGGCTGATTGTGAACAGAACAGCTGTAACGTGGCACCAGATGAAATGACAACAAATGATGTAGCAACACGTGGAAATGTCCTATTAATAGTGAAAAGTGGGAGTGACATTACACGTAGGCCACTGTTTAATTTTCGTCGCTGAATATTTTTTGTATAATTACAGCCTGTAAATAAAATTCGTTCCATTCTACCATTTCGCGTTTGTGTCTACATAGGTTAGTGACCTCAAGTATCGTCCATTCGGCGTTATTTATTCTGGTCAAGAGGGTCTTGTTTTACGTGCTCTACTTTGGTTAACATATTTTTTTCTCTTTTCGTTCGACAAAAATTACGCTATGTTCGTACAAAATGTTCATACAGCAAATGGCACGTAACTCGATTGATCTCGTTGATAATTAATAGTGACATTCTTTACGGCATGCGATAACGACATTATCACAATGCGATTAAACACTCGCAAAAGATCGCAATAACATTTATCAACGGCAAGCGTATCGCGCGTAAAAAAGAAATAATGAAGCCCAGTGGTGAGATGTTGAGAGTGGTAACTCTTGTCATCTACATTTTGTCATTTACATCTGCCAATTATTTTGGCACTAGTAAGAAAAATAATGACCAGTGTTTTTGTAAAGTACGTGAAGATCAGTCCTGACTATTGAAATGATCATAGCATTGAGAATTCACAAATAATCTAATAATATAACTTGTTTTACAGCTTAGGGGATCTATTGACGATTGCAGCTGCAATATCGATACAGTTGATTATTTCAATAATATGAGAATATATCCACGACTGCAAAGTCTATTAGTTAAAGATTATTTTAGGTTTTATAAAGTAAATCTCAATCAAGAATGTCCATTTTGGGTTGACGATAGTAAATGTGCTATACGATATTGTCATGTGCAACCTTGTCATGAAGTAAGTCTTTTAAATATGATTGTGATGACTATGAATCAACATAAAAATGATAAATGTAAAAGAAATTGAAAATATTTCTGTTTTAGAAAGATATTCCAGTTGGATTAAAAGGCGAACTTCCAAGAAATATACACTTGAATGAAAATCCTTCCACAAAATACAAGAGTAAAACACAAAACTCTGAATGCAGTCAAAATACGGGAGATCATAATATGGAACTTGGATATTTAAATACAACAATAAGGTACATCTGAAATATTATAAGAGTATTATAAACAAATTACAAATTTTATAATAATGCTATTTTACTTTAGTACTGAAAATTATAAGGAATTTGAGCGGTGGCAAAAGCATGACAATGCTCAAGACAATTTCTGTGTATCAGAATCTAGTCCTGGAGAATATGTAGATTTGTTGCTAAATCCAGAACGTTACACTGGATACAAGGGTCCCAGTGCGCATAGAATATGGCGAAGTATTTATTTAGAAAATTGTTTCAGACCAGAAAATTCACCTCATATATTTATTCAATCTTCAAAAATAAATGGTATATTCATAATGAATATTTATTTTTTGATTTTATCTGTAATCATTTTATTTATAGGAATGTGTTTAGAAAAGAGAGTTTTTTACCGTGTTATATCTGGTTTACACGCTAGTATCAATATACATTTATGCTCAAAGTATTTATTATCATCACAAGAGACAATAGATGTAGTACCAGGTGGACAATGGGGTCACAATTTACAAGAACTTCAGAAAAGGTTTTCTCCAGAAACAACTGGAGGTGAAGGACCAAATTGGTTGAAAAATTTATATTTTCTCTATTTGCTTGAGTTGAGAGCATTAACAAAAGCTGCTCCCTATCTTGAAAGAGAAGAATATTATACTGGAAATGATATTGAAGATGACGAAACTAGAATGGCAATTAATGACTTTTTAAATGTAGTGAAGTATGTTAAGTTGTTTAAATTTAACTATGATAAAAATGATTTTATATTAATGTAATAAACTTTATTCTAGATCATTTCCTGAACATTTTAATGAAAGTGTTATGTTTGCTGGAGGGAGCGAAGCTCAATTATTAAAAGAAGAATTTAAACAACATTTTCGTAATATTTCTCGCATCATGGATTGCGTGGGTTGCGATAAGTGCAAATTGTGGGGCAAATTACAAATTCAAGGCTTAGGTACAGCATTGAAGATTTTATTCTCTGGTAAATTTGACATGTGGCAACCAACACTCAATAATTTTAATAAGAGGCTATTCTTCTTAGAAAGAAGTGAAATAGTTGCACTTATTAATGCTTTTGGCAGGTAAGTTTTATTTTGCTATTCACATACATTTAGTGTGACAGCTTTCAAGGTTACAATTAAATAATCAACTCTATCAAATGACTACATATTATATCTCCTTTTTGAAATACCAATCAATCTTAGTAATTATTTAAATTGAATACAATAAATTTCTTGTAAAATAATTCATAATGTATATTAACTTTCAGATTATCAGAAAGCATTTTTGAATTGGAGACCTTCAGACAAATGATGAGATAGCATAATAACTAAATTATATTACCAATATTACAACACGGAGACAGAAATACATCACATTTGTAACTTAAGTTTTCATGAAAATATTTCAAGACTAACCATCAGTTGAGTACAATATATTCATAATACATATATTTTATAAAAGTCCCAAGACAAACGAAATCGCAATAGACATTAGATATTAGTTAATGTATTGAACTACTTCCATGCAAAAAGACTGGTCTTATCAAAATCAACTGATATTGCGATTTCAAAGTAAACTTTAACTTCGTCTGTGATAAATACTTTGTTCTCCAAATTTTTGTATTGCAGAATGTATTGTATACAATTCAATAATGCAACTCTACTTTAACGTATTCAATTGTGGTAGAATTAAATAATCGATATTTTTGCACTATTTACATTACAAAATACAATTGTGGTTCTTCAACTCTTGCTCGTTGTATAAATCACTTCTGATAATGCAAGAAATTGTTTTCCTTATTTTTTTTTGTTTAAAAACAAATGAAAATTACAAGACATTTAAAGTACGCATATATTGAGTTTTTAGAAATTCCTTCCTTTGAACTTTCATGATATTAGATTTGCTTTAGCTTTATTTACAACTACTGTCAGTGCTACCGTTTTATATATAAATATACATTCATTGCATCAAGTAAGTATTACAATAGCTAAAATACTTTTCACTTCTTGGCAGCTGTAGATGTTTTGCCTGTAAATTTAAATTACTCATCCTAAAATTATATGAGAAATTGATTTTTAACCATTGAAAGGTAAACTAGTTTCAATTTTTATACTCCATAAGTTATATTAATTTTTACAACGTGAAGATGATCTGTAATAAACGACTACTGTCGTTTAATTTTTCTCGTTATAGGGATAACATTTCATACAAACGAGAAACTTATTTGCAATGTCAATTATTATTTATTATCTGCTATATTATTTTATTACACTGAAAAAATCTAACTCCGTATAAATACAAATCTATGTGATGGCCAGGATTCTCATGAGAGACTTCAGTCTTTTTCAATGTCTATTTTTTATTATAATTCCACTCGTTCGACGTGTATCATCGATGCAATTTCCTGATTTGATGTATAAAGTGACTATCGTTTATAAAATAAATGAGTTATAAAATACAAATTCGAATTCTATTTTTATGTTTTTCTATCCTTATTATAGGTTTTTTAAAAATTTGAAAAGTTATCTTTTAGTTATCGAAGTTTAACCAATTTTATTTATGTTACATATTTTAATTTAATATCTTCCTAGCAAATTATTAATTTAATTTTTATATGCAATCATATCGGCCCTTGATAGATTTTTCTATTTAGTGGTATTGTTGTTATAATTGTTATTATACGAATATAATCAATCATCCACATTCAATTAGTAATAACATATGAATGTTTGTGGTAAGGGCTTCTATTGTTTTAAATAATTTTCTATTTCAATCTATTTTAATGCAATACTGCACAATATAAATTCGTTATCGACGTTATTTTGGTACTTAGTTTATAATAATTAAATTAAAACAATAAATGCCAATTATATTTATACATACAAATAAATGATAAATTCGTATCTATGAGGTGTTTAGCCCTAGATAGGCACATTGAACAGATTGACCTGGAAAAAAACCCTGAAAAACATTGTATAATGCAAATGGAAATTTGTTAAAGAAGCAATACCTGTTACATAACATGCACCAACCTAGGGTGAAACTGAACATTAAAGGGTGTTCCATCAACTGACGAAGCGTAAAATTGATGCATCTTTTAACAAACGTTTATTAACGATGTCGTGTAATTTTGTATTGTGAATCGAGCGTCATATTAATCTGGGTCATCATTTGTTTGTATAGAATTCAGATAAATTATAATTTTCAAATCCACGAATTTCATGAATATTTGTCAAAATGGCACTGTCATTGGTATATTCATATATCGATTCACATTACGATTTACTAGATATATCATTATCAGTCTGATGGTTTTCATAAATGAATCTTTACATTCATGTTCATGTTCGGTTATCAGTATTATATCAACAATGAAGATAATTTTTAAGAGCAATTCTCGCTAAGAATTTGTATTAGGGGTTGTTCAATCAACATTGTCCTGAAAAATAAGTTTCACGTAACCAGGCGTTCCTTCTAACGGCACCGCGCAAAACGGACAAATAGCGATATAACCACTTGTGCCATGCGGTATTGCCACTTTTTCCCAATACCTGTAAGTTCAAATTATATTAATATTTTGAGATAACGTAAGGTTTATTAAAAACGTGAATTTTTTATTTCTTATCAAACTTTCTTACTTGACTGTTTTTTCCGTTGCCATGTGTCCACAAGGACTGAAAGCATAAGTCGGTGGACCGCTGTCAACGTAAAACGCGGGCTCTATACCCATACAGAGTTTCACGATCGGCCCAGCAATTAGACACATTGGACATCTTCTGGTCGCTTTATCTTTCTCTTGACCCCAATCGTGATGACCTTGAACGTGACCGCATTTTAAATAGACATAAGGCTGCTGTTGAGCCGAATCGGAAGCTGCCTTTCTTGGTATTACCAAGGTGTTTAGACCAACAGGACATTGCGGTCTGCCAGCATTTATGGCATCGACCAATTCCTCTAAATCGTGCTTCGTCTACAAAAATTAAAAGATTACTTATATTATATTGACAAGTTTTGAACACCATGAGTGTTGCTTTAGTGATTTTTCTAATATCATTTTTAATACCAAAAAGATTTCTTATAATTCTATAATACAATCACTGATATTAATAAAAGATTTTAACATTAGCCTATCACCATAATATCATAGGTAAAATATAATTTTCATCGAAATTAACAACTTCAAAAATAGTTCAGCATTGACGACGGTTTCCGGCAGGGGAAAAAGGGGATCGAAAGTCCTCCAGGTAAATTGTTCCGAAAGAGAATAATATACAACGAAACTTTTATTCTAGCATCACTATTGGTAATGTATCGCTATATTGTGATATATTTCTCGCATTAAAGTAATTGGAACAAATTATCCAAGGAACTTTCAATCCTGAAATTTTCTGAAATGTTCAAATTACGAATTTACATTAATAATCGATTAATAAAAACGGGTTTTAGTATTTGTTTATAGCTTTCAGTTATTTATATGTATGCATCATTTTAGATCAGCTTTCGTAGTATCGAATGTCAGCATTACTAAATCCGAGATTAGAATATAATAAAAGATATATTTATTGACAGAGAGTTGATTACCGGTGATTTGGCGAGTCCTTCCGCTGATCTCCAGAGTAACGTTGCACCGCATAGATCAATGAGCGTACCATCTTGAAGGATATTGTTCTCGTTCTCAACAACGTTGCCCTTTTGCTGTGCACTACGGCTTTCACGTAATGAGAATACTCCACCGCCAACGCTCACCTCACGCCAAAAACCGCATTCTGCTTCACCACCGCAAAATTGGCCACGGGGATGCATAATCAGGACACCATTTGTTGTCAATCCGTCAATCTCGCGATTTTCTTGCCATTTTGTAGCCTTCTCCTTAAGTTGAATAACAAAATTAGATAAGCAATTTGAAATAAATGTTTTACTCATTAATAATTTAACAAACAGACTCACCCCCAGAAAGATGTTTCTCGAACTGTCGAAACCGGCAGCGTAAATTCTTGCTACACGTGGATCAGATCGATCAGCTAGTATACGGCACGCAAACCTACTTATAGTACTTTGTGCGACTCGACCCTCATTAGCTGCCGCGCCTTCGCTTCCGCCAGGACAAGTATCCATTACTACAAAATCTATTGGCGACTCTGATGATCGCCCAATCTGAAATTTAAAAAAGTTCTAGTAATTGAATAATTTCATACAAATAAAATTTTATATTTCATATCAAGTCTTTTCAGTATCAAACCTGAAACATGTCTGTATTCTCATCTTCTGTATATTCGACTATAACAGCTTGTGTTCTGGATAAAGTGTACGATATCGAATGCTGTTTTGTGTTGAGAATAGCCTGCGAGCTGTGAGGTGTTTTAACAATATAATGTTTACTACGTTTAACTCCATTGGGTATTTGCCTTTTGTACAAAACAAATTTACTTCTTCTTCTGCCACGATCACCAGGTGGCAAATACCCATTATAACTGTAACCATAACATGAAAATTACAAAATATTTACTTTGGTATTTATATGCTATCATATTTGATATGAGTATTCTCGATGTCAATGTCTGAGTGCAATTGTACTGATAACAGTCTTATTACTGAGAGAATCAGAAGGTATCTTATCTTTATATAATTTCACAGCTAACTCTGATGAATATTGAAAGACAGAAACTTCACTGAATACATGATATTTGCAGACATTGTTGAAGATCAAGCTTTTATACTAGATAATCATTCTTAAACACTTTAGTTTGAAAAAAATTTAATAACTTACGAAAATAACAGCATGGAATTACTTACCCAAGAATAACTAATTCACCATATTTTACTATCTGCTTTGGTTTTTCGTGATGATGACTATGAGTACCATGGGGGTTACCATGAGAATGGCTGTGACTATGTTTATTACGAGGACTGTGTGGCTGGCCAACGGTATCCCCTTCGTCGAGTAAGGGACTGTCGCTACTGCCACCATCCGATCTAAAATGATACACACGCTGATATATGACTGAAAAATCAATAAATAGTTCTTGGCTAAAGCATTTTTTTTTTAAATTTCGATTTAAAAAAAGACAAAATTCTGCAAATGGAAACAATGTTTGTTTTTCAATAATTTTGAGTATGCAGGTGACCAAAACGATTTCGATATTGTTTTTATTAGAAAAATTAACGAATTATGTAGGTTCTAATTATAAACATTGTGATCTATGAATAAACAAAGTACTTGCAATATGCAATATTTGTTCATATAATAAATGCTTTGGCAGGAGCATAGCTTTAGAAAATGATCCTTAGGTATGAAAAATCGATGGAACTTACGTAAAAATAAAAAATGACAATTGTATACACGATCGAAATAAAAAGAATGAATAGAGATATATACCGTATCACCATCGTGGGCTCCGCGTTTGAACCAATTTTGCTTTCGGTGCACGTAAAGGGGGCCACCTTGAAAGTTCGTACTGAGCGTCGTCGAACACCCGCGATAGGCGTTTAACGATTCGCCACGTATATTCGATCATTCAGTGGCAACATCAACAGATACCAAACGACGGAAATGCGAGCAGTCCGTGAATAACAGCAACAGCAGCAGCAGGAGCAACAACAACGCCGTGAGGATTAAACGCGTTTAAACGACACATGACACCGTATACTCAACGAGAGCATATCAATTCTTCGCAATTCTTCGATACACGTCTCGTTTCACTGCCAATTGTTGGGTTTTATCGAAAAATTAGCACGGTAATTCGATAAATTTTTCATGCAACACTGAGCGATTAGACGGAACGCAGACGGAGGTGAACGAAAAATGGGGATTGTTTTCGTCCCGCACACACAACGCGCTTGCTATCTAAAACGTTTTCACACACTCACGTAGTCAGCGCAGCCGCGTTTTAAAAGATTCTCCTTCCCCTTCCCAGTTTTAGATATATCCTTGTCACTTGTGAAAATTCAAAGGCTGAAATCGAGACTCGTAAACTTGTAACTACGTGTATATGGAGGGGTACGAAAAGACATTTCTGTAAACTTGCAGAATGAAATTTGCAAAGTTAAAATAGGTAAGTGTCACAGAGCCACCATTAGTGAAAAAAAAGCGTGATCATAATAAAATTAATTTCCTTTTTTTTTGTATTCATCAACGTATTTATTATGCGCTATGAAATTATGTATCTTCACATTTGCTACTATGAAATTGTCAAAAATCCGATAAGCAAAATACTATTTTATACACATGCATAAAACAAACTTCTTTTCTTTATTATCTACTGCCTTCAAGATAAATATTCTACTTATTTTTTTCAATTTATTAAACTCAATTAGGTATTATTTCAAATTCAAAAAAATTGTATTCTACATAAAATTTGTGAAATTTTCTAATGATTTCGAACTCTACATGTAATAATTTAACTTATTAACTCATTTAATGCTTGTTTCATATTCAGTTTAGTATCAAGTTGCACATAAAAGTTAAATTCTGATTTTTTTTCTATAAAAACCTTTTCATGATCATTTGCATATTAAAAAAAAAACATAATTCCAGTTTGAATGACCATTTTTTCATATGAAATTAATTTTGAAAGATATTGTAACACTATGGCTCATTTTTTACTGCGTGGTTATGTTATATCAAGTATCGTTTTTCAATAATTATTCTAACAAATGAAATTAAATGAAAACAATACCTATCAGTATATTTGTTCACATAAGAGAGAAATAAGATGTAATTATTTAGATCTTCTTACATATATAATATATATTTCTAATTATAGATATATAATTTTTCATACAAAAAATTTAGAATTTAAATTTACGCGCGTCAACATTACACAATAAGATGCGTTCGTTCGTGATTGGTAACTCTGTAACTTGAATTGCACACATAAGTTTGAATTTAACCAGTAATCATGTGGGTGTAATGACCGCCACATTCTAATTCCCGTGAAGAATAAAGAAAACTTGTTCGTTAAATAAACTGTGATTTATTGCTTGTCACTATGTCACTGGCCACGGTTGAGAATTGAGTGTCTCAACCGTAAACCTGCTACAATATATAATACAAAAGTTGTCCCTAACGGACGCGCTACTTAACATAAAGAACACCGTGAAACAAAACTACAATTACCGACTGGCACTAATAGCGAAGACGATACGTGGTCGTACCTCTTGCTTTCGCCTGCACGGTGGC
>NCVS01000384.1:273378-355310 GCA_003055095.1 Goniozus legneri
GAGTGTGGCCAGATCGAGGCACCTACTGATGCGGAGGAGGCTATTCTACGCGGTGCGCGCATGGGATCATTTCATTCCCATTCCATTCCATTGGGATGAAGATCGCCTACTCCTCTCTTTTCTCTCGGATTTGAAATCGTATACGATCATTTATGATTAATATTATTTCTAATGAAGTAACAAATTAAGTGAATAAACATTATCATTATTTTTTGTTGTTGTTATTATTACACTATTATTTTATTCTATATTGCATACATCGCAGTTAAGAAAATAACAAAGAAATCTTATCCTTTAATAGAAACGTCAGAAGTTCTGAAAGTATCCAATTACTTCTGTATCTTTTGAGTTGATATTTTCTCTTAAAACTATTGAATTGGTATTTTCTTCTACAACTTTTAAGATGGTATTTTCTTTCATAACTTCTGAATTCATATTTTCTTCTGTAACTTTCGAGTTAGATTCACAGTTCACAAGGACAAGATTCACAGGTGTAGTATTTTAGGTACTTCCTTAACAAATACTACTCTATTACGGTTATATTCAGGAACTTGTCTTCTATAGCTTTCAGTACGTGAATGATTATTTGATATTTTGGATGAATTTTTTATCAATGAATGATATTTTATTTATATAAAATTATGTAAAATGCTCACCAGAAAATTTAACACTTTTTCTTGATGATTTTCTTTTAATATTATTTTCATCCTCTGTATCTTCTATCACTGTTAAAATTGTAATATTATTTTTATTAATATTGTATGATCTTGAATACGTTTTATGATTGAATGTTATAATTAATGAGTTAAATCAATAAATAGTAACTAAAAATATTCTTACCTTCTTAAAAGAAGGTTTGTTCTTTTTAATGACATTGATTTTCTTAACAACAAGTTTTTTTTACTATAACTTCTTTCTCTTGCCAATTGTTATTTTTCAATTTTTCCAAGTTATTAAATCTACTATTGCAATTTTCAATTTCAATGTACATCATATCCCAAAATCCTTGCAAATCTTCTGATGTGACAGGCATTTCCTCACCACTTCTATAGTTCTGTTTTAATTCTTGAAATCTTTTAAATTTTTTTGTTCATCAATCAATTCCTTCAAAACCATTTTTCAAATCGCGAAAAACAAATCACGGATCTTACAAAACAAGTCGGCACATTAACGAAAGCCGTTGATCACTTAATAGTAGGGACCGGCCAGAAGTGAAACAATAATATTAAAAACGGAAATTTGGTTTGTGCGTGCTTCGACCGACGAACCCGAGGAAACATTATTATGTTTTCCCGAATTCAAACCGTCACAGCAGAAAAACCAAAACATCAACACGGAGACTCCGTGTTGATAACCGAAAATGTCCCGAAATAAGAAAATTATCTTTTCGATCATTTTCCGAATGATTAAATTCAATAAAATGAAAACCAAAAAGTTTTCGACAAAACTCCATTAAGGTAAAACGTTTAGAATAATTTTCCGCGTCGAACGACGCTAGAAAATCCGAAATTCGCCGCGTAACAGAGAAATTCAATATTCGGCGTAACCAAAGCCGAACATTGACCCGCACCGAACTTGTATCGAGCGCGCTAGAGAGAGAGCGCAATACAAATACTCTCTCTCTCAGCTGCTCGGTCTTAAAATTTAAAACCGATGATAGAGGCAACCGCTGGGAGGAAAAAGGACAGAGAATATATTCCGAACATAGAATATATTCCCATCCGAGAAAAACCATAATGCAGTTTATTTTCTAAACAAATTGAGTTTAATAAATTGAAAAAAATAAGTAGAATATTTATCTTGAAGGCAGTAGATAATAAAGAAAAGAAGTTTGTTTTATGCATGTGTATAAAATAGTATTTTGCTTATCGGATTTTTGACAATATCATGGTAGCAAATGTGAAGATACATGATTTCATAGCACATAATAAATACGTTGATGAATACAAAAACAATTCGACTATAAATGAATAATATTGGTACATGAAAACAGTAAAATTCCCCCTTTCTGATTATCTGAAGCTGAACCGGTATCGAGCAATCGAATTTACTTATTACAAAGCCAAGTTCACGTTATACAGCATCAACAAAGTTACCACAACAGGATATTGGTAACACTGGGATGTATCTAAGTTTAAAAATACCAATCAGATTTTCAGTTACGGATGGGCGATGTATGTATATACGTACGTTGCTTAAGAATGGTTTTTTGTTTATTCTATTATGTTATGAATCTTTCATGTACTAGATGGTTTTTACGATGGACATATAAACAAAGTGTGTTGTTTGTGTAATTGGATTTCTCAATTTGAGAATGCGGTCTTTAAGAAGTCAATATAAAACACAAGAATTCGGTTTTGCTGATGTCGAAGAAAGTCGTGTTCTTCGAATCGAGAAACACGAACGAAATCGACGACAGCAAAGAGAAACTCGATTTGCTGCTAATCGCCAACTTGCAGTAGATACTGTAAACAAAGGTATGTCATTTTATTTAGGAAAGAAATAATAGAATTCCATAAACTTCATAACATAGCTCTTGTATTCAATTTACTTACTGTTTATGTCAACCCACTTTATAGGTAATAACAAATCAGATGTAGAAGATAGGTTGGAAAAACTTGTAAAGTGGAAAATAGAAAGAGATAGACGGAGAAAAATAGAACAATCCAATAAAAAACCAATATTTAAAGTGGGTTTTGCTCATAATAATAATATTCCTTCTACATCAACTGACACAAATCATAGAAAATTATGCCACAAAGCAAAAAATAGTGCTGCTTTGCCTAAAAGAATCACTAGGGCAACCGAAAAACGACTAAAAGCAAAAGCACTTGCCAAGAAACAAGATGTCGTATTTAATGAAGACACTTCATTGGTAAAAAATTCTTCAAAGAAAAATAATTTGGAATCTGAAACTAGCGTATCGAAAAATAGCAGTTCATTTGCACCAGTAAACTTCAAATTCAATGGTCCAAGAGGATTGAAAGAATTTCCATTATTTGGTCGAGTAGCAGTACTCATGACACCCATCAGTAAAAAAGAAAAACATTCTTTTATTAAGTCTGATAATATAATAAAGGATTCCAATGGCGATAATAGTATTACAGATAGTACAGACTCACATAATAGTGGTGCATCAGATTCTGTTATACAGTTGGAAAAATTGAGAATATCAATGAATAAAGATGATGAAAAACTAATTACAAGTCATTTGGGAGAAGGCGTTAAAAATGAAAATCATGAATCTGCAGAAATGACAAATAATGAAACACTTATTTACTCTCCTTTTGTAATATCTAGTCGAGGTAAAAGTAAAGCGAGAAAGGAAGAAAAAATTAAACGTGGGTATAGTGTCTCTCCTAGCAATGTAGTATCAATGACAAAATCTATATTAAATGATTCAAATGGATCTACTGAAACAGAGGAATACACTGCCCGATACTTCAAATACATTTTACAGAAAGAGACTGAAAGATTAACAGAACTTTGTCAAAGATGGATGAATATCAGATTGAAAAGTGATTTGGTAGATTATGCAAGAGAGAGAATTGGGAAGGCTATTGAAAAAGCATTCACATTATTGAATAAAAAGTTTGAAAGGTTTCGTAAACTAGTTTTGAATTGTGAAGTAGGTAAAGAAGATTTATTGATTACCTGTAAAGATCTTCAAGGATTTTGGAATTCACTATATGTACAGATACAAAATTGTGACAATGAATTTAATCTTCTCGAAAAATTTTTAACCAATGGTTGGGTTGATTGTGAACCAAAATTATGTGAACTATATGATAATGAGAATTCAGATGAAGATAGTGATATTGAAAATACAAATTATGAATGTAAAAATAAAAATACCATGCAAAACAAATTGGCTCTGACCAATGATGAATCCAATTTTTCATATAATCATATGACAAAAAAGAAACTGGGTCACAAAAGAAACAACAAGAATAAGAAATGTACCCCAATAAATAATAGATCTGGAACAAATATAAATTCAATCACATCAAATAATCCAAAAACACCTGAAGTCTTTTTAGACAATTCAATTACATATATTAATTCCAATCAAACACCTGGAAAGAGCATACTAAAGCGCAAAACAGATGCCGACAAACAAAATTCGAGTGGAAAAAAAACTTGTAAAGTAAATTTTGATGCTAATGTTACTTTCAACACAATTATTGTAAATGAGGAAGAAAATATAAAATCAAGCTTAGCATCTGCACTTGCTAGGATAGAGAATTATGACTTTGATAATGTAGAGCAAGAGCCAATAAAGAAAATTGAAAGAAAATTAAACTTTGAAGATGACAGTTTTTCTGAAGACCATGAGAGGTCTTACGAAAATCTTCAAAACGCTGTATCTCTCCAAACTGATAATATAAAAAATTCATCAATTATTTCTAAACACAATTCATCGATGTTGAAACCTGAATATATGGATAACGAAAATATAGATATTTATAAAAGAGTTCTAAGAAATAGAACTATTAATTCTAACAATCTTAATAGTTCTTTAACAAAAAAGAGTAGCGTGAGTAGCTGTTTATCTTCTTCTCAGTTGTAATTTTTGTTTCTGTTAATTGATATATATAAAAATTTTTTTTGCAGATGCTTAGTGAACTGAATACACACAAGAAGAAAGAACTGAAAGAAAGCAATTGTTTATTAAATATAAATTCTAAGAAATCCATGCAACCAAAAAAAGAAAAATGAATTGTGAAAAATTTTTAGTAAACAGGTAAAATTAACATAGATGAAATTTCGAAAATATGAGTGATTTCTATTTCATAAAGAACAGTAAATAATAAAAGAATTAAATTTCATTTAACTTTGATTTCAGTTGACAGGGATCAAAAAATTTTCAAGTAGGGTGATATGCAAAGAAGAAAGTGTTAAGGGAAATGATTCGAAAGTGAGAAATAACACATTACAAGCTGAAACCGACTAGAAATAAATATTTTTCCAAGCAGGGATTTTGTTTCATAACCCAAAATACTTCAAAATAATGTAGATTTCTGACCTTTTTCTAAGTAATAATTGGTTGATTATTTGTAATATTATAGTTTTACTCTAGTTCTGCACATATTAAATAGATTTAGGTAATGAGCTACTATTCATATATTAAAGTACAAATTATGAATGCTCGATAAATTTAAAGTAGATGATAATGTATGAACGAAAATGTACTTTTATTATTTTTATAAATAACTAATATTGCTCACATTAAATACTGTAGTACATTTCTATGCCAAAGTGTTGAACATTAAATATTTTGCTCAGATTTCTACAGCAAAGATCTGGCATTATAAATGCGAATAGCATTTTATATCTGGTTAATCGTCAGCGACGAGAAATTACATTTCCCGTTTTATACGTACAAAAAATCATTAATAACAACAAAAATAATTTTTAATTTTTATTGTTTGATTTTTATCAAAGAAATTTTGTATTAAAATAGCTATTTATTTTATAGTATTTTATGAAGTAAAAGTTCAATGTAATCAATATTTTAATAATAAATATTTTAAAGTGATATAGTCATTTTTATAAAAATTATTTATCAACAAATCGTTTCGGAGTTCCCTTGTTTCTTTTTTTCTTCGTAGGAGATGAACATATTTTATACTCGTCATTGCATCCTGTGCAAGCATCTAAAACAATACATAGTTATTTGTAGTTTTATTCAGTAGATATTTTGGATCAATAAAATTATGTAAAATGCTCACCAGAAAATTTAACACTTTTTCTTGATGATTTTCTTTTAATATTGTTTTCATTCTCTGTATCTTCTATCACTGTTAAAATTGTAATATTATTTTTATTAATATTATATGATCTTGAATACGTTTTATGATTGAGTCTTATAATTAATGAGTTAAATCAATAAATAGTAACTAAAAATATTCTTACTCTTGTTTGAAATGGAAGATTTTTTTGCGCTCCTCAAAATTCTAGGTGTAGACACATCAATTTCATTGCTCACAAGCCAGTTTGACAATTGTTTTTTCCTTCTTTGTTTAGGTGTTGGTTCTGTCAATACAATAGCTACAATGCAAAAATTCATTTTGTGGTCATTGAGCCATCACATTGTAAATAATTTGAATCTTTATAGGCTGATTCTTACCCATAGAATTGTCCTCTTTTTCATCTTCAAAATTAAGTTTTTTCCTAATTGAATTATCAACAAGATGTGATGCATATTCATAATCATGGATTATTTTTTCTGAATTTGAACTTGACAGCTGTTGCATCTCTGAAGAAGGTTCTGGTTTATTGTTTAAATCTTCACAAAAACTAGATTCTGTTATCCAACCTGATTTTCTTGAAGAATTTTGATTAAAAATAATTCTTTTTGATGGATTTTTATCAGAAGATTGAGACAATGTTGTTTTACTAGAATTTAATATTGGAGTTTTTGTTCGTCTACTTAACTTCATCATAGCAAGTGCACATGTTGTGGACTTACTTGCAACTGTCAGTTGAACTTGTTGCAAGATACTGAGTCTTTTTTTACTATTGCTCCGTTTTTCATGATTTGAATTCTCAATTATTGAATTGTCTTCTAATATTGATAAATTGGTAATATTTTTTCGAGAGGATGCATATTTTTCAATGTTTTCAGCAATCTTATTTATCCCTGCTGTTTTTTTTTGTTTTGAAGCTAGAATGAAAGCACGAATAGAGCTTTTTTGCTGTGAAGGTTTGTTCTTTTTAATGATATTGATTTTCTTAACAACAGGTTTTTTTACTATAACTTCTTCCTCTTGCCAATTGTTATTTTTCAATTTTTCCAAGTTATCAAATCTACTATTGCAATTTTCAATTTCAATGTACATCATATCCCAAAATCCTTGTAAATCTTCTGATGTGACAGGCATTTCCTCACCACTTCTATAGTTCTGTATTAATTCTTGAAATCTTTTAAATTTTTTGTTCATCAATAATTGCGTCTGACCGATTGCTTGGTTGATATAACTTTCATTGTCCTCTGTTATATTCTCTTCTAATTTAATTTTATTCCATTTATTACAAAGTTCGCTTAATCTATGAATTTCTTTCTCCAAGATAGATTCAAAATACTCTGGACTAATATTTTCCTTTTTTCCTAGATTGAAACTTTTTGATGTAACATGCAATATATCAGATTTAATATTTACTTCTGTATCTTTTGAGTTGATATTTTCCTCTATGGGTTTTGAGTTGATATTTTCTCCTAAAACTGTTGAATTGGTATTTTTATCTGCAACTTTTAAGATGGTATTTTCTTTCATAGCTTCTGAATTCATATTTTCTTCTGTGATTTTCGAGTTAAATTCACAGTTCACATGGACAAGATTCACAGGTGTAGTATTAGGTACTTCTTTAACAAATACTACTCTATTACGGTTATATTCAGGAACTAGTTTTCTATAGCTTTCAGTACGTGAATGATTGTTAAATATCATAGGTACAAATTTTGGTTCTTGAGTATTTAATTTCTTCATTTTTGGTGGTAATGGTGGTGGAGAATAATATTTGTGATGAACTATACCAACTTTAAATACAGGTTTCTTTTGACTTTCTTGCAAATTTTTTGTTCTTGCTCTTCTGTATTGCTCCAGTTTTATGCGTCTGTTGTTTGGAATTACTGTATTGTTTCCTAAACAAGAAGTTATATATTCAGTAAAATGAAATTTTCTTTTACATATGTAAGACTGACATATAAATAGAAAACGTAATTTCAATAAATCATAATATTTGAGTATCAACCAATTAAAAAAAAATTAAAAGTAATACTTTAATACATCATTTTGAATTTAAGTTTTTTTTTTCTATTTATATGTGGAACAAACCATAAATATAAAATTTCCTTACTTGAACATGGATTATCTCCTGTTAAATTACGGTTCCTATCAATAGTATCATGTCTCGCATTTTGTCGAGAAACTTGTTTTTGCCCAATTTGTAACAATCGGCGCCGCTGCAATTTACCAAAACCATTTTTCTGCGCTTTATATTGATTATTTCGATCCATAACAGACTAACTAACACACAGGACTAAGCAGACAGCCAGACTAACAGGTAACTGTCTAGTAGAGCTGAACAGTAGCATTGGCAATGAGTCCACTGTACATGGGGTATGTTTACTGCCGGTTAAATTCAAACTTATGTGAGCAATTCAAGTTACAGGGTTACCAATCACGAAGGAACGCATCATATTGCGTAATGTTGACGCGCGTAAATTTAAATTCTCAATTTTTTATATGGAAAATTTTATATCTATAATTAGAAATATATATTATATATGTAAGAAGATCTAAATAATTACATCTTGTTTCTCTCTTATGTGAACAAATATACTGATAGGTATTATTTTCATTTAATTTCATTTGTTAGAATAATTATTGAAAAACGATACTTGATATAACATAACCACGCAGTAAAAAATGAGCCATAGTGTTACAATATCTTTTAAAATTAATTTCATATGAAAAAATGGTCATTCAAACTTTTTCAGATAATCAAAAAGTGGAATTTTACTGTTTCCATGTAACAATATTATTTATTTATAGTCGAATTGTTTTGTTAATTTCAATAAAAAAATTTTATAAATTCAATATAATATAATATTGACTATCGGTGTTGAATTTTTCTAATTTTTTTTTAATTTTTTGTGAAAAACATGAAAATAAATTATTTTAAAATAAAAATTTTGCATGCTTTATGAAAAAAAAAATACATTAAATGATAAACCATTTTCCTACTGTATAAATATCTACATTTAAATACATTATTAATGTATTTTTTATATCTCATTATTGTACATACAACCGCAAATCTTTTGAGAGTTAAATATGTCGTTTTTAATGTAAAGTATTCACTGGATTTTCGAATGATGTGAAGAGTATTTCAAGTAGTTGCTAGTTCAGTTCATACCTAATGCGATTTAATGCGTGTGGTCAACAACTATATGAAATTTTTTCGAGTAGAAAATAAAATATAATAACTTTTATAAACAAGCGCCGTAGAATGATTAATTTTGGGTTGAATTTAAATCTCCATATATATATACCTACTGTTAATTAAAAAATTAAAAAAATGGCTGACAATAGAATATATTCCAAACTATGATAAACGTCATACGTATAAAATACCGGTTTCAACAGTTGACTGTTCATAACGTTGAATGTTATTGATATTAAAAATTATTGTTTTTCTGTTGTTGGTATGATTAGTATATGTATTTAGGAGTTACGATGCTTTGTCAACAAAACGGATATATCGTGTTCAAAATAGTTTTTATTGTCAACCGTCTTCCGAACGTAGGGTGAATATTGTCTTAACACAATATAAGTATGTATAATTACGTTTTTGCTAGATGTTAACAATGACAACATTAATATTATTAATTCAGAAGTGAAATGATTGATTTTACTACATTTCAACAGTTTACAAAAGAGTTTTGAAATGCGGATAACTAAAATAACTATTCTTTTTATCATATTTATACTACTGGTATCTGTAATAGTTGCAAATCTCATTGATTTAATCAATGTTGATGCGTATATTATAAGAGCTGGAAAAAGACGAGAGCCACGTAGATTAACAAAATTAGAACCAAAATTTATAAGAATAGAAGATTCTCCTGATCATCTAATGTGGTTTCTTCAGGTATATGAAATTTTCATGTCAAACTGATAAATCTGTCAATCAAAATTTAATTAATATGCACACTTTAATTAGTGAATGTAAATATTTATTACTTGATAAATTTTAGATATCTGATATTCACATAAGTGTATTTCAAGATCCAACAAGAATAGAACAATTACAAGATTTTTGTAATGTGACAGTGGATGTAATTCAACCAAAAGTAGTTTTAGCATCAGGTTTTGTATTCTTAAACATAATAAAATTTCATAAAATTATAATTTTGCATCTAATATCATTTATTTCATACATATTAAAACATGTTAGGTGATCTCACCGATGCTAAAACTGTGGATAAAATGGGTAGTACGCAACTGTTATCAGAATGGGAGCATTATAGGAGAATTCTTAAAAATACTCAAGTTGCTAAAAAAACCTTGTGGCTAGATCTCCGAGGCAATCATGGTAGTTATATTATGTTCAGAATACACTAAGCATTAAAAATGAATTAATTTCTAATATCTTATCATTGATTTTTTTTAGATAATTTTGATATTATTAGTCTTGATGCACCAAATAATTATTATTTGAATTATTCAATTCAAGGACACAGTCATCCAAGATCATATATGTATCAATTACACGAAGGTTCAAAAAGTTATACATTTATAGCTGTAGACGCATGTTTGCATCCAGGACTAAAAAGACCTTTCAATTTTATTGGTCAGTTGGATGAAGACGAGGTTATCAAATTGAAAAGATTTGTTGATGATGCTTTAAGAACATATACCGATTACATTATATGGTTCGGACATTATCCTACATCTTGTATAATATCTCCTCATGAAGACATAAGAAAAATGATCGGTAAGAGAATGATGATATATCATATTGAAGATATATTATTAATTTCAATAACACACCTATTTATATTTTTCTATCTTGGGTGTCAATCGTTACAGGGGAAAGTATGCAAAGCTTAGTTTATTTATGTGGGCATTATCATACACTTGGTGGCATGGTCCCTAACATGTATACACTACAACATGCTGGGTTTCTTGAGTTGGAATTAGCTGATTGGAAAGAAAATAGAATGTAAGATGAGTATTATGCATCACTCACAACAAAAGTCAATACAAGCTTATAACAGTTCTGTTATGAATAGTTAATGTACTTTAAATTTATCAAAGTACAGTATTAATAACTTAGAATTTGTTTTTACTAATTCATTTAAAAGTTAATTATTCTATCTTTAAAGACAAAAATATTAATTATCTGATTATTTCTCATTTTACTTGACTATCTTTGTTTTGATAAATATATATTTTCAATTATGATTTATATTTCGATATTTTACTAAATATTTGATTAATTATCATAGATATTGGGAATTATTTTTTAATTTAACTTAAAATATATCAGAATGCATATTGCTATTAGTATTAGCATTTTTCTACATTTTTATGCACAATTTCCACTAAAATTTCTTTGGTTGAGACTCAAAGTTTAATTTAAAAATTAATTTGAAACAATAAGAAATTAAGATATTATAATATATTGTGTAAATGATTTAAGTACAAATTAAGAGAAATGAAAAATCTCAGTAACAGTCAACATAATTTGATATATCTCTACATATAGAATAATAAAAATTAATAATTATTAACATTCTGAGGACTGATGCAATAATGAAGAATATTATACTTCTTCAAATTGAGTTGAAAATTTTATTGTTTCAAATATAAACAAAATAATTGTAGTCTATATAAGCAATGTTTCACATTATATAGGTATCGTCTGGCTGCTATCGATCATGGTCAATTTTCTTTCATTGATCTAAAAATTGACCAAGAATGGCCAATAGCATTGATTACAAATCCAAAGCATGCATTGTATACCATACCACAAAAAGAAAATTTATATTCAATGTCGAATTCAACACACATAAGGTAAATATTTGAGAGTATATTTCATTAAAAATTTGATTTTTTTATTATCATCCATTTTTCTCATATTAATAGAAAAATCTTTAAATTAATGTAATTACAGAGTATTAGCATTCTCTTTGTCACCAATGGAATCTGTCCATGTCAAAGTAGATAATGGTGTGTGGGTTGAATGTAAAAATATTGAAGGGCCTCTTTATGCTGCATGGTGGGATCCAACACTTCACAAAGAAGGGCTCCATATTATTCAAGTAATGAATGAAAAATATTCAATACTTATAACTAAAATAAATTTAAATTAATTTTATACTAAATTTCATATGAATTCTCGTAATGATAAGAATCAATTCCACAATTAATATTAATAAAAATTGCAATAGTTGAAGATATCTTATTTTTAATTTCATATCTAGATGATTTTAATTATTTCTTTATTGTAAAATGGGTTATAAAAATGTTTTATACTAGTATGCTTTAGTTTTTAGATATCAATTCAATACATCTATGAAATTAATTGATATTTAATAAATTTTTTCAGGCACTAGTTAGAGACATTGATGGAAGAGAAACTACTTTTAAACAACCTTTCTCATTAGATGGGACTCGTTTGTCTTATGAACTTTTACCTAGATTTATACTTATGTGTAATGCTAGTGTAATGGTGAGTAGAAAATAGTGCACTAACACGTTATTTTCAGGAACGTTAAACAATTTATAATTGAATTTTTTATTTTAGTTTCAATGTTTATTTGCCTGTGGTGTGTTTCTTGTAATAGGCCCTTTATGCATATTTCGATGTTTTCATATGCACTATAAAGGTATAGTAATTTGTTCAATAAGGGCGTAATGTAACACTTCACGCAAGAAAAGCGATCGGGTGACAAATTCATTGTTGAACTCTAGATTGCTCATGTGCGTGTAATTACTTTACGTCCGAGTAACATATAACATTTTATGCAAGCATGTAATAGTGTGCGTTACGCACATAATTGCATAAAATTTTATATATTATTGTTATGAATAGATGTATATATTATTAATTGAAATTAATGAGTTGATAATCAAAGTGTTTTAATATTTTAAAAATATAGCAAGGAATAAACGTCCACGAATTCCAATAAAAATGGTTCGCTGTTTCTTAAGAGCGTTTTGGTTACTATCAAGCGTTAATCGCTTGTTTTGGCCTATAGTATTGTACGCTGTGTATTTAATCGCAGGTAATTCATATAAAATCAGATGAAATTATACTCATTTCGTTTTTGTATTTTGAATTTTTATATTTTTTAGGTCCTTGGGCTATTGGAGAATTGATAAAAGACCATACAGGAGTAATTTTCGCATGGGGCATATTTGTGAATTTTACTTATTTACCAGGCGGTTTTACGTACGTTTATGGATTTTTTCAATTATTCGCATTCCATTTACCGCTTACAGTGATTTTAGCTTTTCGTGCCGAAAGACGGTAAGATCCAAACTGATTCTTGATTTGTTATAAAACTCATAAAGATCTAAAACATTTTCTTCGTACAATAATAAGATAAATGGAATATATAAATTAACATATATATGTAGACAATTAATATAAAATTTTTTCAATAAAAAAAAAACAGATATTTTTGTTATGATACAATTTTGGTTTTTTATAATTCTGCAAATATTTTTATTAATAACATACTGTGATCAAGTAGCTTACAATAATAAAATTATGTTTCAGGTTTCAACTATTGATTAGCTATGAAGAAAGAACGGAATCGAGACTCTGCTTCTTATTACAGAATATTCCATTATTAATACTAATTACAATCCAATTAGTTCTGGTTTATGTTTTTTACCTAGCTTATGGAACTGTATCTGTTATTGTGTGCCCATTACGTACTTGGAGTATTGTTTTAGCTGCGGTTTTATGGTGGTATGTGAATAAAATGCCACCTGCTGCATTCAAGTACGTGAAATAGAATTTCCTATAATAACTTCAATCAAAATACATTTTAATGAGTCGTCAAATTAATGAAATGTAGTTTATCAAGTGTTGCTATAGAAAAAGTGTTAAAATTTTATTCTACAATAATTATTTATCAAAATTGGTTATTTTATAAAATTTTGATTGCTGTTCAAAATGTCTGACTTAAAATATTATTTTGATCTGCGAGTAACAAAATATGAACTGTTAATTTTCAGACCTGCAGCGGCTGTATGGTATCCTGATGATTCACCTCGACGTTCGGCTAGACAGTCTAGAACGTCTAGACCATCTAGAAATCCAACTCGCGATTTTCGTATGCACACAATGAACTCACGTAGAATGGACCCGCGTGAACTGGATCCGCATGCAATGGATCCGCGTGCAATGGATCCGCGTGCGATGGATCCGCGTAGAATTGATCCGCGTACGATGGATACAGAAACAATGGGACCGCGTATGATAGATCCGCGAACCTTGGATCCCCGTACGATTGATCCGCATGCAATGGATCTGCGTATGATGGATCAACGTATGATGGATCAGCGTACGATGGATCAGCGTACGATGGATCAGCGTATGATGGATCAGCGTACGGTGGATTCACGTTCGAAGGATTCGCGTAGCATGGATCCGCATAGTATGGATCCACGTAGCATGGATCCGCGTAGAATGAACCCACGTTCTCCCAGAAGATGAATTGCGATTTAAATCTCTTTAAAAAACTAATATTGTGATAAAATAAGCTTAAATTAAATTTGAATCGCGTTTACGTTCTCCGATGTTTGGACTATTTTCAAGAATAATTAAGCGTTTGAAAATTTCTAGCAGGAGTTGTGTAAAGAGCTATTTTAGAATATTTACCTCAATTATTTTACTGTCTTCCCATAGTCAGTGTGTGATATATTTGTTGATGCCTAAGTACAAATATTAGTTAAAATACATTAAATATTTTGTTTTATATTATATATCTATTGAAATAATACATTTATTTTATATTTTACTAATCACTGGAGAATTTTATTGATATTTTCCGAAACCATCATTTAGGAGGAAAATTAGTGCGATATTAATTTTATCTTACTGGAAAACTGTTAGATTTTTTTGATATATGAGAATATTTAACCAGTTGTGAGATTAATTTTTTTCGTTTAAAAAATATTGCGCTATTGATAATGCCAATTTTTTTGTGCGTGTTTTAGAATGAAATAACAGTAACATTAATGATTCTTTGCGTAAAAAAATTTAAAAAAACATGTAAAAAACCGAAGAAAAAGCTCAATCGAATAATTGAATATTATCGGCAGCAGAGTTAGATTTTCATTTATGGGGTATTCTTGTCTAGAGACACGAATTTCGGGCGAAATGAACGTTGATCGCTTAGCACTTTCTTGTCACAGTTAGTCACATCACAATCAATTCTGCGTTGTACCCTGACAAAGTTGTATGACGTTTATCATGGGATCGATAGAACAATTTATTTTACTATTTTATCATTTTTCGAAGTTAGTGTATTAGAAAATTAGATAGTTGTACTTTTTAGATTCATATTACCGTATACTTCTTATTATGAGTATTATGAATCAAAATAAGTAATCACATTACACCACGTCAATACAATTACCGGAATATTCCTGTGGAAATGAATTTTTCCACAAGAAAAAAGATTAAGTATAATCTAATTTTTAGGTGACATTCTTTTTTTGTTATGACAATTAAGCGTATACCGTTCAGTATGTGCGATGATTGGAAGGAATAGAAATTTAGAATCTTACTGATTATACGGCTTAGCACATATTGTTCAGTAATGAATTCTTGCTATGATAACAAAAGGTATAGTGGAACTGTAATAAGAATACGAGCTTAGACCAGGTCACTTTTTAACCGATGCATGGCTTGAATTGTAAACATGTACCTTTTCCTCCACGCATTTTTCAGATCTTAGGAAAATCGTTGCGGTGGGTTTCTCGGGAGGGTTCGTAGCTAGATGAAAAAAATACGTTACAGAAAAAGAAGCGTGGAGAGCACGAGTAAAAGCATCGTAGGGCACGGTGCATTCGCGTGGCTCGAATCTAAGGCGTGACTATGCATTAAACTAGTACATTTTTCGCTACTCGGAAAACGTCCTACGGAGAAAGTTTCGTTGTGATTTAAATGTGGTTTGAGAAATTGGAAATAGCAATACAAATGTGGTTAGTTTCAAAATTTGTTTACACAAAAAATATAAAAAACCATTGGGAATGATTTATTCAATATAATTTACTATGACAAAAATCGTAAAATAAAATTTTATGAACGACAACGGTTATTATGGAATGCAAGATTTTATTAAAATAAAAATCATACTCTTATAACATGTTAATGTAGAGTTTTGAAAGAATTTGAATTTCTTTGTATCTGTTATCGAAACTCAACGCGTTGTAAAACCAATCGTTTTTAATTATGAAACACTTGGAATGAATTGAGGAACCGCTCGAGAATTTACGATCAATTATGACATCGTGCGGATCTTGAATTCCTGCTACAGTTTTAAGAATATGGGTATCATTCGAAAAATTAAAGAGTCGTATCATGATAATAATAACAAAACGATACTGATTTAAAGAAAAGTATTCGATATCACAAATAGGACAAGGTTGATAATGAGAAGATGACGAGTGACGTGTAAACTGGAGGAGAAAGAGAAGTAAAAGATATTCATTTATGTGTCGACTATATGAAAGATGTGGCGCGATTACATTTGATAGGAATCGAAACGAACGCATGTCTTCGTTCTTAGTCACATCGCGTAAACTAGAGAAATTTTATCTTTCGCACGAGTTTCTAATGTAGTGAATCAGTGTTCTTACTGTATACGCCCCATCTAACTGACGTGTCAGGGCTATAAAGACTGTCGAAAGTTCACTGTAGTTCAACTCATCGATCGAACTTTTATTAACAATAACGAACTCTTTGAATACAATAAAACGATGTAAAAACTATTTCAAACTACCGTTGAGCTTGACAATCGTTAAAAAAAAAACTTTATGTTGATTTAACGTAATAATTCATTGTACGTATAATTATTTTTCATATAGTTTTACAATTTGCAATTCCGATGCTCATGCTTTATGCTCATGTTACTCCACGACCGGTTACACTCTTCAATGGGTACCCATTGATCTTTCGGTATATATTTAAATATATTTTGCGTGGAATACGATTCGATATGAAACAGAGTATCGAAGGATTGCTCGGTAACGTAATAAAAGATGACGTTTGGAAAAGAAGAACCTAATTCGCTCCTACGAGAAGAGCGTGTTGGCCAACGGGGCGGGGGCTGAATGGGAAGAGGGGGTCGAAGAAAATCGAAAAGAGCGAAAGAGGAAGACGGTTGACTGCTGGCCGAGCGAGTCGCGTATACATCTTCGGATGAAGATGACCATCGTTTACGCACACGAGACTACAGAAACGAATACTTTGGATAATTCGACGTGTGATTCTTTGGATAGTGTGGATAGCGTCGACAGTTTCGATAGCTTCGATAGCGTCGATAGCGGTGTGTATTGTAAAAATTCACTTACATCGAATCCGGTGAGCCGACGATCGAGCAGAGCGAGCTCGAAGTCATCGTACGTTTACGATCCGCGAATTTCGTTAATCGAACTACCGGACGGTATCAGCGATCTGAGTTTGTCTATAACGATGAGGGAGTGCTCGACACGAAATATGAATATAACCTCACCAAGTCTTCGCACTCCGGAGGAATTTTATAATTCTGAAAAAGTAGTGCACGAGGATAACGATGTTAACTCGATCGAGAACGATTTTTACAAAGCTGTGAGATCGAGTAACATCGAACAACTGAAACGTATTATCTCGGGCGGATCAGCCGCGAGATTCATCAACGAGCCAGACTGGAACGTCTCGGGGGATCCACCACTCCTGTTGGCTGCCACCAGGAATTCGCTACCTGTTCTCAGGTGAGACTGTCAATTTGGGCTATGCTACCTGTTCTCTGGCTCGCCCTACATGCACTACGAATCAATTCGATTTTACGCTCTTTCTTTCTCTTAATAGTATATGGATTCAATAGGTTTTTGGATTAAAAACCCAAGATTATATCTCTGTTTCTTACGAAAATTCAATTTTCGTTGAATTACCGATACTTGGTACAATTGGTATAACCAATTTTCCCGGATTTCTTTCTTTAAAAAGTGAATTTTTAATTAAAAATTTTGACAGATAATCAGATACATTTTTACTGAAAAATGGTCGGGAATATGCAAATTGACCCTTTCCTTTTATCTCCTTTCTCTCATTGAACATTTTCTTTTAGGATACTGCTTGACAACGGCTGCGATACATCTGTTCGCTCGTCGCATGGCGAAACGGCGTTGCACCGCATCGTCGGGAACGCAGCGGGAATCGCTGAAATGCGAGATCTGGTCGAATTATTGCTCGAGCACGGTTGTCCGGTGGACGTGCGCGAAGCGGGTACCGGTCAGACCGTACTCCACGCCCTCATCACCAAATACTTAATCAACTCGCAAACGGCCAAGAACTTGCTAACGACGGCAAACGAGACGAAATTCGAACAGTTGGTGAAAACGATCGAGCTACTAGCCAAGCCCGGCCACGTCAACATTCGCGATCGTAAAGGAAGGAGTGCGTTGCACTTGCTCGTGTCTGCCACTGCTTTTGGTAGGTGACTACGTTAGTTTGTTTCAATATTATCTTGGAGATCACATTTTTTTAAATTAAACTACAGCTCTTTCGTACAGATATACATAGTATGATTGTCGGTTGAAATGATTTTTACAGACGGGAGGTATCAAGAGAAGATGAAGATTCTGATTGATAAGCTAGTGAACGCCGGAGCCGATCTGAATTTAAAGAACGACCGCGACGAAACCGCACTGCACGAGTGTTTGGAAAAGGGCGCTCTGAGCACAGCCCACCTGCTGATCGGCCGCACGCGTACCGGTATTGCATCGCGATACGGCGAGACTTCGTTGCACATCGCAGCGCGTAAGAATTACATCGACATAGTCTCGAAACTTCTAGAGATAGGAGAGGATCCTACGGTATGTTACCTTTCGTTCGTCTATTTAATGGACTCTCTACCTGTATTTCGTTAGGTAAAGTCAGGTTATATTTGTCGATGAGGTTTATATCAAGTACTACCTAGGTACTCATGGGATGTCTATATTGAGCGAAACAACCTACATTGTGGTCCTTTCAATCTGAAATCCAGTGTTACTTGGCTGCCAACTATTTTTTCTTGGCAACGTATTTTTCCGCAGGTATTTTCTGGCAGGTAGGATCGACCAGGAATTCCTCTCTCAAATATACGTTCTTAAGGTAGAAGAAACGGGATCCTAAAGTGCCGATGCCGAATGTGATCGTTCAAGCGTTACTCGGCGCATTCGATTTTCCGTTGGTTTAGGCGTGACGTTAGTTGCGCGGCCACTGATAGGCCTGAGTGTACACTTATGTGTCTTCTTCTCTAATTCCCTATGGGAAACGCAATATTTCTCTGTCTCCTGTTACTCTTTCTCTTTCGGTTCAATTCTTCACCCGGTTCTGCCAGACCTGCGTGTTTTTTATTTTCTTTGTCAATCCAAATATGTAATATAGAAAAAAAATGTTTATCCACTGCTACGCCCATTCAACTAGCCAGTTTTAGCTATCGTTTCGTTATAAGGGCTTTGCGAAAAGGACTATAATAAAACTTTTTCATTTGGTTTCTCTTAGAGGTCAATTATTATGAAAATCGGCAAAATTACGTAACTCATCGGACATCTCGAAGAAGAATTTTTTTAAACAGAATTCTTTCTGTTTTTCTCACACAGGCCCGGAATTTAGAGGGCAATACACCGTTACATCTGGCTGCTTCGCGCGGTTATCACGCGATTGTTGCACTTTTGGTAAGTTCGCCGCGAACCGATCTAGAAGCTACAAACGCCGAGGGGATGACGGTACTCGAAGTGGCAGCCGAGAGCGGATTTGCCGAAACCGTCAAGATTTTGGTAAAAGCGGGCGCCAGTACCAAGGAGATTCATCGTTATTGCTCCAACACGTTACGCAGGAATCCTGACATGCAGGTTCTACTCGATCGCGATCGAGATTATCAAACGTCAACGTTGTAACGAATTCGAAACAAGTTTTTTCAGATGCTGGTTAGTTTTGTTATTTTTATTGAGATAATAAATTATATTTTTATTTAAAAAATCACCCTTTTCCTAAAACATTTTTACTGTCATATGTAATTGTATATAAAGATTAAATATTTGTTGCTGTTTATATTTAAAGAACGCGAGATATTGATACAGCTGCGTATGGAAGATGAAAACGTAGTGTAGCGATCGTTTGTAATTCTTTTTATATGCGCATTTCTGGGTGTATTTACGAGATCGTTTGTGACTCCTTCGAAATATATTCAAGTATACATAGTTGAATTACTCACTGAAAAACTCGTAGAAACATTTCAAGAAAAGGCATTTATCGTTAGCTGCCGCGGTTCTCTATGGCTTCTAGCGAGCGATAGGCGTTTACCCTGGTCCAGGTTTAGGAGCGGACAAGTTATCGTCAAGAGAATCGCAAGGGACAAACAACCCACCTTCCATCCACGAATACAGTAGACGTGTGCTCGTGCGACTAAATTAAATGAAAATCCGCTCTTGGGTCTCAACGGATCGAGGAAACTGACACTCAAATAAGAATATCGCTCATGCGACGATAAAGGTGGAGGACCGGGATCTGCGCGGTTAGGGCTCACACATTCTTCTACGCAAACGAACAGCTGGTCGTCTGCGGCGTACATTTTAAAAGAAGAAGGGACGAATTCCTCGATCTGCACAGTCTCGAATTTCGTTTACTAGATTAGGGTAGCCAGATAATACGTAAACAACACTGGAGTATTTTCTGGAAAGGAATCGTCAATTATCGCTCATTTGTGCCTTTAAAATTTCTTTTCATTCACAATAACAATCAACTTTATCGATTTGCTCAATTTTGTTGTCTCTTATATCATTAGAGGTGCTCGATATACGTTATAAATGAATTAGAAAGCGCCTAAGAGCATCTAGTTGGAACAGCAATTTCTTTTTGTTTTGTGATTATTCCGCTCTGCTTACTATATAATTGAGCGAATAGAATTTGTCGAGAAGGAGAGAAGAGCGAAGAATAGTAAGTATAATAGAATTGCATGATATATCCAATAAATGTTGTCGATCGAAGCTCTGTAGAGCCAGCCAATGTACCCGCTCTCGCTCCTTCCAATTTGTTTATTTGAAAACATTCATTTACATGCATATATAAACCAATATTATTATTTCTATAACAATATCCTATAATGCAAGATAGGCTAGGTTACGATGAAAATTGCATTTATCTCAAAAATTATAAATACGATCAGTCTTTATTAATATAAACAACGAAAATTTGTTGTACCGATAGCGTTACACGAGTCGCAGTGATTTATCCACGATTGGCGTTGTTTCCGAATACGAAGTATAAAACGTATACTCTTTCGGGGTCCAATACTATACTGTTAACTGTAAGTATATAGGTGAGGGAAGACGAAAGAGTAAAAGCGAATGGTATAATGGTATTGTCGTATTGACATATGTATGTATATAGGTATCCACGACACGGTGCAGTGACTCGTACGCTGATAGGCCGCGTAGTGGCGTCTCGATCGCGTCGAGTAGTAGGTAGCGAATCGTAGCGAGTTATTGCTTGACGCACCCAGTGCACGTCATCGATGTGTGTTCCTTTTCATTTATTCTCGGTGTCAAACAACATTGGCGATCCCCCAATAATTACGAATCGTCGATATCGAACAACTAACCGCGAAATTTGTTATTAAAAGAATACAAACGATAACTCCGTTCGAAAAAAAGTTATTTGAGGTTAGGTCCGGAATTCGGTGCTTGTACACACGCCTGTTTATGTGTACGGATTTCTATTGCTATTTTCTCGTTTGACCCAAGTGCTCGAAAGAACCATCAGATTTTTTTTCGAGCTCAGAGGGGCCAGACGATGGAGCGAGACGGGTCCTGCGAGTGACGTAAGGTAAGTAACGGATTTTACCTAAGCAATTTGTTTATAGAAATGGGATTTATGGAAATGAAAATGTTTGTGTTTTAAAACACGTTTTACGAGTATCGTTCACTGTGACAATTTTTCTTTGCTTCGAGTTTGTTGTGGTTCGACGACGCCACGCAACGAGATTTGTGCTAACGATGCTCGGATTTTCATTTTTCTTTTCTTTTGCTTGTTTCAATTTTTCGATCGCATTAATAATAGAGCGAAAAGAAAATTTTTATTTTCTCACGGTTCGGGCTCTCATTTCCTTTTCATCGCTCTTTAGTATTTCCGAGAAAACTAACGCTCGTAAAAAGTTGAAAGTATTACGAATCTGTGCATAAATTAGTGGTGTCTGGTACCTACTGCTAATTTTACTACGCAAAGTATGCCTGCTTTTCTATTTTACTATTAAGAATACTGGTACTATAATCCGTGTAACATTTAATATTAATCTGGAGAAATAACGATGCCCTATGCAACTTTCACCTTGCGATGTCGTTGTCAAAATTCATAAAGTTGTAGTACTCTCTCTCTCTCTCTCTCTCTCCCTTGTTCATTTTTTTATAAATTTAATTACCGATTGAACTGCTCGAGTGTTCAATTTCTTCGCGTATGCATCGAGAACCCGCTTATGCACGAAAGTTTATTTTCATCAACTTTTTGTACGGTTTGCTAGTATAGTGTGTGAGTATTATGGAAGGGAGGGAAGACTGTTACTACTTATTATACCCGGCACGTTCCCACGGTGCCCCCGTTTCTCGTGTGATCGAATCGTGCAGGTAGAAACATGTTTTCGATGTTACATCGGTTATACATTCGAGAAAGAAAGGAATAGCACACAATTGCCAAGTGAATTCTGAATTTTACTTTTTACACTGTAAAACTGCATTTCGTTAATTGTATTTCAACGGGTTTTGTATTGCGTAAAAAATTATTTTTTAAAGTATATCATTATGAAATAATAATAATAGTAATGATAATATTTCTAATTTATTACTTCATTGCATATCGCGGTTTATGCTGTCAATATTCATATAAAAATATAAATTTACAATGTGTAAATTCATTTTAATTCATTATAAATATTTGAAATGAAATTTCCGCAGTAGTTCTCGTTTTAATGTATCTGAAGTTTCCATCGTTGGAGTCCAACCATATTTGGAAAAATTTTTTTTTCGCAAAACAAGTTCACATATCTTTTTGAAAAAAAAAATGACCAACTTGGTCAAAAATGGCCGAATGGTCAAAAATGATTTCATAAATTTGTTTTTCCGTTGTTTGATAGTATTTTAAGATGATATGTGAATTTGTTTTGCGAAAAAAAATTTTTTCAAAATATCGTTGGACTCCAACGATGGAAACTTCAGATACATTCGTTTTACTCATGAGCATAGTAGCACGTCCTTAATTCGTAAAAATTTTTTTCGATCATTATGATCATGTATAGTCAAGAGTAGTTGATGTAACAGACGAGTAGAATCGTTCGTTCCAAAGTGCTTCATCTGTAAACTGCAAGTTTCTAAAGTTGCATGGTCAGTTTGGAATCCTCCAAAATCTCAGTCCTATGTAAATTCACTGATAGTTGGCTATCGTTCCGATAGCTTTTATAAGATGTGTAAACTTCAAAACTGATTCATTGTACATATTTATCATTTATAAAAATCCAAAATATTCTTAGAGTTTAAGAGTTTAAATAACGAGTGGGTCACATTCATAAAGATGCTCGTCACGTGCGAATCGTGAGGGCATAGCGGTAGTATTATTTGTACGTGTATAACTATCGGAGTGGTCATTTACCCGCGTGTGTATGGACTTGAAAACACGATTTGAAAACCAGAAATGTAAAGTAGAGAAAGGTCATTTAGCATATTTACATATTTAATTTCTTTTTCGTGCTATGACAAGTCAAAATATAATTTATTTATTTCCTAAAATTTTATCCATTTCCTGAAACAAACTGCACTTGTGTGTAGTGGGATTTTATCGAGTTACCGACCTTATGTCACGCACAATAAATGTTCTAAAACTAGAACAACCAAAGAAAACGACTTTCGTGACCGACATCGGTATTACATTTTCTATTGGCAGTTCAATAAGAAAGAATATAACATATCAAATCTCAAAAACGATAGCATTAATCTATTTGAAATTTTGAATGTCAGTTTTCTCCTCTTTGTTCTCTACATACGCAAGTAAAGGTGAATTTAATTTTAAATTAGTCTTCACAGTTTTAGCCGACAGTCTCTTTGACATTTACTTGTGACCGACCGGCGAGGCTATCTATATTAGATAATCCTCGAGTTTCTCGTCTCTTTAGTTTCTAAGATTGTTAAGATTTTCGAAAATTTAAAATTTGATACTCTTCAACTTGATTTTCGTCCTTCGTATCGTTCTGGAAATAGAGGATAGAAGTGTTAATTAGAAAACAAATTAGTATTCTAATTAGTTCTTTTTTACCTTTTCGCGATAATAATTAGAGAATGTCTCAGCCATTCTCAAAATAAATTTTCTTGAATATTTGAAGATCTATATTCTTAGTGACAATAAATATCAAATTAATTTGCAAGATAGTTTAAATAACAATATTAATTTTTATTATATTCAACAATTAAAAAAAAAAGTAAAGGTGATTAATATATTTTTCCTAAGAATTTGTTTGTAAATTTTCAAGTTCCAGTACAATGAGGTTTTGAAAATACGAATTAACGAGTTTTTTATCGACGATTTATGCAGCATCTTGTTTCATCGTTCTGCATTTTTGCATTCGTTTGTACCTAAACATACGCAAGAAGTCTATACATTTATTGCACATTGCGCGACGTAATATATCATTGACACCATTTTCAATACTCGATACGATCAAGGCGAGGCTATTATACCAATCTGGAGAGAGGATCTGTGCGAGCGCAGGTGTTTCGTCGACAAGATTGAAAATTCTCCTCTTTCTCGATATCGAAATAAATATCATGCGGATAGGTGGTTATGTGTATGAGTGTCATGAGAAACTGTTGTATTGACTATTAGCCAAGCGCAGGGAAATTCATTTCTATGCACTACATACACACTGTTTATGTCTCTATTCTCTGGTAGTAAAATTATTATCATTCTAAGACTTGGAATTGAGTACTTGTAACTGATGTAATATTTAATTCTTTGAGTATATCCAGTTAGTATAATACTGTATGTATGAGTATTTGTAAAATTACCATTCTCTTTTACACACCATAGATTTCAATTAACGTTATTGACCATTATTTGTTTCAGGCAGCACTTGGCAATCTATGAGAGATACCTACGTGTTTCCTTATAAGTGAAACAGAAATTGGATATTGAAGAACAAAGATCGAAAGATACTAAGAAGATGGGTGAAAGACGTGGACCGAAAGCCCTTGAGTTGTGGTGTAGGCGAATCACCGATGGCTACGCTGGCGTTAATGTACAGAACATGACCACTTCGTGGAAAGATGGTCTTGCTTTTTGTGCGATGATTCATCATTTTCGTCCCGATCTCATGTGAGTTGACTGTATAAACTGGTCTGATTATCACATCAAGAGAATTAAATTCTATTCATGATTATTTTTTTTTATTGGCCCCATATTTGTTTGAAAAAAAATTATGTTATTATAATAATTTTGTATCGATAATCAATATAAACCAAATAAGGAAAATTTTTTCAAATACCAGCAGTGTAAGAGTTACTAATCCGTTTTACTGTGTAAAAAGATTTCGTACTGAATTAGAAATGGAAAATTTTTGCCACAATATGGTTCTAATCATTCTTTAACAAATTATTTCGTATTTTGAAAAATAATTAAAACGTATATTTTTTATACGGTAATGTTGCTATTTCCTATTAATTTGAAATAGGGATACTGTTTTTCACAGCAACCGGATGACAAGAGAAAGACAAAGTTCCGCATAGTGCACACCCGTCATTCAGCTAAATTTATCACATAATTTCCAACATAATAGAGATTGAGAAGAAAGAGGGAATTTACATTGTGAAGAATCCGGTATTCTATAACATTCTCTTGATAACTACTACACTGAATTTATTTAAATATTTGAAAATTAATCGTGAATGTCAAATATTGATATTTGTCATCTTGAATTATTTATTAAATTCAAAATTTTTTCAATAATGTATAATAAAGTTGTTTACCCATCCGAGCTGCCGTCAATAACTCAGCATTTATATCGCTATAAATTGTACACAAATGAACAATAACTATTACCATTGTTATGTATCGATTCTATAAAATTAATTCATGTTCTATATAATTATTCCAGAGATTTCGATAGTCTAGACAAAAATGATGTCTACGGAAACAACGAGCTCGCTTTTAGAATTGCTGAGCAGCACTTGGGCATACCTGCACTCTTAGATGCAGAAGATATGGCCTCTTGTACCGTACCGGATCGACTGTCGATACTTACATATCTTTCACAGTTCTATCAAACATTCGGTGGTGAGTACTGGTTGATGATATTCAATTCAATAAAAATATTACAAAATGCCTATAATTATTATTAAATACTATAGTATAGTAATTATAAAATGTCATAATAATAATTGATGAAAAAAATTAGTTTCTATTGTTCACAAATTTAGAAATAAAAATAAATTTTCTCTGAATTTAGGATCATCTCCAAATCGAACAGCTTCTAACCGAACGACGGATACGACAGATGATAGTATAGCGCCAGTGACCCAACCGCCCCAATCCAAGGTATTTCTTCGTCAAATTATTACTTAACTGATTTTCATAATTTTCACCTATTCTTACCCTCGGTTTTCATTGAAATACATTTTTTCATTATTACCAAAAACAATTTATCACAGGAATTCGCACTGCATTCAAATCATGTTATATATATATATATATATATATATATATATATATATAAGCTTTTATAGTCATTTTTAAGGACGATAATAATCAAACTGAACGTTTATCTGCATAATACGAGTTATATGACTTCGGAAGATCTGGTAATACTTTACTGTAAGAATTGCTATTCTCAGGATATATTCTATTCCTAGCTTGATGAAATGAAATTAATTATTCGAAAAAATACATATGCTAATATACAAAATATCGTGAAAATCATATTTTTCTTCAAAATTTTCAAAATTCTCGATACTCTCAATCGTTGACAATCGATCTGAGTTGTTCAGCTAGTTATGATAAGCCAAAATATATCCAATCTCGAACGAAAAAAACCTTTTTATTCTAAAAAAAAAAAAAAAAATATTTCAGGGATTCATAGCCACAAAAATTATTTTCAAGTCGATATTTGATATCGAAATGTAATGTTCATTTTCGTAAAACAACAACTGTATTTTTATGGATATAAATCTGAACGAACAATTAGATTCTTCAGTTTACAGAAAATGTATGTTTTTAAGCCATTTTTAAATGATTAATTTTTTACTATATTTTGGAAAAATTAGTAACAGTTGATGTTGACTAGCATATAGTCAAATCAATTTAATTAATAAATACATTTTTATGATTTTCAGTACCAATGATATTAATGAATATTTATTTGGCTTCGGTTCACGGCTGGCTTGATATCTTAAACAATTTCGTATATGTTTTTAATCTTAAATGTTCTGTCAAATATTTTCAACGTAAAAAATTGTTGTTAACTCGTACAGTGTTTATTGTGTAATGTTTTTACATTTGTATGGCAGGGCGTTACATTCATTGGTTTATAATAAATTATTAATTCTTCTCACAAACTATTTATACATCACATCGTACTAGCAATAATTAGATTTCTCTCTTTTACTTACTCTGAAATTCATATTTCTAGTATTTTTCTGTTCCTGTTAATCATTGAAATCATATTTAAAATTAATCAACTACGAGTTTTTGCTTCAGTATTAATTCATATAACAATTATCATAATCATAATTTTTCGTTCTAACGCAATAGATAATATATCAATTGGATATCGTTCACTTATTTATTTTCATAATTATTAATGCCAACTTATGAATTGCGCATTGCGCGTATCTAGTATATTATTCTTGGTTATGCTTGATTCGCTTTAAGCTAGTTTTAATACTATAAATTCATACACACATAACCACATATTGTCGCTTACTGAAATACTTGATATTTAATATGTAGCCAATTCGTTTGAAACAGTGAATACAAATAAAATATCTAAAATTTTAAAAGTTGTTAATAAAATTAAACAAATTTTATTCTGGAAGTTAGGGCATGTCTGCGTAATATATCATAATTATTCTGAAATGATGTTGATGATTATTGATTAATTTTTTTAAAAAAAAAATTCAATCATAGTCAAACATAACTATTTCAATCGAATAAATATTAACCAAAAAGAAATATTTTTTTTCTAAATTCAAGTGTGAAGAATATTTTATAATCATTAATGAAAATCGAAGTATGTGTTTTGTCTGTCAAATATGCATTACAAATTAGAGAAATTGATTTTGCGAAATATTTCACTTCTAAACGTATATAATAATATATAAAATAATTTAATTTCGTGGCAGTTATTGTGTCCAGTTGTTACGAAGCTGTATTTCGTATTGTTCCGACGGAGAAGAAAGACATGTGTTGCATTCTCTCTTACTATATATTTTTGTTCTTCAGGAGGAAAGCTTGGACTTAATGGGGCAATATAAACCCGAAATATTCTGCTAGAAGGTAATTTTGCTTTTGTCGTTTATTGTTTTGCTTATTCTTGTTTACTTGCATTGTGCATGCTTCTTTTCTATTTACCACGTATTATTGCACGAAGTAGGTCGAAAACTAAATTTGATAAAAAAAATGACTTATGCGCATTGTAATATCTAAGTTCTGAAAATTTTTTATCAATATTCCCGTAAAAAGGAATTCCAATTAAATAATTACAATTGCTATTATTATTTTATAAAATAAGTTATTAATAACAAGTGGAAACAAGCCATTCGATGTAATTTCTAAATATGCCTCTTTCAAATAGTTTCATTACTACATTTCATAAATAGCTAGTAAATGTAATTTTCATCGACATTTGCACTTCTACTTCTATTGATTTATATCCCGAAATGTTTTTTTTTATGCAATTACTTATCCTCTTCTCTACTATCACGAATTTCAATAAATTAAATACAAGTATTATCATATTTGTGAATTTAACCATCATACCTCATTCGTTCGTGCATAAAAGAATAGCGTGTTATAATTAAAACCCAATTTATTTTGCATAAACAAAATGAACATTCTCGTTAAAGAAAAGAAATGCATACTGAATTATTAATTCATTTGTTTGAAAATATTTGCCGAAACATCAAATAACTTACGTCTATACGTAACAATAGGTATATATAAATGAAACTAATATATGGATTATGGATTAGCACGAGTTTCACAACAAATACGAACTATACTAAAAATTGTACAGTTGTAACTATCCCGGCAAGAACAGTAATGCAGATATTCTAAATCAACTGACCAATTCACGACGCTTAATATCTTAAATGATAAATTATTAATGGCTTATCTAATTAGCAAGAAATAATAAAATTCATAAACGAAAATTAATACGTTATGGCAAACTTGGTAAAAGATACACGCAAATCCCTAATTTTATGTATACTATAATATATTTGATTCAAAATATCGTATGAATGAATATTATTAACTATAAATAGTAATTACATTGTATCTGCGGTATGGCAAGTTCAATGCGAACAAGAAATTATAATGAGATCCGATGTATAGATCTCATATGTGTGTGAACCATTCATATTCATATATCCATTCGGAACGTAAATAACAATCAAATTTGTTCGAAGATGGTTCTGTAAATATTTACCAATTCTTATAGTCTCTAATTTTTTTCTATATATATATATATATATATATAGTATATATATATTCATGTCTCCTCTCGACACCACAACGACCACTTTTCTGATACAATGTATCAAAAATTGAATGCTTTCAATTATAAGAGTCATAAATTAGGCGGGGATGATCAACGATCTCCTTCAATGGGTTACACAGAATGTTCTAATCATACATAGTCTAAAACTAGAGAGATATTTGTGAATTTCATCATTCTGTATATTACATTAAGACAGAGAAGAAATCTCTTAACGACGATAACAGAAAAGTTGATTTGATTGGAGTAGATGTCGTCGCGTCTGGGAGTGCGGAGGGACTTGTGCGCTGCCTGCGGCCAGCCGGTCTTCCTTGCTGAGAAGCTCGTGATATCACGTTCCTGCTATCACAGAATATGCTTCCGTTGCGCACGTTGCGGGACACAACTGACGCACGGTGGTTACTACGAGACCGAGACTGGCGAATACTGCTGTGAAACGTGTCCAGATGAAGAAGTGCCTATTACCAACAGCGTAGAGGAAGATGCCGATCAAGAATCGTCGTCGCAGTCGATCGCTCAGACTTCTTTCAAAGACGAGGAAATTACCGGCAAATACGTATATAGGTGAGTCAGTAATTAAATTTTTGATTTACTTAATTTTTATAAACGGAGAGTATTATATAAAGCTTTAAGACCTCACACACAGCCGCTATTTGTGTTTAATAATATTTATTTATGAAACACAAAGGACAAACTAAGACTAAGACTAAGACAAAGGAGAAACTGACGTACACATTATCGATTAATAGTTGAACAAATTTCATCTTGTAATTATGAATAAACTATTTTTATTTCATGTTTAGGCATTTGAACGCCGCCAAGGTACCCGATTTGATAGCTGAGGCAGCCAAAACTAGACTAGATTACATGTCGAGTCTTTTGACAAACACGGGTAATCACGATGCAGTAGCCTCAACATTCCTAGATGACGACGAAAAAACTGGCTCCCTCGATACAGCGAAGTCAAGGACTAAGAGCCACGAAATCTCGCTTATTACTGATAAGTTAGATATTAAGGATAATAATAGTAATCTTGCGGACAATGCGGAAGATACCAAAGAGGCAAACGACAAGGATCTCTCGGTTGACGAGAGAAGCGAACCTGAGCTGAGGACCGAGCATGCTTGCGATGACTCTGGTTCTCATCCGCTCACTAGCGACATCGAGGAACTCTCGATTGGCAAGTCTACTCGTGTCAAGAAACTCGACGAGTATCCCGAGAGCCTCAATCCCTTCGCTAGCGACGAAGATGAAGAGTTCGGTAGCAAAAACAACACCTCAACAAATCCATTTGATGTGGACGAGGAGGAGGAGGAGGACGAGGACGAGGACCAAGAAGAGAAAGAGGAGGACGTGGTACCTTCGAAACGTCGGTTGAAGGCACCGCATATTAGTCTCAACCCGTTTGACACTGACGAAGAAGATACGGAAATACAAATTAGCGAAAATAGTAATAAGAGAAACTTGAGTTATTTGTCGGTTTCGAAATCTGGAGTTAACAAGTATGTCAAAAATAATTATGTTGTCTCTAGTCGAGAAATAATATTCGAAAAAAGTTCAGTAATCGCAAATGATAATCGAATATTATTTTTCGACTTGGAATTTAAAATATGCTCACTCAATAAGTAAACAGTTCATTTTTTTCACAGGAATACTGTAGATACGAAATCGCCACTTAGAAGTGATTTAAGTCACGGTGAATTTCACGCATCAAATAGTTCTATTGCCAGCTCTGAATCAGCATCTACATTTAGTGGAACTCACAGGAAGAAAAAACCAGCACCACCTCCACCAATTGTTGGGGTAGAACAAATAGCGACCGAACCATTCTTAACAACAGCATTTCATAAGACTGATGACATGCTTTCTAAATCTCGAGTATGTTCATCTTTTAATTTTAATTTATTATTAAAAACAAAAATATATTTAAATGTATTCCTTGTAATAAGAATTTAATACGAGACAACTTTTGCAAGACAAATTTTTCGAGAGAATTCAATTTTTGAACCTCATTGTAATTCATTATTTTTAATTGCTTTGCAGAATTCAGCTACTAGCGTAACACATTCTGCACGCAAAAACAAACCAGCACCTCCACCTCCAATCTCAACTAGCACACCTAAAAAACCATCATCAACGGAGCCTGGACTTCAAGAACCTTCAATACCAAACAAACAGATCTCAAATCTGTGGGAAGATCAGAAAGTTAACAAAGACGAAACGAACAGAAGTAAGCAGAGCTTGATATTTTCAAACGATGAATCTCAAATGTACAATGGATACATTGACAAGAGCGCCCAAGGTAAATGGAAGAGGAAAAAAGGCCCTGCACCACCACGTCCAATTCCACATAAACGAAAGGTAAATTTCTGTGTTTACTGGTTTCACACACACACAACAAGTCATTAATCATACACCTTTTCGCTTGTAGATCAAAGTCATATCTATGAAAGATGTTAAGCTAGAATTAGATGAAATAGAAATGCAGCAACAAGGCTTGGAAAAACAGGGTGTAAGACTAGAACAATTAATTAGAGATAAATGTGAAAACGGAACACAGGCAAACGGTGAGGAGTTCATACTTTATGTTTCTCTTTTTGTCATTACTGTTCATTGTTTCTAATGGTTGGAATTCGAATTTCAGATACGTCTCTTAGTTTGGATGTCGAAGAACTTGTTTTGGAACTTTTTGCATTGGTAAATGAAAAGAATGAATTGTTCAGACGACAAGCCGAGTTAATGTTACTCAGGAGACAACAGAGATTAGAAGAAGAGCATGTAGAAGTAGAATATCAAATTAGATGTCTCATGTCTCAGTCTGAAACCAGCAAGACTGACTACGATAGACAAAAAGAAGAATCACTTATACAAAGGTTTGATTTATATAAATAAATTTATGTATATTCTATTTTCGGTTGACTTCATCTAAGAATTCATTATATCTCAGATTAATAGAAATTGTTGAACGGCGAAATGAAATAGTTGAGTGTCTTGAAATGGATCGTCGCCGAGAAATCGAAGAAGATAAAAGCATAAATTCACAGATGGATTTATATGCAGGTAAAATGTTGCTATCTAACAGATCATTAAAATTCACTAAAATAATGAATTCCTATGAACTCTAAGTAAATATATTAAATGAATGAAATTTGTCTTCCAGCTCGGAATAAAACTGAAATTAGCAATAATGAAATGGATGATTTTTCAAAAAATAAAAAAGTTAAGATTAAAGGGAAAATAAAAGATAGAACATTGAAAAAAATTTTCAAAAAGGATGCGGATAAAGACGTTGACGAGACTGAAATTAAAGGGAAACGCTCGATTAGGAAACGATGGTTTTAGGTTAAAACAATGTTAAGGTTCGATAAAATGGTATTTTATTATAAAATATAATATTGTATGAAGTATTGTTTCTTACTTTTATAAACACGTTGAGATGAATTTCGATATTTGTAATTACAATAAAGGAAAATTAACAAATGTATATCTTTGATGCATTCTTATTTTGAAGAACTTGGCCCAAATATTTTTAGAATTTTTATACGAGGATCGGATAAATTTGTATTAATGTCTGAATTTGTTGAACCATATTCTTCGAAGTCAAGATCATTTGTACCTAAAATGTGATATTTAAGAGAACATTATTGAGTTATTAAATATTCTCATTGATTTACATCATCAAAATTAAGATTACCTAATTTTTTTTTGAATAAGTGAAATGTATCATCATTTCGTATTGTTACTGCAATTATAGCATATTCACTACCAGAAGTGAAAAACAGTTTCAAACCTGTTTGCAAAATGTCAAAAGAGTCTGTTTCGTATAAGATGTCTGAACCAACAATAACATCTGGCAAATCTGGTTCATTGTTTATATAATCATTAATATCTTCCCATTTTAATTTAAGAAGTTTTACGTCAACATTTTTGTACATAAAATTTAAATTCCATCTCTCTCCTTGATTTTCTAGTTGTTGAAAAGATTCATTATTTTTTTCTAACAAATTGAGTTTTATATTCTTATATGCCATATTAATAACATCTGGATGGCAGTCAGAAAAAACATATTGTTTCGGCAAACACATAGAAATTATACTTAATCCAGCTAAACCCACACCACTACCAAGTTCTAGAACCCTTTTATTTTTTAAATCTTTTTTATGTTTTTTAAACCAGTCTATCAAACCAAAGCTCGCCTGAAATAATGAAAGTGAATATATGATATATAATATTCAATCATGAAACTTATTAAAGTTACATACTTGCCAACTACATAATCCAGTTGTTCCATTTGATATTATGTTAATGCTTTCTTCAACAGTAACACAGCTCAAATTTTGATTAGATTCTGTTAGATAATGCAGATAACATGTATCTTTTTCATTCGATATAGAAATCAAATCACAGTAAGCTATGTAAATATCTTCACAAATTTCATTTCCATTTCCTTCTATCTAACTCAAAAATTGGATGAGCTTGTCATAGAAACAAATCAATAGCATTTCAAATGTAGAAAGAATGAGAAAATCTAATACCTTGTCCATCAAAAACTTTAAAAATGCTTGTTGATATGATCTTTTTATTGGATACTGTTTCACTAAATTATCATTGATAGTATTATTTAAAATTTTTTGTTGTATACCAAAGTCATAATCATCTATTATATGATTTATAGACTCCTAGAATTTAAAACCCAATTATTTATTTATTATGTATTTAATTTATCATACAAAATAGTTAACAATGTTAATTCTACGTACTCCTAGATGTAAGTTTTGTATGGGAGTACAACGCAAAAATTGTTTTTTAATGTAACTAATATCCATGTTGATATTTTATAGGTATTATATTTCTACAAATACATTTAACCTAAATTTCGACGATTGTAAACACTGCACTGCACATAGCACATGGATACTTGAAGTTTGCCTTCTTGAAGTTAGTCATATGTAGGGTCTAATCGGTCTAATCGAAAGATGTGATAAGCACGATTTTCGAACTGTGCAACTTTACGTTTCCATTTATGCACAAAGCCATAATTGTTTTATGAAAAACTGGATAAAAATTGATTGAAATATTAATTTTTTGCGTTGCTGAAAGTATATAATCACTTCAGATCAAAATTATATAGATTTCGAAATTATTTTTTTTTCGTTACATAAAGAGCATAATTGACTACATTCAGAGAATTGATTGTATAAATGAGCGCACAAGCGGAACAGACTGAATAGAACAGCAGAAGTAGGCAGAACTCGTGCTAAGCACTCTTTAAACTTCTAACATAGTATAAAATACTGAGTTTTTTATATTTTTATTACTTGCTCAGTTAATAGACATGGCTAATTTATTCAGTGACTCGAATGGAGCTGATACTAAATCAGCAGAAGATGCCGAGTTGCAAGAATTTCTTCTGATAGAAAAACAAAAAGCTCAGTTTAATGCACAGGTAAAATTCCGGTTAACCTAAACGAGTATGAATGAATTTTTTATATCAAACTCATACTATCATGTCTATCTCTGAATTACTTAGGAGATTAATTTGAAATATCCTTTCATTGGATGAATCGAATATTTTATTTTTCGTTTCATTCTAGATCCATGAATTTAATGATTTCTGTTGGGAGAAGTGCGTTGATAAACCCGGAGTTAAACTCGACAGTCGCACAGAAACCTGTTTAAATAACTGTGTAGATAGGTTCATAGATGTTTCTATGTTAATTGCTAATCGTTTTGCTCAACTACTACAAAAATCAGCTGGTGGTCTCTAAGATTTAAAGGATCTAATTATATAAAAATTTTATTATTTTTTAAGAATTTTTGCAATTACTACGTTTTGTTTCTGTTATAGAAATAAATAAAATACATTTTTGGATATGTTATAAAAGTAAAACAATAATTTGTTTAAATATATTAAACCCTTAGGACATTTATATTTTACATACTTCATCCATTTAAAAAATAAGCAGTAGTTTATAACACATTATAATATTATAAGTAGTTTAATATTAAAATCAATTTGATTAAAAACTGATTTCATTTATTTTAACTTCAGTTTTCTTCAATTTAAATACATATAGGCCGTTGTGGAAGGCACAAATTGTAATAAGTATTACTTTTCCAGAAATTTGATTTCTTCCAACCACACCAACCTTTATTTAACACAATTGATAAATTTTCTGGACCTACATAATGAGGATCCAGAACTAAAAATTCTGTATCCTCTGAATTTTCATCATAGGAAATTCCTAAAATGGTATGAGCTAAATCTCCACCACCTAAAAATTAATTTGGTTATAACATAAAAATAAAAATTGTGAAATATTACAAAATATACTGTATACCAATCATAACTGGTGTGCCTTGATTTTTGAAATGATGAACAAGAGAAGGTGCTAATGACGATACATCTTTACCATCTGATGCACAAAGCACTTTAGAGGTAACGCCAAGAAGATATTCTAATACAAAACCCACTTCCATAGACCCAATCCATCCTCTACTATCAATAAAAGATGAAGGCTTGTCACCCATATTTACTAAACATTCTTGTATTTTATTATGAGATGGCACTTCTTGATTGGTATATCCTTGTAATCTATGAAGATGCAGAATGATTGATGATGAATTCACAATTTACAGGACAATATCAACAATTGAATTTAGTAATTACCTAAACCAAGAGACAATAGTTTGAAGGGATCTGTAAGCACATCCCCAACCATTATCATTGAAATTATCTTGCATATAATGATAATACGCATATAAACCATTTACAATATAAGATTTTGCTCCTGAAAAAATTTCAAATATAATATGAAGTACTTTTTACCTGAATATTACTATTATTGAATAATTATTTGAAGATCATAATACCTATCGTTTTGATAATTGATTCATGAGGTGATATAAGAATTTTATTATTTGGTGCTTTATCATCAAATTTCAAACTATTTGCTGCACGAAAGATTGGCCTTGTCATATCAAGGCCTAAAATTTTGTGCATACTTCGACGATAATCCACTGTAATATATTTGACACATTATATCAATTAAGCTATTATTTTAATAAAATAAAGTAATATGCCTCACATGTTTCATCATCTGCAGCACCATCTTTATACACAAGTGTTATTAAATGACCACAATTCAGTGGTCTGAAATGATATAATTTAGGTAATTTAAGATGTTGAACTTCATTATATAATTGTTCTTGAAAACATGTTTCAATTAATCTCAAATTTCGACATATTGATTCAACTAATATTGCATACAATGCTGCCGTATTGATATTATAATTCACTAATGACAAAGTATCAATATGTAACATACATTCAAAACTACTGAATGGTTCTAAAAATGATAGAAAATATATTAACATAAATTTATATCAATTCAAAATTCTAGAATACAAACTTTTCATTTGTTGTAATACTGGTGCGTATTTGACACCTTCTTCTAAACTTTTATCCTTTGATAGCTTTAAACACATTTCTGCTTGAATGATATTCTGTGAAAAATGAAATATTTAACAATCATTATTTCCATAAGTAAAAAAATGAACAAAAAAAGTTTACCTCTATTGTTCCTTTTGTTACTTTGTCCTTAGATATGTTCTCATTCAATAGTTCTTTTAATTTCAATTCTCTAGAGTTATTCTCATAATTAAATAAATAACAATTAGTTCCAGGAAACGATATACCAACTTTTCCAGTTGCAGTCTAAAAGATAACATATATCACATATAACCATAATAAAAAAAAATTTCAAAGAAATTACATCATGTTTGGAAAAATGTCTTACATTCTTTCTAACATCCTGTAATGTTTCAAGAATATTGCCATATTGTGTAATAAATGGTAATCTCCCTTGAAGTCGAATATAAACAAATTCTTGATATAAATCTTCTTCTTTGATAATTTCTATATCATTGACCATTTCAAGCTTCTGATGAATATAGAAATATGCTTGCATTTCTGATTTATTCAATAAATATTTCAACAATAAAGGATTATCTGTGACATCAATATCCTACAATAAAAAAAAAAATTGTTATATTCAAGTTGATGAATCAATGAATATGTTTTAAAATATGCAAAATAATTACTTCAAATGCATTAGGAATTTTTTCTTCGCATTCGTCAATGTATAAAACTCCACAAAGATCTATTTCTACTGGCATATTGAGTTGTAATACCTTATGATTTACATCTTTATCATTGGACTGAATATTCAAATTGAATGTGAGAACATATAACGAATCATTGTGAACAATTCCATAAAGACGTCCTGTTGCAATAGTTGTTGTATTCCTCAGGCGCTGTAAAATTTTAACATACATACTTTGATATATGATTTTCTAATATCATTTTTAATATTTTATTTATTGAAAATAGTTTGGTTTTGAGTATATGAGATAAGAACAGTTAACATATGTTATATTTTTATTTACAAGAAGACATACAAAAACGTTGATATTCAATTAAATTTCTAAATAAGATAAATTATTTAGACAGAATACTAGTCATTTTTTATCTATCACAAGTGAATACTGAATTACTGTATGATTACGAATAAAACATATGACAGAACTGAAAAAAATTTTTAACAACTCAAATATTTAAATTGAAAGTAACGTTATACCTCAATTACACTCTCCAATATTTTTAATCGTGGTGCCATGTTTGAATTTATATAATAAAATTAATTGACCATGCAATCATATTTTATTCTAATCAATTTTTTTCAAGCAACATCATTCTATGTCCACATTGGCGAATTTCAATTTCACCATATGAAAAAAGAATGTTCAGCAAAAAAAGAGAATTGCAGCTTTTAGTTTACAATTTATTGAGCACTATAACGAAAAAAAGGTTCAACGCTTAGTGTTTTTAAGTTTTGGATCATGAACAAAACGTAAGGGTATGACTTAGAAAGATAGAACATCAAATCCTGTCAAAAGGTATATGAACGCATGTCAGCGTCATCAAATACTACAGATTGTATAACTGAGAAAATGGTAACAACCTAGTACGGAAACGGAGTACGACGGTCTACACTTACAGTTCTACACTTCACACTTCACAAAACAAAAGTTACTAACAAATAAATCACTAGATAAAAATTGTCCGAGTATAAATTAGTAAAAGCTATATAGGTGAGCATGTTCCGAAATTTAGTATATTTTACACTTACTTATTGTTAGTATGAGAAGTAAAAATTAGAACACAATCAAGAGTAGCGCATTTTCGTTATCAGTTCAAAGTTTTTATTATTGATAAATCGGTAGATTTATTAAATTTTAATCCTAAAAAAACATGTGAGGCATTAGAAATATTGAACACTTATAATTTGAGTTCCTATTTGAAGTAAATTAAGTAAATAAATTTATACATTGTATACATGTTTATGTTATAAATTATGTACATACATATATGTATGTTTGCATATATTTATACAAAAAAGAGAAAATTATATATTTCATGTTACATAATAGTAATTATGACCCAATATTATTAATATTTATCTATTTACATCCTTAATCAGAATGTTTCGCTCGTGGTAATCGTCTCCTATCACCAAACGCGAATTATTCCATGCTGCGAATTTTATTTATCATTCAGCAGCAATTTAATAGTCAGAATTCAATATCATAGATATTATCGTGATGAAAATGAATTAATAATTAGTATTAATCTTTTATTATAATATTTTATTATTGGAATCATTCAAATTACAATACAACAAAATCTTTTTAGTTGTATTTTTAAATTTGGTGATATCCGCCATATGTGTTTCAGGTTAATCTTAAGAAACCAATCAAAAATCATCACCGCATTGGCCTAACTCTTACTCAAGAAACTTTGTGGGTTATATGCGCGAATTCTTGGGTGATTCCAGAATAGGACTCGAAGTATACAATAGTTGATTTGGTTTGAAATAATGGGGAGGAATGTTACGAGGAGTGTTATGTTTGACTAGAATAGTCATTGTAGATAGATAAAAAATATGTTGTTTTTGAGAGAGTTCACTTTGTTACCTCAGTTTTACATTCACTTACACTTACGACTATGAATAGTGGAAAGCAGTTACCTCTGTTGTGATCAGTTTTAATGTTTTGGATATGTCGCTTGTGGTGAGTAAACATTAAAATAGTTCAGATTTCATGAATTTTATACATCCACTGCTATTTTATTACGCATATTTCCTATAATTAAAAAATGATTGATTGTGAATTTTAGTTTTTGAAACCATAATTTTATTTACTCAGACTGAAGGAGAATGGGTTGTGTCAACAGTCAGACAGAAAGCAATGAACTGCACTCAAATGTTTTCCAAGTAATGAATGTAGATGATTTAGGAAATCTCATAACACCTGGAAAATTGGAAATTAACGAAACAGATATTATTCTGTATCAACATGCTAAACAGCCAATAAAGTGGCCATTACGTTGTCTAAGGAGATATGGTTATGATGCAGAAATATTTAGTTTCGAATCCGGCAGACGTTGTTCTACTGGTCCTGGAATTTATGCTTTCAAATGTAGACGAGCTGCTCATTTATTCAATCTTGTACAAACAAATATCCAGGTATAAAAGTTCAATAAGAGAGTTTAGGTCACTCGATTTATTTCTTAGTTTTCACTAATTAAGAATGTTATATTTTTTAAGCAGGTGTGTAACATTGGAGATGATACAACATCTAGAGAGCTTCCTGTTGTATCGCATACCAATCCAACGGTAACAAGAGCAACAATACCATCAGAGCCTAATTACTTGGACCCAACTCCAATGAGGAACAATGCTCGAATGGGTCCGAGATTTGTTTCTCAGCAAAATAATACTGTACGTTTAGGTAGTGTAGGGAGTAGCAGTGGTCCTATATCTCCTCAAGGTACTATGGGTTCTCCATCCCCACCACCAATACTGCCACCACCACCGCCACCAATTCCATCATCTCAACCATCTTCACTGTATGTCAACGAAGATGTTATGTCCTCCGTTCTCATAGAAGAAGAACACAATAACAATAAAAGTCTTAGAAGAGTACTGCAGAAGTAAGATATATCTTATCAGAGTCAATTATATTATTCATATTAATATCAATTATCATTGATAAATAAAATCATCTTTGGCTTTTAGCAGCTCATCATCCAATAATGGCATTATAGCCGTTGAATCCACGCACAAAAATCAAGAAATTGCTATCAACAAACCTCCTCCCCTTCCAACAGCAGCATACATGAATGTAGATATCAGCAATGATCCTAGTCCGCTTTCTCCAACTCATAGTTTAAATGAGATAATATCATTCAAAGAGGAAAATAATGGTACGAGTGAAATGGATCATGCTTATATGAATATAAATCCTTGTCATCAGAATGGTAAGTTTATTTGGAATTTGATAAAAAATCAAGTTAAGTGTTAGAATTTTATATAATAATTTATCGTTTATTTACTGTATTGTGAGAGAACAATTTTTTAATGTATCTTAAATCACAATTCAAATTTCTATTTATTCTACTCGATAAACCACAATTAACAAATCTACAGACTTGATTTGTTCAAATTTTATGTACATTAAACCAATATTTTAAAATGTGAATTAATTAAAATTTCTAATTTTTCAAAAGAATCGAGCTTATCGAAGTCACGTCCACCACCGTTACCACCGATTCAGCAGCCGAATGCGGATGATGGTGTGAGACATTGTTACGCGAATCTAGAAGCCAACGAAATCGAGAGTCTGAAGAAAAGATTTTCTGGAATCTCGATGCCAGAAAAATCACCAGTCACGCCGTCCACACCAACTGCAGCACTTATACGCGAAGTCAACTATGCTGTACTCGACCTCGATACGAAAGAACCGCATGACTCTGTAAGCGCTTCACCCTCTTCACCGCCCGAATCACCCGCAAAAACACAAAAAGGCTATGCAACAATAGATTTTCAAAAGACAACGGCACTATCACATTCGGTTACTCCGAATCTCGTTAATGATAACGAGGGTTCGAGAAAAACACGTCATAATTCTACTATTAATGACTTTGCGCCTCCCTTTGGACGTAGTTCTTCCATAAGCGAGTGACGCGCCTTTATAACTTCGAGATTATATTCTTTAAAATTTATGTTAATCTACACTGTACGTGGTAACTGCTAGTATTTTTTTCGTATGTCATCGATTTGTTGTTCTATTATCGTGAGACATTATCTGAAGTTCATTTATGTTAGGAAATGAAAAATAGCATTTCATTGTGTAATAATACAATGCATACAATGTGCCAATATCACGCACAATAACTTTACACAGCTGAGCTTAATTTTATTGTGCATTTATCTCTATACCAAAAAAACAATGTGTAATCATTGAATGAAAATAACAGCATATCATAGTCAAACACTATGCAAACATTCAATTTTTTTTCTAAGTGAATTTATGCGACAATACTTCTCATGCGATAATGTTTCTATCTAATGTAAAACTTACGGCCAATTACTCACATAGCGGCAATTAATATTTTATTGAAATTCATGAATTTCATGAGTTATCTTGAAATTGATTTATTATCTTAACTTTCTATCTTCAAATTCAACTTTTTAATATTTAAATATACTGTGATTATTTTATTTTCGTACCAATAATATGAAATGAAAAGCCGATAAAAGACAAAATGCATTATAAGATTAAAATTGGGAAAATTGTTTTTAACAGATAGAATTTTTACTCTGGAAGCAAATAAGTAGAATATTTATTTATCAAATTCGAGTATTACAGAAATCTCTATTATCAATGTGTACGAAAAATGATAACATAGCCGTCCAGATTTATTCAGTTTGACTCATCTTTATGTTATTTTATTCACAATAGTGAATAAGGATCTTTGAACGAACAGCAATTTCCAAGCCGTCTTATGGGTATACGTTAATCGTTAGACAGCAATGACTCACAATACTAATTCATTGATAGATTTAAAACATTTTGTGCAATTTTATCGTGTTGCAATATATTTTATACTTTTCAAATGAGTAAGTAAGTTTTGAAGATATAAATGAAATGTTATATTGATATTATTTTTCATAATAATGTTTAAATTAAATTTACAGTTATTCATAAAATGTATAATGCAAATGTAGAAATCGGAAGTTAAAGTGCCCTATAATAATTCACAGGTGGAAAACAAATAATGATAATTAAAAAAGCTCAACTAATATTGTACTAAGTGTTGGGAGTGTTGCATATTGTATAGAATATAAATATATAGTTTTTTAAAAGTTCAGAGAACTACAATATCATCGATATGTGGTATTTCATATAAATATGAATTTAACTGCTTCATGCATGAAAGGAGAAATAACATATTTATGTTACATAAAATTTAAAAACTTGTAATTTCGATAATATAATACTCAAATTGACTTGATGATTTGAAAGAAGAAATAATATTTTTAAAACTAGCTTTAATAATTTCGTTGTTAATTTGATTATGTATACTTATGTTATTTTGAGGATTCGATTTATTGTTATATGAAACAATATGTAGCGTTTGACAAATTTGATATACTTTCTTTAACAATCAACCATCTTCCAAGTAGTCGTCAATATAATAATAAGGCAAATATCATGTGACTTTCACGATCGAACTGGTATACATAGAGTATCTCAAAATGCAATTCACAAATTATTAAAAATAATTTGAATATAGAATGTACAACTATTAGTAATAGGCAATAAAATGTGACCACTTATGCGAATAATTTATAGAGAAGATATAAAAAATGCCAAATATATGCCAAAGACAAACAAATGAAAATTATTCATTCCAATTATTGATTTTCGCAATATTTCTTAAATATTGTATAAACTCACAAATACAGTGGGTAACAAATGTTATTATGATTGTTATGCATTACATCATTATACACCAAAAAAATTTTGATTATGAATGAATGTACAAAGAATCGAGATTCTTTGCCTCATGTTTTTAAAGATAACAGTATAAAATAATGTATATGAGCCTATGTAATTATCCGAATGAAAGAAAGGAGTATGGATATTTTTTAAATTTCATACTCTTGGCTATGTAATATAATCTAATGTATTATAGATATTACGATATATGTTAAACAACTATATTCTCTTTGAAGTACCATCAAATAAATAAATTTGCAGTGAAAATGTTATAATAATTGATGGAGAATAGTAAGTGCTCAAATGCGAAATAGTTGTTTGTTAAAATATTCTATAAAGAAAAAACGAGATTTTACTTTCCCGTCATGAAGGCATTGTAAAAAAATGCTTTCTGGAAACATTTGTTATTTTCATATTTTTTGATTTTGTGAAGATCAAATTCATAAATTAACGTTCTTTTAAACATATGTGTGAAGTAGTCGACTGTGTGACACGATTAAAGTGCGATTCAACATTTCTTTTCAAGGTAATTTACAAAATACTGTATGTTACACATGTTTAATATAGAGCGTTATAAACTCGTAAGGGATAAATTAAGCGGTCTTTTAATTTTTTGCATTTGTTTTAGACGCGATGACGTCAGTCAATCTGGCTGTAAATTCCCACTTTCCGTTTTTGTGGAATAATGCATTATTATGTATTTACATTGGTTTCGATATTTAAGATATTTTCCAAACTTTTGCAACCATTTTTTTATTTAAGAACATTCTTGGTCGTGAAAATATGTCCGACGTGATTTCCTTCCCAAATGCAAGAATGTTTTTAATTTCATAAATCGAATTATAATGGTAAATTGTTAAGAATATATTTAATGTGTGACAGGAATAAACAAATGAATATTTATAATCGATTATGCAATATTACATACCCAAAAGATTTCAATTTAGACAAGTTTTGTTTATAGAGAGGTTAATAATTACCAATTATATTAACAATAACAGCATATATAATAATATTTATTAATCATTTTGTATAAAATTATAATTTAAAATTCTCTGAAGTTTTTTGTTCTATTGATAAAAGAATTATTCTCATACAAAAGAACTTGATAATTTCACCTTCGTTAAAATTTTAAAGCACCTGCGTCAGCTGCTCTTATTATTAACCTTAGTACAGTCTCGCGATCCAACCTAGAAAATTCTAATGACTTCACAACATTTGTCATATTTTTAACGATAAAAACAAAACTATATTCTTCTAAGTCCTGTAATTGAAATCGGTATTTATGGGGGGAAAATGAATAATGGAAAACTATATTTTACACTGGTGGAAGATGGAATATACCTTTTCATGGTGAATTACAGATGCATGATATATACTGGCTGCGTTCTCGGTATTTATTTCTTTCATTATTTTCTGACCACATTTTTTTTTCAAATCATCAATGTAGTACATATTAGCAAGTTGTAATAGTTCTGTATGGAAGATGGAAAGTTCAAAGATCATATGAATATGCAAAAACTGCAAAAACCAACTACAACTAACTTATTATAAAAGCATACCTATTATACTTCCACCAGATAAATCAATTTCATTTGTGTATAGATATTTTAAGAATGCTCTGAACACATCATAAGAGAAGTCATCGAGATCAACAACACTGAAAGGAAATGCTTATTGGAGCAGTGTGTAAAAATAATAATTACAGATAAACACTGCATGCAATAAAAAAACCTTAGAAAAATAATACCTCTGTTCAATGTCTTTCCACTGGTGTTCAAACATTTTTTTAAAATACTGACAACGGATTTTCAAGATTGATTTATGTACGTTTATAGGTTTTCCATGTACTTTGATTACAAAATCGCATGTATCCTGTAATGAAGTGATGAACATATTTTCTGATAACAAAATAATAAGACTGAAAAAACTTGTAACATACAGCATCATCAAAAGCCTTTTCTAAACTGTCTACTATGGAAATATTGTTTGGGTCGAGACTGAAATCTTTGAGCATAAAATCGGAGTCGATATACGATTCTAGTGCTTCGGGCAAGCCTCTCGATAACACCTGCATAATACAGTGAGGGTCCTCTGGTTGCAATAAACTCCATGTGTAAATATTACCAATATGATCAGTAAATAAACTTATGTAGCTACGATTTGATGCTGCAATATTAGATACTTTCTTTTTTCCAACTATTTCTAACTGTAAAACAAATTTTCATTATACATTATATTAATTATGTTATCACTTATGTTGGATTAAATTTTAATTAAAAATAAAAAAAAACAAACTTTTATTGGATTTGAAAAGTATATCAAGTTGGAAGTCCCCAGTTGTCCTTGAGAATTGTCACCCCAGCCGTATAATGCACCTTTATCATCAACTGCTAAAGCAAAGTTATAACCACATGCAATTTTTGCTGAAAATAAAAAAGAAACGAGAAGGAAATTATCTGTATTTGAAAGAGTTTATTCGAATGAACTAACTTATTACTTGTGAAGAAAAATCTTCCATAAGTTTAGGGGTGAACTGAATTGCTGTTGTAGTACCTATGGAATCACTTGAGGATACTGTACCCCATTCGTATACCTGAATGAATAATTTTATGATTTCTTATTTTCATTAATAAATTTTATTATAGGACACTAAATTAGTATTCATGATTTAATCATTGTTTGTAAATTAATTTATATTGAAATCGAATATTGGTTTCTCTTTTATCTTCACCCTTATAAAAATAATTTTTACTTGGGATTTAATTAAAAAAATTTGTCAAAATGTCTACCTTCCCATCATTTGTGAGAGCTATGCTATAACTCTTGTTACAGGCAATGTCCGAGATTCCTTTCAAGCTGTCAATCATTATTGGTGAAAGAGAATCTTCATTTGTTCCATTACCAAGTTGCCCATATTTGTTACGTCCCCAACTGTAAACCTTCAAAAATGTTTTACTAACTGATTTCATAATATAGCAAAGAAAAGTTCATAGCTAATTTTTCTTAATTTATTAAAATAAAAATTTGAGATCATTTTCGTTGAGATTAATACAATTGAAAGTGCAGAAAAAGGGATATTTTCATACAAGGGCAATGCTTATTCTACGAGTGTACTATTTATTAATCATTCATTTTGATAATCAATTCTAAATATTTACCATTTCAGTTTTCGACAATAACAATACATGAGATTTGCTATTGACCATAGTTTTCACAACGTTCAACTGTGACAATCCCTCTATCTCAATTGGTTCTTCGGTTACTTCGACATCACCAATCCCCAAACAGCCAGATTTATTAGAGCCAACTCCATATAAAACACCAGCTTTGTTTAACATAAGTGCAGCATCAAAGTCTGTGAATAATTGATAAAACCCCGTAGATAATAAATTAGTGCAGTAATACATTGAAACCATATTTTTCTTTTGCCTTGAATTATCAAATAACATGAAATTTCAGTATTCCAGAAAACTATTATCTGAAAACATATTTTACGAATATTCTATAAAAACCCACCAATCCTCATAATTTTATCAACGCTAACCAGAAAATCTAAATCGATATTTTTTAGAAAAGTCCATTCGTTGAAATTTGAAATATACATTTTTTTTCCTCTTGAAAATAATTGTTTCTCAAGCAAGAATTCGATCACTTAACTTTTTCGGTAAAACTAAAATAAACAGTTCAATCATTATGCAATAAATAGTGCAAAAAACGACAAATTCATAATATAATACCTATGTTCTTGTTGTACTATTTTTCTTGATTTAAAAATATTGACAGTCACACTCAAATTAACAAATCAAGCAACGAACATTACCTAGTTACGGTAAACAACTTTCATACGACAATATTCTTGATTTCTTACTCATGTCGATCATCACCTGCTTAAGGGAATAATCACATGTAAGTAGTAGTTATGCGAGACAAAATAAACATCTCGCGCACAACAGAAATTTATTATTCGTCACGGCTCTCATAGTTGCGTGAAATGAGATTCTGTTATAGGTAGTCATTATGTAATAAACACGAAAAAAATTAATAAACATATCTGATTCGTGCGGAATTAGTTAAGTTTCGTAAGATTTAGTTCTTTCAATAATATAAAAATCATCCTATTGTTTTCCAATTTCAGCTATAAGAGAAAAGGAATTTTATAATAACAAGAGACTATTGCTTCACTTTTTATTTTTATGTATGCTCGCGAGGAGTATAATTTAACAAATTAAAAAAATAATCGATAAAAAGTATAATTATTAAAAATGTAGGTTCATAATAAATGTTATGATAGTTATCATTTAATCCTTGAATCCTCATTACTTTTTGTTAATACTTGAAAGCTCGTGCATCGGCAGCTCGCGCAAGTAGCCTCATAATTATATCGTAATTTAATTCTCGAAATTCTCGTGTTTTCACAATAGCAGTCATATGATTGATAAAAAATAAAAAGGCAAAATCTTCCAATTCCTGAAATTAAAAAATATCATTCAATATTGAAAAAAACGTGATAGATGTAATAACCATACCTTTACGTTATGGATTACGGATGCGCTATAAATACTGGCTGCATTCTTAACTTTAAGATCATTCATTAATATTTCGACATATTTATTTTTCAACTTGGTAGCCATGTACGTATTAGCTAGTCCCAAAAATTCTATAAAAAAAGACATTAGTTTGTCAGTCAAATATAATAATATGTAGAACGCGATAGTTGAACATACCTATTGCATTATCTGCAGATAAATCAATTTTGTTTGTGTACAAATATTTTAAAAACGCTCTAAATGTATCATACGAAAATTCATTGTTGATTACTACACTGTAAATAAAAAATGTTATTTTATACATGTTATGTTGTTACAATTGTTAAAAAATACCTCTCGCTATTCACTCCTTGTTCATTTTTAAACATTCTCTTAAAATAAGAGCTACGAATCATCAAGATCGACTTATGTACATAGATAGGTTGACCGTGAACTTTGATGACCAAATCGCTAGAATCCTGAGAAAAATTAGGACGGTAAATTTTTTTATTCGTGAATATCCGTGTGCGTATATGAAGGGCAACATACAGGATCATCGAATACTTTTGCTAAACAATCCACGACAGTTGAGCTATGTGATTCATAGTGAAATACTCTCATCAAATATTTACATTCATTATACCATTCAAGCGCTTCATATAATCCGCTGCAAAGTACACGCATGAGGTAGTACGGTTCTTCCGATTTCATATAATACCACGTGTAAATGTCGCCGAGATAGTCGCGGAATACACCCTTTATACCTCGATTTGACGCTGCCATGTTCATTATTCTCTTAGTTGCGAGCACTTTTATCTGAAAATCAAAATTATGCAAATAATAAAAAATAACAAATAGCAATTAAATAAAATACTCACTTCAGTTGGAACGTTGACATAGTCTTTTTTAGGAATTCCTAATTGTCCACGAGAATTATCACCCCAGCCATAAACTGCGCCTCTATCATCGAGCGCTAATGCAAAATCAGAGCCGCAGGCAATTTTTTCTGACAATAACGAAAAATAAAAATCATATATCTTATATGTAAAAAACTTGAAAAATATATTCAAATATATCATTAGCTAACAAAATAATTGTATACAATGTTACAAAAAATCTCGTTCCATTCGGTAAGATTTTGTTCTTAATATTAAAATACTATTTTTACTTACTTATAATTATTTTTTCAAAAGAAACAATTGGTTGGGGCAGATAAATACATTCAGATTGTGAGTCATCCGACGAATCCACGTAATTGCCTCGTAGCTGCCGATATCCTGGCTCGGTTTGAAGTGACTGCCCCCATTCGTATACCTTGAAATATATATTTATTTTGCATAAACTATTATTATAACTAGCAAAAGAATTAATTCGGTATCGGTAAATTATTAAATATAAAACATTTACCATTCCATCATCAGTAAGGGCTAAACTGTAATGATTCGTGCAAGCAATATCTATGATAATTCTTTCGTTCATATTTTCAACCATTACTGGAAAATTAGAGTCTTCCTCTGTCCCGTCACCCAACTGACCACATTTATTACGGCCCCATGAATAAATCTTAAGAATATTTGTTATTGTTACTAATTCAATTAATGTTTCATAATAAATAAAATTCGTGCTTCAAAAGTAAAAAGTTAATAATGTAACAGATAGCTACCTCTCCTGATTTAGTCAATAACATTACATGACGTTCACTATTAATTAAATTTTTAACACCATCCATTCCAATTTCGACTTCAACCGGTACTAATGTTTCTTTGACTTCATCAATACCTAAGCGACCATATTCATTGGTACCCAATCCATACAATTTATTTTGTTTTGTTAATATTAAAACTGAATTTTGACCTATCACAAATTTTTAAATTCCATTTGAATTAATGCATAATAGTAATATTGTTTGCTTCTGAATGCTTTCGAAGATATCGAATTTCTAATTCATTTATCAAATTCAAGTGTTTTAACGTTTTCACGCATATATAGATATAAACTTGCCCATTTTCATAATCCTGTCAATATTGGCGATAAATTCTGCATCGACGTCCTTCAACATAGGCCATTCAATTTCATATAAAGTCGCCATTCTCTTCTACCTTGGTCTTTACGTTCTATAAAACATTTTTATTTGACAAAATTTATTTTATCTAATCTATTGTTATACAAATTTTTTTATATTATCAATTTCACTGTATATAAAAATTTTCTTCGACTACAAAACGTCAAAAAGAGGATATTCGTTTTTTAATGAACATTTAAAAAATAAAACAAACAACTAATATTTATAATAATAGGTATTCTTTTTTATCATCTTGCATTGATGAATACAAAAATTAATTTAAATTCATTCCAATTTGATCACTTAATAAACATTCACTAGATAAATGATGTCATACCAAATAGTTTAGTATTGTAGTTTTGACGATTGATTAATCAAAATAACAGACTTCAGAAATAAATTTCGATGTTATTTTTCCAAAAGTATGTTCCACACTAATTGTTTTCAGTTTCAATGAAATTCCGTGATCTGACAGCGGCTCGTGATATTCATACTTCCTATTCCGATTAGCCATGTAAGACAAAATAAACATTCTACTCATAGAGTAAACTTCTTGACATCGATAGATAACATACTGTGGAAAATAAGTAGTGAGCCCATTTTTAAGCGCTAATTTGGAAATGTTAAAAATTTATAAATTTTAACTCGTCTGAAATAAAATAACAAGATTAACGTCCTTTCTATAGAGGAGAATGCACAAATTCATCTTAACTACGATTTAATGTATATAGCAATAAATATGAATGGATGTGGGATAATAAAATATTTTTTTTTTTCTTTCATATGAAAAAACTGTATTGTTTCATTTATATAATTTATAAATTTAATCTTAATTTTCGTATTTTTTCACAATCCCGTAATGATAGGATTTTAGTCTTCTTTTCAAATTTCTCCGCCAGACTTAATAATTTCTTTGCGTTTATCAGTCTTCGTACCACCTCTATTATAGCTGATTATAGTGATTATAGTCGAAGCACTCATCTGAAATGACAAAATGAGCAAAATATGCAAAATATATAAATCTAGTTATCGTATAAGCTAGATATCTTGATAAACGTAGAAAAATAACAAAATGCTGTACCGCTTCGAAAATTATTTGCATGTTAACAGCTACTTTTTGTTTTTAAATAAAATTACATTTATTTTCAAATCTGCTACATAAAATCTCATTTCAATAAATTGCTGAACAGTAATTTTGATTTTATCGGAATAATGAGAAACATTGACTCTCTTGGCTATTGATTTCTTTTTTGGTTTTTCGTTAACATATTCGTCATTTGAGGGTGTGAAAACCTGTAGTCCATCTTTCGTTACTTCTTAAATGCGTTCATAGAATTCTTTTACATTTTATTTTGTTATTCATTACTTTGTAAGGTAGCATTACACACTCAGTTGTACATTAAGTTTATATTATATTGAAATTTTGCATACGAGCAAAATTTTATGTGCAAAAATTATTCGTACCGTATTTATCTCAACATAAGCATATTACAATCATCTTGTTTACCTAAACCAAACTGTACAATTTGCTTTTCGTTAGCAGAATCGCGTTCAACCGTCAAAATAACGTCACTCGATAAATGAATATTACAACTCTCGTCTACATTGCGAAATAAATCTGTAGAAAAATTTCGTACTGGATTTCCACATAAATCGATATTTGCAAGATTTTTCAAGTTATCGAACGATCCCATTTGAATTTTTGTTATTGAATTATTTTTAAGACTAATGTCTGTCAACTGGTTAACATTTTTAAAATCTGTTTTATTAATTACAGTAATTTCGTTTTCGTCTATATAAAAGTGACTTAATTTGGTCAAAGATTGAATGGCATTCGGTATGTTGTCTAAAAAATTATTTTTCAAATTCAGGTATTGGAGATTTATTAAAGGAATGAATGTAGTAGCCTCTATAAACGTGATCCTATTTTTTCTCAAACATAAATGTGTTAAATTAGTAAGGTTCTTGAATGAATCAGCTTGCAACTCAGAAATCTGGTTGTTTCCAAGATCGAGAAGCTTCAAATTTGTTAACCCCTGAAATGAATTTGCTGGTACATTACTGATCATATTGCTATCTAACAATAGATATAAGAGTTTGTGTAAAATAGCAAATGCTTCTTGTGGAAGACACAAGTTATTACAATCCAAATGAAGTTCTTCCAAATTACTAATGTAGTCGAATGCATCTGGATCCAGAATACAAATATTATTTTTCATCAGATAAATATTCGTCAACTTATCGAGACCAATAAAAGCATCGACTTCCACGCATGAAATATTGTTATCGGTAAGATCTAGAGTCTTCAAATTAACAAGACTCTTGAATGATTCAGGTGGTATAAACTCAATTCCATTACCCTCTAATGACAAGGATTCTAATTTTGAAAGATTTTTAAAAACCCTCTTTGACAAGATCAACTTTGTACGATCCAATACCAGATTAATTAATTCTGGAAAACTGTTGAAAGTATTTTCATTTATTGATAATTCATTGTCGCTCGCTATCAGTTGTTTAGCCGGGACATTTGAAAATGCACCCTCACGAATTGTTTTAATACCAAGGTTACTAATATCCAATGTTCTTCTGCAATCGAATGGAACTATTTGAACGAGTTCTTTGTCTTCGTAACATATGCCATATTTATCCCTCAATACCATAAAAGGCTCACCAATATGATTGTCACCGTATTCAATTTCATTATTATTCATTCTGATTAATAATACACTCTAGCTTAAAGTATTTTTAAGAAAAAATTGACAGCGATGAGAGTTTGTAATTCCTTAAACTATGTAATAGACTCGACTAGAAACGTAAATCGTTTTCTGTCAACCTGTTCAGACGTTTAATTTACTTTCACAATTGTATATCCAAAGTTGACAACTAGCGTTGAATATAGGTAATGTTTACAATGCTATTTTCGTCAGTTACCTGGTCGTAAGATTCTTCCGTTTATTCGAGCGAATTGCTAGGGCGTGTTGACGAAACTAATACCAAGTGATAATATTAAGGGACATCCTAATGTATTATTGTATCGCATTTCAAACAATCCACTCAATTATCTCGTAAACTGCGATAGATACAGAAATAGATTCGGGCGATACAATCATGAATTCAAAGGTATAGACGAGTCGGATATAGGTAACATTAGGACAAGCCATTTGAATTCTACATTTACATCGTTAATCGAATATCGTAATTATTTCTTTAAAAAAATGTTTCATCATGGATATGTTTGAGTACTGGTATACTTAAATTTTCACGTCGTATGTATTTTTTATGATAGCATGTATTAAGAATAAAAATGTAATACATAAATGAATAGGAACTTCTGTATAAGGTTGTTCGTATCAGAAAATATTCATCTCAGTTTTTTATCATATAGAGCATTTGAGTTATTAAAATTTTTGATGCTAACAGAGTTACAAATTATGTATATGAAATATTTAAGTGACTTAAATATTTTAGATATAAATTTTTCAAATAAAGTATTATTAGCGTTCATTGAAACAAAAGAATACTATTTTTGTAAATATTATTTAAACTTATAATACCTCAATTAATTAAACTGCATTTTTGATAATAGTCAAAATCAATTTTCATTTTCTACAAGGAAAAGAAGGTTGATGAAAATTTCAATAACGTGAAAAAATTGTCTTTTTACTACTTACTTATTTTGTTCTAGATCTAGATGCAGACCGAGATCTATCTCCTCCTCTTGAAGTAGATCTCCTGCTTCGAATATTTTTCCGGATACTACGCGAACGACTTCGTGATAAGGAACGTGTTCGTGATTGCTTGCTTCGTGATTTTGATCGTGATCGTGATCGTGATTCGGATCCAGATCTTGCATTGGATCCAGAGTAAGTTCTTGATCGAGATCGTACTCTTGAACGCGATCGAGACTTAGTGTGAGACCTACAAATAATGTTCATAGTATTATGTACTGTACGTATATGAAATTAATGAAAACAATTTGCAATATAAATTAAATTTTTATATAGTACAAGAGCAATCATATTTTTTTTATTTCGTCATTTTTGAAAAGGTACGTAAAATCGAATTTCATCATTAGAAAATAAAAATATTAAACCCACAATATGTACTATCCTATTCATTTAAATTAAACTATACTATTTATATACCATAAGCTTCCTGGCTACATATAGCAGACAGTTGTGGACACACGATGGCATTGCCAAGAAGGGGAGAAGAAGTAAACGCAGACGAAATCACATGAGGGTTGGATGTTTAGACGAAAGTAGCTAGTAAAACTGTTTGAAATCATTTTCTGTGATTATCAATCATACATTATAATGACAATTCTGCACAAAATAGTGCTTGAAAAACCGAGATAACCAGAAGTGTTGCAGTATGTGAAATCTTTCAGAGACAATGGCAATAATCAGTCGAGATATCATAGTGTAGAGAACTAGACACTCCAACGATGACATTTGCCTCTTTTGCTTGTACAGTGCAGAACAAAACTCACAGGAGATGAATATTTAACATCGTAAATGTATAGTGTCACAAACTGAAGCGAACCCAAGATGAATTCGACGAGAATCTCAATAGTAACACATTTTCTGTGTACCTCTGTTCAGCTGCATCCCCTACAAATAATGGGCAGTGTTATATCACTATTTTAAATTTTTGTAAGAATTTTGTCCATTTCTATAGAATATAGAAAATATTTTGTTTTTCAATAATTTGTTAATGTCAATTTTGTTTGAATTTTTTATCATTTCATCCAATAGTTTTAGATAATTTATTATGAAACATTTGAAATGAGATTAGCTATTCAAGAGAATTCATCAAACTAAAGAATAGTTATTTTACAACCTGGCTAATATAGGGACATTTTGTATAATAATTGAAATAGGTTCAATCGATTAAAATGAATATTGATTGATTATATAAATATAATCAGGTAGGAAATTAAGTATTACCATCTCTTAAACTATATATAAAATTATAAATAAAATAAATACAACAATAACCACCAATTGAAATATTAATTGGCTTTGAAAGAATATACTTTTCTCATATTGTTAGAAAAATTATTTAATCTTAAGTAATTACCGTCTCCTTCTTGAATGTTTAAAGCGAGAACAGTCCCTGGCATAATGACCACGCTCTCCACATTCATAACAACGATCTTCTGTACGAAATCGTCCTTTTGTACCATATCTTAGTCCTCTATCTCTCGTTCTATCTCTTCTGCTATTTGATGGTTCCACTCGTACACGTCTTCCACAAATCATGCGCCCATCTAAGCCTTTTACAGCATCTTCTGCATCTCTAGCATCTTCAAATTCAACAAATGCAAATCCAGGAGGATTTCTAGCAACCCAAACATTTTTCAGTCTACCATAATAAGCAAAAGCTTCTTCTAAATCTTGTTTAGTAGCACTATTACCCAAATCTCCAACATACACCTTATAATCAGAGGAACGATTCATCTGGAAAATAATTCCAACAATATGAGACTCTAGTTTTTTAAAAAAATCCTTTAATTGTTTATTGTAAACAAAATGAAATCTAATTCCAGAGGTTATAGTATACCAAATTATAGATAATAAAAAAAGTAAAATAGATTTCTATTTTTTGGTTAGCAATGATCACTTTTAGACAAAATTATACATCTGCTATTCGTTGAATTTATGAGTATTAAAAGATAATTATATATGGAACAATTTATAATAACGTCCATTTAGAGAAAAAATGTAAGATTATTTATTATCTTTGACTTTCTGTTACTACAAAATAGTAATAACAATTTAGATTGCTTATTCGTATTTTTTTAAATACCTTATTCATTCTTGAGTGAATAAAGTCTTTTGACTTTATCAGATTTTATAATATTATATTATTCATCTGTTTTCTGTTCTTCTTTTTCCTGGAAATAACTTTGATTTATAAACAACGATTAAATAAAGTATCTATCGATCTTCTACATTAACAACACCGCGTTTACATGAATGTTATGTATTCTCCATAGCCGGCGGATTTTATGTTTTAGTTTGGTACTACTGCATTCTCGTTATTATATTGACAAAATTGTTTACGTCTAATCCGGAGGTTAGTTGTCAAAAGTTTCATCCTACAACCGAAATGAATGAAAATGAATTAATTATCACATGAAATATCAGTTTATAACTATCAATATATTATCAATTTCTTATTAATGTATTGACGAATCATTGTCAAAAATTCTCAAAATTCAATTAATTACTGAATTTAAACAGTATCGAAAATAATAACTAATTATACTATTAAAATGGCTGAAATTCAATGGTAAATATTATAGATGAATTTAATTTAATAATAAATATTTATCATTAATTTAATTTGTGGTTGTAATAACCTATATTAATTTAATTACTAATGCCCAAAGGATAGCTAAGCCAATAAATTATGATGAACTACAATATACATTATTAGAAGAAACCATTGATCATCCTCTCAGATTGGTACTTTTTACTGCACAATTTTATACGCCTAGAAACAATATTTGAATATCTTCTATTGAAATATTGATTTGATCTCTATTTAGGTTATTGATAACAAAAGCTCAATAAGACACAATATTTCACGAAGTACCATTAATATTTCATTGGGAAATAATACTGCATCAAAATCACCAAATAATCCCCTCATGGGCCCGTTAATGACTCATTCAGCACTTGACGGTATTGATCCATTGTCGCAATTCGCAAGAGAAGAATTAGATCCATTATCTAAAATTGCTGCTGATGAAGTCAGTAAAACAAATGAATTTTAATCATTTAATTCAAAATTTAGTGATGTGTAGCTCTTATCTACTATATTTATTTATTAGTGGGATTATTCTTGTAATGTAGCAGCAGTCGGTAAGAAATCAAAAAATAAGTTGGATGAAATAGTTGAACCATGGTCAACAAAACGCTCACTAATCTTAAATAAATATACCACATCTGAGAAATTATCAATTATAACAAGTTTTTTATCTGGAGGAGAAAGAGGTATTATAGATGTATGTTTATTTATACAATAATAAATACCAACAAAAAAATTTTGATTTTAGTTGTTAAAGTTCAGTCAAGTGGATCAGCAGTAGATAAAACAAGAACTAGACTCGAGCAATTGGATGATTTTGAAGAAGGGTCTATTAGACAAATGTTAGACCTCTCTCAACAGGAATATACAGCAAGAATAGAACAGTTGAATAATGAGCTTGTTCAAGCTTGGCATTCTGACCAAAGAGTAAAAGCATTGAAAATTGCAATTCAGGTAAGTATTTATATTTATTTCAATGATAAATTCAAATATTAATAAAAAATAAAATTATGATTAATTACAGTGTGCAAAACTTTTAGTGGATACATCTGTAATGGCTTTTTATCCAAGTAAATTTGTTTTAATTACAGATACTTTAGACATTTTTGGAAAACTTGTTTATGAACGTTTAAAAATGAAGGCTGAGTATTATAAGTTAGTTTTCAGATTCTTAATAAAAAAACTGAATATAAAATTAATAAAATTTTAAGTCACTCCTGAATTGGTTAACAATGTATATTGTAATTTGTAAATTTCATAGGCCTGGAAGCAAAGTACCTACGAGTTTGCCCGATAATTTTACTCCTGATATGGTACCAGAAAACGCTAAAGAAACTTGTAGGAATTGGTTTTATAAGATTGCATCAATTAGAGAATTGGTTCCTCGGCTTTATGTTGAAATAGCTATCATAAAATCTTATGGATTTTTAACAACAAAGTATACAATAAACAATATTTATTAATAAGCTTACATTCAACTGTAATAAAAAGAATTTTAATTACAGTGAGTTTAGTAGTGCTCTATTAAGGATAACTAAAATGATACGTGGAATCGGAAACCCTTTAATTGCAATTTATGCAAGATGTTATTTATGTAGAGTGGGATTAGCTCTGCATAAAACTTCAGAATTTGAATTTGTCAAGGAAAATTTTAATGACTTTGCATTTTCTTATGAACAATTATTCAGCCAATCAATAAAAAATGAATTAGCGAAACAAAATTTATCTTTGCATTCATATTTGAATTTATATATGCCAGCTTTAGATTGGATTTTACAAGTATTAGTAACTACTGCATCTGATGAGAACTCAATCCATGAAATTTTATCATGTTGTAGAAAACAAAAAAATCGGTAACCATTTACATTTTTATTCAAATCATAATTTTTATCTTATCTTAAATTGATTTTTCTTATGATATATTTTTAGCTCATTATTATTAAATGCCATACTTTCATCCTTCAAACCAGAGTATATTGCTGCACATGCGATGGAATTTGTTGAGTTAGTAGTCAATTGTAATGACGAAGGTAAGAAGATGTTGAAACATTGAATTATGACTTAAAAATCAAATGACTACTCCATAAATATCTTGGTGCAGGGTATCCGCATTTTTTGTTGTATCGGAGTTTGGGCGAATGTCTAGTACGAGAGGCCCCGTTAAAAGAATATTGCCAACAAATATTTACTATTGTGTGGAACTATATAAAAGACTTGCAGGAGCCAAAACAATTTATGAGCTGCATTGAAGTATGGATTCAATTTTCAGTGATACATTTTTCCGTGAGTATTTTTGCACACAAAATAAAACAATCGAAAATAATTCGAAAGTCATCTTTATGACTTAATATAATAGTTTATTATACATTCAATTTTTTTTTTTACGATTTTCCGATAACACTTTTTTCAACTATGAACACTGTTCTTGTTTGGCAATTCAATTATAAATTACTATATAGTAAATTATTTTCATTTTCTAATGAACACAAATTTCTTACAGGTCGATGAGTTGAATACACTTCTCGGAAAAATAATAGAGAGACTCAGTCTAAATCGTACCTTTGAACATTTTTATTCACAGCTTCAAACGATTGTTGAGAAAATCGTTGCCCATACACAAGATTTTGAGTTATTACTTGCAATGGTAAGTTTTTAAATCACCTTTATTATTCACCACCCATAAATTTTGTCGATCACTATTATTTTTCTTAATTTTTTCCAGGATAATTTTCTCCCCTTGATTGATTTATTTTATAAAGAAAATGTTAAAGTCGAAGTTTGTAAAAAAGTCATTGAAGGAATAAGTACACAGCATGGACTTATTACAGACCCTATAGTGATAAATGCGTTTATGTTTATAGCTAAAATTATACATGATTCTGTCAGGTTTGGTAGATTTATCTTTTCCTATGAAAAGAATAAAATTCAAAATATAAATGCAGAGTAGTAGATTTTAACCTATCGTTATAGTGCGTTAACTGTGGAGGATGAAAAGCGACAAATAGGACAACTTATATGCAGTCTTGTACAACGTGTCGACTATGGTAGAGATTTTGAGAAGCAATTAAATTTTTATGTCGAGGCACGCGCTGCGTTTATGAATTTGAATGCTGTACATATTCAACTTATTCAAGTTAGTATGAAAAATTAAATTTCGTAACAATAATTAATGAAGATGTAAATGAAAATGAAAATTTATCTACATAGTGCGTAAATCGGTTAGCTGTTAACACTAGAAAAGTGGTTCGAGGGCATCACACGCGACGAACATCAGCATTCGTAAGAGCGTGTGCAGCATTTTGTTTCATAACGATTCCCTCGTTATCGTTGATACACGTTCGATTGCAATTATATCTATTATCGGGTCAAGTGGCACTCTTAAACCAATGTTTAGGACAAGGTAGTTTAGAACATTTGTGTGTATTTAAATAATTATTGCGATCTCTATAGATTGCATATCTATTTTGATGAAATATGAATATTGTTTTTTCAGCTGATGCTTGTTTCAAAGCTGCGTTGAGCTTAGTTTCAGAGATGCCAAAAACTCTCGAAGTTGATGGTAGACATCGAAGTTCAGAACCTTGGTTACTATCGTATTTATCAACATTTTTATCAACGTTATTAGTAGTACCCGTAAGATTTGTGGAAAATAATATTTTATTTTATATTAAAAAGAAATAATATAATAGTATACTAAGTTTATTTAACAGTTAATGCTCACTTACAACATTTTACAGGATAGCCCTGAACATGGAGTTTTGTATTTAATGAGAGGTTTATTAAACACGGCACAGCGTTGTTTCGATGAAAACTCATCAAGGAAGTCATATTTTTATTTACGAGTATTAGATTTATTATCAACCGCAGTTCAAGAAAGCTACCCTTATCACATCGACAAAGTATATGATACAAATTATCAACAAAATAATAGTTATTAATTATTTCATTTTCACTTTTAGATTGATTCAAACGATAAACTTTATGGTTCAGATAAGAAATTTATTGACGAAGTAAATAAGATATCCTCAAAAATTCTAGAAGAAATTTTAAATCATTTGAAATACCTTGGCTCTGTTGAACAGTGGGAACAACAATCAATTCTTGCTTTAGAATTATTCAATCGTTTTGTTATACGAGCGGATTTGCGACAACCCCAGTTGGCGAATATGTCGATCAATTTATGGAATTTGAGCCAAAAACATGGTTATATAGATGCCAAAACAAAGGTATTTTACCACAATTATCGTAATTACCGTAATTACCGTAATTACAATCGTAAAATAAAACAAGTGTATTGTAAATTGTTCTTTGTCACAGGGGAAAATAACCGCTTATATGATGCAAAAGAGTCGTGATCCTGAGTTCGAGCATTTCAGCGAAATACTCAAAAAAATTTCGAAATATAACGAAAATGAAAAGATACAATAGATTACAATTTAATTGTATTATATATAAAGTGTTTACACTTTATGTTTTTTGGTATGAGTTTTATTGGTAATTTATATTGGAAGACATTGATCTTTCCTACTGTATAATACAAATACCATGTAATAACGAATAATATAATATCTTGTCCAATTTGTTCACAAAAGGTTTTGTACAATAGTTGTATGATAGAAGTTATATTTTAAATTTCATTTAAAACTATAATTTTCCCGTATACACAACGCAAGAGGTACATTTTTTATGTAAAATAAAAATAAAAATTATTCATATGAAAAGTATGAAATGGTAACGATGGATTATTGTCCTCGTAAAATAAAATTAATTTGTTTCTACTTACAATGTTTAGTTTCTCATTATTTACATGGCATTCAATATAGATAATCAAAATATTTATGGAAGACATTAGAATTTGATGAACAGATATGTTCATCTCTGTATTGTAAAATTTATTGTTTGAGAGTTTGTCTCAAAGCATCTAAAAATATATCGGCATGTTTCTTTGTAAATGTAAGAGCTGGTCGTAATCTGACAGCTTTTGCACCACACCCTCCCGTTTGAATACCTGTGAAAAGATTTAAATTACCCCATGAATATATCATATACTAAATAAATATAAAGTGCACGATTACCTTTAGAGAGAAGTTTCTTTATAACAGCATCTCGCTGCTCAGAAGTTGTGCAATCAAAAGCTATGAACGTTCCACGTCCACGGGCAGAATTGATTGTGCTCGAGAACTCTTTCTCCAATTTCATAATTTCTTTTAAAGTGTAGTCACCAACTTTGATGACTTGTTGCAAAAGATTTTCATTCACCATGACGTTTAATATTGCTTCAAGTAAAAGTAATTTACTTGGATCTCCCATCCATGTATTGAACACGCGATAAGATTGTTTTGGTCTTTTGAATGAAAAGAAAAAAATTAAACGACGAATTTAATTCTGTAATTAACTTTTCACGCAAAATTGACATACCTCAGTTCGGGTGTGTGATAGTATCCACCTAATTGCATCTTTTTACTGAATGTCACAACGTCTGGCGGAGAGCTCAAACTGAAATGCTCGTGACACCACATTTTTCCAGTTGGCCCTCCACCAGTTTGAACCTCATCAATGAGCAATGCTGCTCCATACTAAAAAAATGAAAATTTTTCAATAAACAAAAAATCGACAATTCATAACATAATACAATGTCAGATAATTTACTTTTTTCGTTATGTTTTGCAAATTCTGGAAGAATTCTGGCGATGCGTGATTATCACCTCCTTCCGCTTGGATAGGTTCTATTATAACACCAGCCACGGGTATCTTCTTCTCGTTATTGAATTTCATGAATAATTCTTCGATCTTCAAACCAACACGATTAGAAATTTGTTGATAAAAATGCGATAAAATATGAGATAATAAAACGCACCTCTGCGAGACAGCGTTTATCTTCCGCTTGATTTTCACGAACATTATCGGCTAAGGGATATTTATACTGAGGGAATGGAGCGACTGGCCAGTCGAATGCAGGTACATCTATTTTATGAATATATTTGCTATGTGTTGTAGATAAAGAACCCAGTGTTCTACCATGGAACCCTCCTAGTAAATTGTAGAAAAAAATTAATCGTCGAATTTTCAATTAATAATAAAAGTAATTACCTTTGAACGACATAATGGAATATCGGGGTGAACCGGGACTCTGATTGATCATACAGGATTCCATTTCTTCCTTCGTAAAAGGGGCTCCTTGTCTGTGTTTGTCGGCGTACCAGATAAAGATATTCTTGAACGCATTCTCATTAGAACACGATCCGCACATCATTGTTGTAATATGAGAAAGACCAGGAGGAGCGACCTTTTCAATGAAAATTATTCATCATGATTAAGTTACTTATTGCATTTGTGTACGAAGTTATCCATAAGTGAAATAATGAATTTATTATCTTTGCTCCTGCAGAATTTAGCAAGAATCGTTTAAATTAATATACGTACATCTTTTCGAAGTAGAATGGATTTCAATTTTTGAGGCCAATCTTTCCCCGGGAAAACTCCTAACGCTGGTCTATTCGCTATCACCCGCTAATATGGAACGAATAAAGTAAATTAAGTGGTCTATAAATGTTAGTCGACTAAAATTTTAATATTTATGTTTCACTGAGGTAATATATCTTACGTGATTCTCAGGATTAGCTAGTACTTCGAGCATTACAGGATGATTGTAACCCAAGGGCATTGACGATATTTGCATATAAACATCGAGTAATGCGTTTCCATCGACATCTACTATGTAATTCCCAGATGACTTTTCGTAGTCTGCGAAGAATTGTACGGAAGTGGCTTGCTGAAGTCATATGTAGATATTCGTAAGGAATACTTATTTTACATTTATAACAAATATGAACGACACGATGGTGAAGATGACGAGACGATGAGGCTATTTATTAATTAACGTACTTGTATAGAATTCAATTCTTTCAACAAGGCACGTGATTGAGGCCCCGGTACTTCTGTTGTAACGATAGGTTCATTTGGTTCTCTCGGTAATGAGGTAGATAAACACCTCTGCCATGATGCTCTGGAAGCTGAAATAGTGAAAATAATTCGTCATTTTACGAATTCTATTCATAAAATTCGTTAAATCATATGTGTACATTCGATTTATCCACAATAAAAAAATTAGTCTTGGTTTCAATCTTTTTTATTCAAGGTCAATGTCAAACTTATATACAATCATATCGCGGATAAGTAATATCAATGAAAGGTACTCGTACGCTAATGCACGACAGATTGAAATATGAGTTTGATTGAAACCAGTTAAGAGTCAATTGCTTTTTAAACAGTAAGTGAGAGAGAGAGAGAGAGAGAGAGAGAGAGAGAGAAAGGTAGAGAGAAAATTCACACACCTAAATAAATGACATAATTAAAATAAAAAACAATAAATTTTAATATTTATAAATATGTCTGTGTATTTACGTATGATAAAAATAAGTAAGCGATAACATATACGATAAGATAAGCGATCGCAATCTGATTCTTGTCTTCTCAGAAAAGACAGTGAATTTTGAATCCACGATCATTTTTTCAGAACAAAATATTTGCCGACGAATGGTGTGAAATTCTGACTCAAGGCATAAGTTCAAAATAGGAAGCTGCTAGTTGGCTATTGATTTTTTTCTTCGTTTTCGTACTCCACAGTCAATTCAATATATTTTAATTTCGAATAAAACAGAAATAAAAATTACAAAATTATTGCTAATTGGGTCATTAACAAGATAAAAAATCATAAAGAATATATTTTATTGTAAAATTTCACTATACTTAAATAATTACATAGTAAAAATATCGGAGGACGTTTATGAGGTATGGTTAGTCATTTGTTGTGCTGAATTTTATGGCAGAGGAGTAAAAAATTGAAACTCTATAAATTTTGAGTAGAATCGAAGAAAACATACGTCTGATGAATAAAGTAGTGTGCAGAGTACGACATACCATTTCTGATCAGGCGAACCAATAGGGAATGGTACTGATTAGGCAGCATGGGAAGGGATGTGACTGACACTATATCTATCAACAGTAACGAGGGCGAGGGCTGATCTCGGCAAACTGGTCCCCATACTTCCGCAGTCGATCGCGTTGCCTCCATACAGCTCGTAACATTTTGCGGGGAAGGGATGAACGTATGAAAACGTGCCCGAAAGCACTCGAGGGTGTCCGAACTGACACGAGCAGACGAGCGCGCGCGCAATTCTAGACGCGCGGTAAAAATTTACGAGTGTATGATCCCCCGAGATGGACCGACTTAGAAAAATCTCTCTCCGATATAAGACCGCTAAATATAAACACGCACAATTTGCGAAGGTAGCCTAGAAAAAAGTTGGCCTCTTTGCTTCTTACTGTAAAAAAAAACTAATATGCAATTTTGCATCGCATCGAATATACGTCTGTTCGATCCTGTTTATGTGTCTATTTCTTATTTCCATCTTGAGAACATAAAGATAAAATATAACTACTGCATGCCAGTGCACTCTTCAATGCACAATTGTTTTTCACTGTGTTTCAGAACTCGTGATCACACTTCGTTCCAACTTCGTTTAGACAATGTGGTATTTGCAGAATAAAAGGAAACAATTATTCAAGGCATAATATTACTCGTAATATTATTATTTACTGAAATTATGATTAACGCTGGATGTAAAAATGGGAAATCCCCTAATATTTGTCTATAATTTTAACGTAGTATTGTTTATTAATATGCAAAAATTAATCCAAATATAATGTTTTTACTTGTTTTTTTTATTGAATGGACATTTATAGTAATAAATAACTCGGAGAATCATACAAGCTATATGTCTAAATTAGTAATTGCAGTATCGCGTGCCAAATTAGTTTAATTAGTCCCAAATTCACTTCCGAATCGTACCAATACCATGATCTGGAACGACATACCGTAAGGTATTCCCAACAAGTAGCAGTACTTTTGAATCGACAAAAGTGAAAGTGTATTGCAATTTTGACTTAATCGGTCATATATGGAGCACAAAATTTCACATTTTAAAGTAATAACAATTACGTATGAGGTTTACACAATGTTTTTTATTGTTCATTCGACATCGGATAACCGTTTGGACATTTCAATTCCGTTTAACGAACGATTATTTATTCTCTCAACAGGTTTTTACGGTATAAGCGAATAATCTATCTGATTTTCGTGGGACAAGAAGCAAAATAAAATTCACCGACGCATACCGAATAGCCAATTGATTAAATTAAATTGCATATTCAACGTGAAGTACATGCTTTCGGTAAACGTGTTCGAAAAGTAAGCATCTCTTCTGCAAGATTTGTCTGTTTCGGGTTCGAGTGGTGGCAGTAGCAGGTTTTTCTCCTCTTTCCTTTTTATTTGGGTGACAGGCTGAGGAGACCCATGGGTGAGAGGGTCCCATGATATTATTCATCGGTGCGAACGCATTCGGTTCGGTTCGGCTAGGTGGAACGACAACTCGTTCGTCTGTTCTATGGTTTTCGCACTTTTCGCGGTTCACTGTAATATCGCGATTTAAACATCGGCACGTGATATCTCGATATTTGACAGATTTGGTAACTGATTCATTTTACATATTGTATTTTTTGTTAATATTTTTGAGTATTCTTTAAGACATTAACGGAGTTCTTGAACTACAAAAACAGTCGTCGGTGTTGAAAAACAATTTAACCGATTGTAAAATAACGAATTTTTTAAAAGCGTGTTTGTGTAGTTTCACGGGCTCAGAAAGTTAGTTGTGGGAGCATTCGATTGATTTTTCATTTGTTATTCATACAGCGTTTTTCACCTACTTAACCATTGTGAGTATTCGTGAAGCTGATCACGCAACACAAGTGAGTATACTCTAAGTCTATGGTACACTTTTACGTTTATACAGTAATTATGATTTTCAAAAAAACCAATCAATCAAAAGATTTTCAAATGTGTAAAAATAATGAATATCTGCCTGTTAATTATGAGAATATATAATCAATCGGAATTGTTACAGAATAATAGTCGATTCGTAAAAAAATAGCAAACAATGAAAAACTAGGGGCAAAAATGAAGGAAAATTAATATTAGATAAGAATATTATTTGTTTCCATTTTTTTATTCTAATTGCTTTCTTCTTCTAATGATGAATGGAGAAATGATTATTTGCTTCGTATTGTTGCAAGTTGGAAGTTAACATTTTATCGTAATCGAGTTACCTTTTTTCTTTCAACTCCTAAAGTTGCTAAATCTTTACGCGCCATGAAACGTTTATTTCCTCGTAAAATTACGTTACTCTTTTTTTGCGATTTTGATATACATATTGTGCTCGTCTTGTAACGCAAATCTCCTTGATTTCAAAGTGCGACGACTGCATTTTAATTTTAGCTTACAAAACCCAATGAATAACATCCTTGGAGCCGTTGACCTTGACTAGAATCCAAAGACCTCTAATGTGCTTTTTCGCCTTTCTCTTATTTTAAGCGTTTTTGTCGTTCAAAACTTATTCATATTTTTCAAATATCGACAAATCTCGTTACGTATCCATTTGCATTTTGCGAAATCAAAGCGCTTGGAATATTTTAAATATATTGTCTAACGAAATTATATTGAATTCCCTCAAGTTCATTGACATTTTTTGTACTTTTTTTTCCATAATGTCTTACTTTATTCTTTTTGAATGAGTGTTGATTCTGGTAAAATCAATCTTATCATAATGTTCTTCCTTATTCGATTCTCTGTTAAATATTCATTCTATTAAACGAACAAACATTAATATTGGAATAAATTCACTCATGAAATAAGTCGGCGGTGATAACATTCGCTTTTTTCTCTGAGAGTCTATGAATATGTAAACACTACATCACAATGTTAGTACCCAATTTACCTATGCAAACCGGCATATATTTATGATTGTCTGGTCAAATTATTTCAGGCAATTGGTAAAAAAGTGTGCTCTCAAAGAATAGTTGGTTCGCCTAATAAAAACAACATTTTACGTTTTTTACAATTCATACGATTCATTTTTTTATCTGAACTAACATTATTCCATTGTTATACTTGATTGACTTTTTAAAGAGAAAAAGCAAAGTTGAATAACATTTTCGTCTTTAAATTTACCCTTTGTCATTTAAAATCTAAAATTAGAAAAACTTTATATATATATTAACATTCCTATGGCCATTTTTGGCGATTTCGAAATGAAGATCAATACAGAATTCTGGTTTCTGGTCGTTTACCTTTTTTCTTGACACATCCCGATCGATAAAATAAAATGGTCATTCACCTCTAGCTTGTTCGGAGTTAAAAAAGAAGGTAAAATAAAGCAGAAAGAGAAAGAGAGAGAAAGAGCGAAATTAACGACGGATCAAGTCTGATATTCCCAAATACCAACCTGAATGGTCCTTCCAATTTGCGATATTTTATGAATACTCCTTTTATATCTTGGTTTGGAAATAGAAATAGTGTTAACTCGAGACTTCGGTTGGTTGTTCAGCAACAGGCACGCAGATTCCTTAGCAATCCTTTAGGTTTTTTATCGATTCATTCAAATCCATTTTAAGAAGTTTATTCTTCTATATAAAAATTTTCAACCTATCTGTTGCACAGAATGAATTCGAACCCCTTATTTTCATCATAGTTGCATACTGTCTTATATTTTAACAGTAAAATCGGGTTAAGAGTATCATCGTTTATGTTGCAGATGTATATACGTAATAAAATTTTCGAGAAAAAATTTTTTTACCTTGTGTATCCCAAGATTTATAGTTAATCCTTGGCACTGATACCTTATATTACATTTCTAATATTTTTTCATTCGTAATTAATTTCATAACCAGAGACTGTAAGAGATTTTCTCCGAATTCATTTTACGATGTAGATAACATAGCGAGTATGACATTTATTTTAATTCAATTCTAGATATGTTAATGCTTTGGACATTGAATTATAGTAGTCACCAATAGTGGCCTTGTAGCACTATTTTCGCTGAGAGGATTAATGGGTTCATAGTATGGACTGAATAATTGATAGATGGGATTATCTTAATAATATATTCTGCTTTCATGCCCCTACGTCCATTATCATATCCATGTACTTTTACATCGAACAAAATAAACAAGCCGAGAAAACTATTTCCCGGCTTTAAAATTATTAACATTTCTAGTTAATTTTAATTCGGTTTGATTTTTTTACAGTACTACGATCATGAGACTACAAGATTGCAACATATACTTGTTATTATTTATATCACTTATTTGTGTAAGTATATATTTATTTGTAACGATGGAACTTATACATATTATCCATAAGTTCTGAGATTGATATCAATGCTTTATATTTACACCGTTCAAATATCTTATTACCTCAAGCTATCAAATAAATCATACGTAAGCGGACATGGACGATTAATGGAACCACCAAGTAGAAATGCTATGTGGCGATTTGGATTTCCAAATCCAATCGATTACAACGATAACGAGTTATTCTGTGGTGGATACGCAGGTATGTTTTAAATAATGTTATTACTTTGTTGTTTCGAGTTAGTTAGGCACGTAAATTTCTGTTGACAGTTCAATGGGTACAAAACGAAGGCAAATGCGGAGTTTGCGGTGACGCGTATCACCTCGAACCACCGAAACCCCACGAAGCCGGGGGTGAATTTGCCAAAGGTACGATTGTCAGACATTACACCGCTGGTTCGGACATTGACGTTGAAATTGAACTGACCGCTAACCACCTCGGAAGATTCGAGCTCTACTTGTGCCCGAACAACAATCCGGCCGTCGAAGCCGATCAAGAGTGTTTCGACAAGTACCCCCTGTACTTGTCTGGTACTCGCGACATCGCTTTTCACATTCCCGAAGAAACCGAGAAGAAAGCCATTTTCCGTTACAAGGTCACTCTGCCACCTTACGTGACGTGCTCTCAGTGCGTCTTGCAATGGACCTACTACACCGCGAACATGTGGGGAATTTGCGAGAATGGAACTGAATCGGTGAGATGTGGACGACCGGAAACATTCCGAAATTGCGCGGATGTTAGTATCGTAACGAGCACAGCTGGAGTACCGCCTCTCTTCGTCCAAAATGACAATCCGTTCTTGTTGTATTACAAAGATCAGAGATCTCCGAACGATATCTTCCCGTTGGTTGTCCGGTGAGTTGGAATTAAAACTTCACATTTACCAATAAAGTATACTAAATGATCATCTAAATGAAGAAATTAACGATGATATCTTATGTACAGATCTCAAGTATGTGTGCCAACAAATTCGTATAAACGGATTCCTGGAATGGATAATTGGTGCCAAACAAATTGTCTTCGCTATCCACCTAACTGCCCAAGCAGCATTTGCCACTGCCCGTAAGTTTGTTTTCTTTAATTTACACTTGAAATATCATACAAGTATAACAGCATAGTAATCAATTTGCTATTTTAGCGAGATATGCGAAGCTGTGGGCGACATTAAAGAGAAGGAGGGCGCCAGTGTTTATTGCCTAGACAAATGTCTGGTTTATCCATCAAATTGCCCAGAAGATCGATGTCGTTGTTATTGAAAATTATCATTAAAATTATCATATACGACTTTAGTTTTTTTTTTTATTTTCGACATCAGTTGGGGTACGATTACTCGAAGAGACACCTAATTTTGCTTCATTAGTCATGGAACATTATACTTTTATTATGAAAAATGCATGATTTATTTGTAATTAATAAACTTGTTGATAATGGATAAAATTGAAACTTTATTAAAATGTGTGAAAATTAATACGTCACAGCATGTTCTGTAAATGATAATGCTTACTCTACACATTTGTTACTAATTACCTTTCGTTAGTGCCATTGTTATTATTATCGTAGTAGTACTTTGACATTTTTAACCCACCTTACTTTAGTTACAGTGTATTGACTTATTAGCATACAGCAGCGATTAAGGGTTGAAAGAACACAACGTAGTTACTGTTACGATAAGTTAATTTAATGATACTACAATGATTCAATGTTGGCATATCCCGTTGACAGCATCATGTTTAACGCATATGTTGCATATTATATATAATGATTAACATTTATGTTTTCGTCCATATATATATATAATACATCACATACAGTTATGTTTACAATAAAACACGACTGATCACTCGTATTTTGCGGGGATATTCAGCGTGACAACTTGCACCTGAATTCAATTTCGGTAACAAATTGTTGTAACGATGTTTCATATTTTCTTTAACTCTACGCATTTTGACAAAACGTCAGGCGTAAAATTTGCGTGCGGTGAGTATACTTATCTTTCAACTAATAAATGTATCGGTTTACTTAATCTCTATCGGTAACACTTTACAAAACTATATACACTAAAGCTTCTCATCGTCTGTAACGGTATATCTTTGCTACTTCGTAACTTTCTTCGGTTAAAATTTTTATCTTGCATTAATTTTTTTCATTTTTAATAATTTTTCTCCTTTAACCCTACATTTATAAGATTTATAACATTATTACATTTACGCAGCATCAAAATAAAACGAGCTAGACGCATTTCGATATTGACGAAATTACATTATGGTTAATATATACGTATAAAGATTTTCTCATTCTCGTAAACGATGAAGATTTCATCTCAGTACGTACTAGTTTTCCTCGGTAACTTAATTTGAAGTTTATCATTCACGTATATATATATATATATCTCGCGTTTTCATAATTATTATAATTTCATTCTTTTAAGCCTCGTAAGCATAATACCGATGCCCGATTAACAACAATAATTTATCTAAAAAACACGAGCGTGAGTGACGCGAATCGTAATATTCAATGATGGATCAATAAACTTTATATCGTCGAAGTGATATAACTGGATCGATGGTAATGATTTTGAAAATTTCAGAGAATATATCCACACGAGAGTTGCAATTTATTTAAAACGATTTTTATAGTATTTATATGTTTCTGTTATCGTAATTGGAATTTCATATAATAAATTCTGAAATCTTTATTATATATAACAAAGATTTTCGAAAAATTAATTGTCGAGGACTAGTTATGTTATTTCACTATAATACTAGAGTTAATATTGCTTTCTAAATGAAAACTTTAGGCCTGCGCAACACAATTATAAATTGATCGTATAAAAATCAGTTAGAAATCATGATTGTAAATTAAACTATTAATACTGATATGACGATGTGTTTCACCAATACAAAGTTACTATTCAAAAGTTAACAATCATGCAAGATTGCAAATACGAATCTGACTTATCGTAGTAATATCACTTATATGCGCTTGCTCATTTATATTTATTAGGTTCTTAAAAGCGTACGCGTAATATTATACAAAATTCGTGAGAGATCGTCATGAAAGAGGCACACTCCAATCCATCATCGATCGATTTAATTATTATAGATAATTTCTTTCATTGCTCTTATTCATCTCGGAAATAAAAACAATCAGTTGACAAACTGAATGTATTCTCTAAAAAATAATTATCGATACTGGAAACACGCGCGCCTGTTACAGCTGTTCGTATGATATTAGTTTAATTAAATATTTATTAATTTATCTTGGATCAGGCATTGCATAAGTATCATTAGTAAAACGAATGTAAGAAAACATTGACAAATTAATACCATACGAGATTTAACATTCGTTCTTTTCCTCAGGTACATATTCAGTCTTTCAATAGTAAATGTGATTCGATTGTTGTGAATTGGTGTTAACAGTATCGATCGGACAAAAAGTTTTGAAGGCTGATGAATAAGGAAATGTAAAGCATTTTTGTCCAGACAAAAAACGAAGGCTCTTGTTCAACAATTATATTTTATTCTTTTGATTCTTTATAATATATATATATATATATATATATACTATAAGTTATAATTGTATTTTTTTGACAAAACTAATACTACATTAAAATAGATACGAGTTCTGAAATATTAGCGTACTTCCAAATATATAATGAAAACATTCTCGATTTGATTTCGGTTAAAAAACTCAATAAAATTTTCGGTTCATTAGTATGTTTGTAACAACTTGTCAGAAAGACGAAAATCGTTAATTCTCTCTTTAATCGATTCTAGAGTGAATATTCCTTAAAAAAAATATGCTAATGAATTTATTGTATGTTCGACATCGACCTCTTTTAACACATCCTATATTGAATGAATTAGTCGATATGGCACAGTAATATAGGACAGAGTGTGCCTCTGTTACAAAATAGCGAGTTTTTCACTCGGTTCACACAACAAGAATCGTAATTATTACAGCATTTCCAATGTAGATAATGACCATACAATGGACGAACGAAATTTATAAACGTGTTATTTACACAAGATGGCATCTTTCTGACGAAAGAAAATAAATTTTCTTTTGATTTTTCTTCAGGTTTCAACTACCGGCATATGTATACAGAAATGTATTTTCCATTTTTGTATTTTCCCTACATCTTGTTTGTGAGTTTATCGCTAAATTTATCTCCGTGAGTGAATCATAGCACGTAACAGTGTATAGTACATATTATATATAATATATATAACGCTATAAATATTACTGTTATTTCGTCTAACTGAATATCATCAGTATGTTGCAAATGCCACAGTCCAAATTTTCACGTGGCGTCTTTGCTATTTTCAATTTTAATAGGTATCGTAATAATTTTTTTTTTTTTTTTTCATAATGTAACTATTATCTCCTATTTCATTATCATTTAAATATTACCGAGAAGTTCACAATACTTAAATATTGAGCTGTCAAATAATTAACTTTTTATAGCTGAGATGTTCACGAAATCCATGTTATCGTTCTCTCGTTTCGTGAATATATTTGAAGGTTGATATTGTTTTGAATCATCATAAATGCACGATAATTCAATTAGGTTGCAGCCAATACCCAACGTACGGTACAGAATCAATGCTGACAAATAATCTGTCTCAAAATTCGAATATGTGCAATCTTTATTAACTTTTAAACACTGAACTTGTTCAGTGAGAATAATATTGTACATATACAAGTATAATTGTATCAAAGCAATTTTTCAACGTATGCGACATTTAGAACGTTTCGTTTTTTGTCCATAGTTATTATTCATTACGTATTGTACAAACAAATTTTATCTTTTTATCACAAACACACGAAAAACAAACTCTACTATTTAAATTTCTACTATATATTATTTCACAGATTCTAGGTTCTGGGGCAGTTTCAGTACCACGAATCTGTGATGTATTATTTTACTTGATTTTAATTTCATTCGCAATTTTTATTTTATCTTCGATTGAGCATATAACTACGCTATCCTAAAAGCTCACGCTACTTCACACATTCAGTGATCATTAAATTAGTTTATAAGTAGTAATTGGAGAAGCATTATCGTATATAATTTATGATGATATAATATTATTGTACTGATTAGTACGTAAGTAATGAATACACAGACATCGATAAATATCAAATATAGTACAGAACTGTTACACGGTGCATCCAATTTTTCGAGGTGAAATAAATGAATTTGAATTAAGTATCGGTAATTTTGTTCGTTATTAGTTTTTTATGGGATTAATGAGAAAAGTATTCGAAGCGATATAGAGAGCGATCAGTGAGAGCGGGTAAAGGGCTCATTATTACCTAGCACTCAATGGACGCTCGTATTTCTGCACAATATATTTCTTATAATTTGATAACATATTCGATTAACGAAGTTTAATTTTTTTCTAATATACGAGTAAAGGAGATGCTATAAAATACAAGAACACGTAATTTGTCGTTTTTACAACACCTAAGTTCACACTAACAATATAATTATATTGAATTCATACGTTGAATACTCGTATTACAACGATTTTTTTTTATTGGAATAAGGATCGATTTAGCGAGTGCAACTTCAAGTCGTTCATGGCTTACGTCAAAGTTTTATTAGGCCATGATTTTGATAACACGAAAGAAATTAGGCTACAACAGCGACGAAATTTGTGAAAAATTCCGGCTGTACCAGATACAAATTTTTATACTTTTTCTATTAATACTGATCGATTAATAATTCAGATATTTTGTCAGCCGTTTTTCGTATTTTAAAATGCTTTTTTTTTACAACGCACGTCGGGTCAGCTTTTTACGAAACTGAATCGAATGAAATTGTAGATTCAATAAGCGAGTTCGATATCGGTTTGATCGATCTTACAAATATCCCAAAGTCGCATAGGTTTTCACGTAAGGAGCATCGACTCTACAGTTTTCCCTGAAACATATCATTAATTTATCGCATTATTAACGAGGCTAACGTAAAATTGTTTTTTTTTTTTTTTTAAATATATTAGTTGACCTTTAAATAGTATAACATGAGTGAAAAATCAGCCGTTTTCAAAATTTCTTTGTGTAACATAACTAAACACGTTGTAAGAATTTTAGATGATAAGCGAAGAACAACTATCGCACGACATAAATAAGAATTTTGATTAATCGTCTTACTCACTCGTCTTCCCAGGGGCAGACTTCGTTAACGTCGTTATCGCGCTTCTGATGACCCTTCGAATCGGCAGGCATGTTCTCAAAGGGCACAGGTGCTTTCACCGCTGCGTCGACTGGCTGAGAATTGGCTGGCCAGACCGGCACGACCCGAGGATCCTCCACAGGTTTGAGCTTTCCTACTTCTTCATCCTTTTCCTTCATCTCCTCCTCCTTCTCCTCCTTCTCCTCTTGTATCTCGTCCTTCTCCTTCGCCTTCTTCTCCGTTTCCTCTTCCCTGTCCTCCTCCTCCTCTTCCTCCCCCTCCTCCTCTTTTTCGCTCTTCTCCTCCAACTCTTGCTCTTTGTGCGATATCTCGGGCAACTCACCAACGATCGCGCTTATGCTAATCAAGGGTGCTCTGGGCTCGCGCAGCGTCGTCTTCGCGACGCTTCCTTGCTCGAAAGACTGCTGAGGTGTCGTGTAGTAATTGCAGGTCGAGATCGAGGCTCTCGTCGTCTCCGAGAGTTTAGCCTTGACAGTCGAAGTGCGATCCACCGACGAACCCATCGAAGCGTGCTGGAGGCTGCACGATTTTCGCAAGCGATCGGTCGCCTCGGTCACGGCGAGGCTGACGTCCGACGAGGAGCTGCATGAGTCCAGCTGGCTGGAGCTTTTGCGAGAGGCTCGGTAGCCGGCCGGAGCGTTATCGGTGTCCGTGCTCGTGCTCACGCTACCGCTCGGCCCCGCAGCCGCGTCCCATGGACAGACGTCGTCCGTTTGCCCGGTATCCCTTTTGTCAGAATTTTTTTCGATATTAATTCACTGATTTACCGATTGTTCGTGGTATAGTAAGAATTATACTTTGCGAATAAAAATAAAAGAAAAATGAAAAGTAAAAATTCTTACTACGCAATTTTCTTATATCAATGCATGCAGATATGTAAATATATAATTCGTTGGTAGGGAACAGAACACATAACGTCATTGAATCTTAATATGTTCAATTATCGTTTGGATAAAGTTGTTTGAACGGTACGTCAGAAAAATTTTTATACAAACAATTTTATGATTTGAATATACTTTATATGTATGAACATATTTAAAATAGAATTCGATTAACAACATTTTACGTAAAAGTTATAGAACACGATAGATTCGAGAGTATATTGCAATGTACAAAACATTAAGCTTTTGAGTTTACAATCTGTTTTAAAGTATTTCAAAATATGTATAAAAAATAATTGCATATTTTGTTCAATTCCGAATCGATTTTTGTTTGAAAACCTTCGATTCGGATATAACAGTTTTTTCAATTGTAAATCACGTATTGACTTGTTAAATGTAAATTATGTTCAATATATATTTAATATAATGTTAATGTTTGAGTAGAGAAATAAAAAATTGAAGTTATATCACGGAGCTTATTGTTTCTGTATGTAAATATATTGTCAAAAAAAGGGAATGCGTTGTGCTAAAAACAATATTCCACTGCATTTGAAAGCACAGATCGCCGTATTCGATCACTTATGGTAAACTTACATATAATATTACCCAAGTTTATACGTGACTTCACACACTTTCGTATACAAACCAACACACAAACACATCAAAATCAAATATAGAAAAATGATTACAGAAGTTGAGAAAATTTTTTTGAACGATGGAAATTACGTTCAAATGAATAAGTACTTAGTTAATTTTTCAACTGCATGAAAACACATAATATAAATTCTCGGTTATCGCAATACACGGTATTGCAGAATGATCGTCATTCCTTCAAACATCAGATAAGTCACGAAATTACAAAAAAAAATTGTTTTTTACCATTTATTTGAACTGTAATATTAAAATTAGATAGACTATAAATGTCATCTCCGAGTGCTCATAATTTTAAAATGTTGCGTAAAAATGGTAAGAAACTGATCTTCTCAGAATTTCACGAAGTATGCAGTACTTGAAGAGCATGAGATTATTCTAGAATACCCTGTATTTAAAGAATACATCAATTGTGTTGGAAAATTCTGGCAGAAGAGGTTCAGATACGAATAGCATAGACACGGGAAAAAATAACCGTCATCGATTGTAAGAACTTACTGAACACTACATGGAATAGGTCTGGAAGCTATCTTAACAAGTCGAGCCAGATCACCCCTGAAAACACCGTATTGATAAACTCTATTTTTTAAATTTTGGCTCGCAGGAACAATTTTACATTGAATTTGGAGAGTCGGTATTTCTTGGCTTTTCTTATGCTTTAATATTCTTCAATTTTAAATTAAGGCGAACGCTGCTAATACGACGAGATAAAATTTTCGGTCGAATAAAAAAATATTGGCGAAAATCAAGAAAATATCGAACCTGTATGGAATGTCGGTCAAGTTTGATTGACTGTGAGAATGCGGTACTTTTGGAGCCGAACTGACGTCTCTGACTCCGCAAATTGCCAGTTCGTGCGCGGATCCCGATAAACTGCGATCGCTACCTCTTCTTCGACCACAAGTACTGCTTCCCATTATGGTGTGTTGCTGTTGTAGCGTGTTCGAAGTTGTATTAGACGAGGTCAGTTTTTTCTTGGCTTGTCCGCCAAAACCAAAAAATCTGAAAATCGGTTATCGTATAAATCAGAATAATTGAATCTTATTGAAGAAAATCGAATACAATTTTACAATATAAATCTAAACACAGACCTTTTTTTCTGCATTGGTTGGATACCGGCAGCTAGAAGATTTCGATAGCATTCGGAGCGAATAAATCTAGGATAACAATCCTTTTTAAGAAGTAATGTATATACATGCTCGGCAGCGGAATCGAAAGTGAATCTGCTGGGATTTTTCATTTCTTGATGAACTTTTTCCATTGTCTTACCATCTATATTTATTTCGCACGGAGCACCAGGTGCTAAAAATTCTCTGTTGAGAAAATAAACATCGCAATTAGAAAGGAATTACATGTATAATTTAGTTTAATATCTAAAAATTTCAATTTCGACTTACTTGAATATTTTGTTAATTTTATCATTTATTTGTGCTTGGAAACTATGTCTTAAGTCTTTGACTGCTAACCAAAATCTTATATTTTCGTGGCTGTATTCTTTTCTAAGATAATTTGTAAACTCCAACAAACCTGTTAAGTTGAGCCAATGATATTAAAATTTGAGACAATTGATAATAATCGATCGTAAAATTAATTATTTTATAATTACCCGTAGGATCGGACATTAATTCTTCCATCGAAAGTGCCCAACGTTTCACACGTTTTTCGGTAGGAACCTCCACACTGAAAAATATCAATTTTGATTCGTAAAATGTGAAAAAAAAAAATGGACAAGTGAAGAATAATTTGCATGAAAAAAAAACTCACAGGGGACTATTTAGTTGCCAAAATGTTTGATCCTCGGTCATCCAAGGATTCGAAGGTATTGGTTGTGTGAACATTGGATCGTATTCCACATACGTCTCATAGTATGATTTGATATTTTCGATTGCAGTCGACACTTTAATCCTTGTTCGTGTTAAACTGTTTCGTAGGAGTTCCACCTGTTGACGAATGGAAAATAAAGTTATCCTCTTATAAAATGAAAATTCAGTTTAAAATATTTCTCTAGATTACCCACCTCGCGTTGTAGATCAGTAAGTGTGCGTTTTCGAGACGGTGGACGTGGAAGTCCTGGACGAAAACGAGTCGGCACAGGCACTACCTCTAAGCTACTCACACAACCAGGCGGTGGCCGATAGATTCTCCAAAATGCTCGCTCTTGCGAATCGCTTATAATTTTGTCTTCCTTTTTGGAATCTTTTAATAAGCGTACCTGAACATTTTTCATCACCATCGGTTACTCCATCTAATATATCATGTCTACGCGAAACGAAAATTTAATATTTACCTGTTCTTCAGCTTGCAACTGTATAATGCCCCATTTATTTTGCAAGTTTTTTCGTAAACTATTTAAAGCTTCCTTCATGAAAATAATAAAATAGCCAAGGTAATCAATTTTAATTTTAATCGTTGAGTTTTATATGTGAATTAACGAATACGTACAGTTTCGTATTCTTCGAGCGCGTGTCGTTGCCTATTTCGTAACGTTCTTTTCGCTAGGTAGATAGCATATTCCACATTGTCGGGAGTCCTATGCTGCCACGGCCAATAATATGGCGTCTACATGAAAATAATATCGAGTAATTGTCATGTAAAACTTTACGATTAGGGGAGTCAATAGAAAGTTCAATTTACCTGGAACCTATACAGAGAACTGTCACCCTTCACAGTGGGTGTTTTAGAATCATTCACTGGGAAGAAGTAGCCATACTGGCAAAGTTGATTAGCAATATGGAGCGCCTCTCCTGTAAATAATTATAAAGAAGTAAGTAAATGAATTTTTTTGCGAAAGACATTACAAGGCATTTATACCTGTATCATCTATGGCAAGTCGCTCCATCAGCCATTCGATGAGGTCGTAACCTGTAAAGTATTTTCAACGATATTTTTTCAACGAATTTGCTTGTCGAGAGTATGCGCAAAATCTCTCAATTCTATAAACCTCACCCATAAATGCGGCGGGAATCGAGGTGAGAAATTGTCTTTGGCTGCTCACGGGCACCCCGTTTTCAGGGTCTTGCATCTCTCGCACCAGCCCCTCCATCTGTCGATGTACATTAAAGTTTAAAATCATTCGCGATTATTCGACGGGGTAATTAAATATGGCCGATGGCCAACCTTGTCAAAGGCATAAGGCCTGTGAACGCGTGGCTCCTTCTCCTTTTGTTGTTGATTGCTAGAGGCCTCCATCGCGATCGAGGTGGCCTCCAGCGTTGCTGATAGGAGCAGTGGCGGTATTGATGGCGGAGGGGGCTGGGGAGTTGGGCTGGAGACGGGTTCACCCGAACTCCATGGGGCTCTGGCCCCATCCCATCACTCCAGTCACCCCCGCACGCCTACTGAAATATTGAAACAAGTCATACTGCTTAATAATTATCGATGGCTGTCCTCTAACAAGAAAAAACAGTTGAAACATTGCCGACCGGTCGCGAGTCGACTCGACTTTGCACTTGGACAAGATATTCCAATCTATGAGACTCATAAAATAATGCGCCGCTCAACAATGTACCAAATGAACAGATTTGATTTTTGAGCGTAAATTACATATATGTATTCATCTATTATTGTTACACTGAACTGCAAATGGAAATAATATCGTAACGCAACACGTTGAGAAATTACTACTTTCCGCACAGTGCGTAAAATCACATTTCCGACGTAAATTTAAAATTGGCTGGTGTGAATTCGATACCTGAGCTTTTTTCAGTTTTGTATAAAATTTCAGCTCAGTCGGTCTGGTATTCTTTTCTCAATTTTACCTAAAATTTGCACAAAAAGAATTATTATTAATACTTAAAAACGAACGAACAAAATAAAGAAAATGTTATCAAAAACGTGAGATTACGATACGAAAAATGGTTTTAAATAAGTTACAAAAATATTCGGATTGTATTGACATTTAGAGCTTAATTTACATGTGACTAAATGACCTATTCGAGGTAGAGTAACATGGAATTCTAACAGCGTGCTTCACCACTGTTTTCGATCGATTGGAAATGTCTTATATAATCAACATTTGATTTCCAGCAGCCCCTATAGTTGATACATAGAGATATTTTTAATTTCTAACATAACGCGAACTATATGCTCTTTATAGTTTTTCGCGTTTCAGCAGCCCACTTTCTAATAAATTATTTCTCCATTTAATTGAAATTGTATCGATATTTTTGATCTCAAAGTTTATCACATCCAATTTTTCGCAAAATTAACGCGTGGATATTTTCAAAAAATATTAATTCGCTTTTGTAAAGAAGTCCGTAACGTATTCTGACAATTGATTCGGGTAGACAAAAATGTGCCTACGTGCACACACTCGGCACGTTCGCGTGCGTTTATCCCCACAAACATGTCATACATTTGTATTTATCTGTTCGTTTATTAAAGTGAATGTTTGCAAATGTACTGAACAATTGCGTAATTCGCGCGCGCGCGCGCGCGCGCATTGTATGGTTTGTGTGTGAAGAAACGTACATGTTTATATAATACATATATAAGTGTACGTGTATGTTCCTGTAAACATGCAGGGTATGCGCGCGTGTGAGTGTGTGTGCGCGCGCGCGTGTCCGTATATATGTGGGTATGTGTGTACGAAAGCAAACCCCCACCCCGTTGCGAAATCGATCGATAAATCTAGTCGTGCCTACTGTACAATCATTCATACTCGCACTGAAATTCCAATGAGGGTAAAAATATTTGGCCGCTCGTGGCGAACCGTGGCGAGGGAGAACCGCACTCGGTTTTCGCACGCAAACGTCAAACGCGAAACATGGAGGTGCCCTACGAGCTGATAACGCATGTACATAGCGATATTTCCTCAAGGTTACGCTCAAAAATCACTTGTTATTCCGTCGCCGATTGACCGTGCTCTCCCCGACGGAGCCCGACGTTATTCCGTTTACTCACTCGACGAATCAGGGCAGTGAAGCTTCATGAACACGTCCCGAAACTGCGTATCAAGCCATCGAGATACGTACAGAGCGCACGACGGCCTCGCGATTCGTATACCGCGTTGATATTATCGCGAGCCTGGAGACGTACCGTTTTGGCACCGTCGAGCACCGTCAGAGCGGCGCAAGCAGCGCAAACGGAGCGAGGCGCGCGCGCACCCACACGCCATGTTTTTCCCCTAGCTCCGCAGTCCGCGCGTTATCATTTCACCCTTTTCAGCTTCTACGCCGTTCAACGCCGCCAGCCCGCCACCAATAGTTAGAGCCTTCCCCCCGCAATCTCCAACTCTACGCTCCGCCGTAACATTTCCTTCTCCGAGTCATCGAGGCCTAAACGTTTACGTTGGTCCTGCAGCTCCAAAAATGCCCCTTCGAGATAAATTACCGCATCAGGGATAGAATAGCCCTTCTTATGGGTACTTCGAGTATAGAAATTCATAATCGGTAGAAACTAAAAATCGTTGCTTTCATCTATCGGACCAAAAACACCAAGGTGTTTCTTCTGATACGTGCTCTAATACTTTATCGTTAAATGATTATTATTTCACACATTCCAATGTAAAAACGACGAAGGGAACTTTCTGAAGACATGTACCCAATCTGAAGTCAATAGGTTGAAAAGAGCTCGACATTATATGTCAACTAGGTCAAAAAAGTAGGTTCCAAA
>NCVS01000384.1:355340-435591 GCA_003055095.1 Goniozus legneri
AAAAAAAAAAAAAACAGGCTCGGAATTTTAAGTAGAGTTTTCACCAACCTCTGCAGTCGAAACAATTATTATACTTACGTCATATCAACTGATAATATCTGGTTGTCGTCGAAGGATGCCTCCTGTAATTTCGAGTTGATGTTTATCGAGTGTAGTAATGAATTATGACAACACAACTGTAAACAGTTGTTCAATTTGCGTGGCATGCGCGATTCTTCCGCACCTAATAAGTCACTGTCATTTTTTGGATATTTTTGAATTCTATAACTAGACTACTCTCTTGATTGATACATATAATTTAGCAATATTCTTTGACATCGTAAGTAAATACTGAAAAATTTTTCTTTCGATCGAAGCTGAAAAATTTATGTTTTTTTTTTCACGTAAGAAAGTTCAGAAGTTTGTATTTATGAAGTTATCAAGCATATTTTACATCGGTATGATGTCTGTTTCGAAGCTAATTAAATGGAATAAATTAACTTCGATGTATCTTAGCTGGTATAGAATTGGTTTATCAAAAAAATAAATATTTGCGACGTGTATCTTCATTTCTATCGCATATGTTATGTCAATGTAAATAAAATTCGTACGTAAATGTATATTTACACTATAGTATTTTTATTTATATATATATATACACAAGTATATATTGGATACGCAGAATAAAATTCAATCGAAATTCTAAATTCTTAAAAATAACACAATTTGAATTCTCTTTAAACTAAACGCTATCTTAGAATAAATTGTCAAAAAATAAAATCGCAAATTAATTTAAGAATCTAAATAACGTTCTATCTTATCTTCGGATAGATATAGACGTTCCCATTTGATGAAAAAGTGTCGGGAGCAGTCATTACCGGCTAAATGTCAATAAATGTTTCGTATTCAAATGAGTAAAACCAGCTCTAAATACTCGTGAATATTTCCACTAAGATTAACTGATAAGATGTCAATCAAACGCATGTCTCGCTGTTGTCCCATTCCTCGGCGTTCTGACGCGAGAGGAGCCTCGTATTCGAGCCTTCGGTGATGACGAGGTCGAGGGCGTCCGGATAGTGCACTCTCGTTGACATTCCACCTTCTCGCGGCACGTTTTTACCTGAAGAAGGCGACGACGCGTCGCTGCTGTTCTGGAAGACATTCTCGCCATGAGAGCGTGTAGGCGTGCAGAATTCGGAAACCAGAGGCGTCGATTCGTCGTCGCTTTCCGCTCCAGGCGTGGGGACGCTGCTCAGGTCTAGACAGTCCTTCAGCCGATTCAACCGATCGTGGCCTATCGTCGGTACGGGTACGGATATACCATCCTCGTGAATGGTGATATTGTCGATCGATTGGGGACTCGTGTTGTTATCCGTTGATTTAGAGCGGTTGAGCAATCGTGGCGATGTTGGTTGTGACGAAATGAACAGCGACGACGGTCTGCTATTCACTCGGTTATTATTGCATGCACTCGTCGAACGCATACTGCTCTGGGAGTTGCTGCGATACAGTTGATGGGTGGAACCGTGCGAGCTATCGTCAGACGTGTCCTGTTCCCGGTCCTCGGTCACCGGCATCCAGTGATAAATAGGATTAGCTTGGAGTATTACGTAATCCGTGTTCATCGCGGGTACGGTGGATCCTAGAAAAATATATCTCGTCACTTTCTACAAATTGTAATTTTCTCGCGTAATGTCTAAGATATGAAGGGTGGGCCAACCGAAAAGTAATAAAACCGATAAAAATGCCGAGAAATATGCGAAATCATATGTAAAATTCATGTGTTACTGAACAATAGCGTATGAGTTTGCAACATTATTTATTGCCACAACTCGATAATTTTATAATGTTTATTCGTCGCTATAGTTACATGGGATGAGTATTCTTAAGAATTTTATTCAGCTATTAGCATATCGTCGTTGAGTGAGAATTCACAATGTTCGATAATTCCTACAAAAAAAAAAAAAAATGGCTAGAATATAATTCTAATATAATAATATCTAAAATTTACCGATTGTCACGTATTTGATTCATTGATAAATATTTATATCTACACATTTTGTTCGGTCTTCAAGACATATATGACGTAGTATTATGTATTTTGATATACACAGCCTGTCACTAGCTTTACAATATAGGTACACTCACAACAGGTAACATTGATATTTAAAATAGAAATATTATTGCATAGTGATATTAGTAATAGTAATAATGTAAAAAAATAACAACACAATCAAGTTCGTAAATCATCCAAATTACGAATCAGTAGAAATGTTCTTGAGAAAAAAATGTATGATTTACTAAATTATTTTATAAACATACATTTAACATTATTTTCATATTATTTCAATAATATTTGCTTCGATCATTTTTTACCGCAATCGATCTATCTATTTACATTATTACATAAATTAAGTCATTGACATTGGAATGTTTATTATAAAATTAAATTATATTTTACAATATTTATCTTAATACTGTATAAGTACGTACGTATTGAGTGGATTGGCATTTGATAAAATGTATACATTCAGATATACAATTGTAATTACATTTTAGTAATAATACTAGATCGCATTTCGGAAAACCGGTTACCTCGTACAGTTATAACTATTAACAATATCGCAAAGTTATAACATTCCGCATTGAACAGTCACATAAATTATTGATGATGATAAATCGCATTTTCTGTGATTGCCACGAACGATTCGCTCCAGAGAAATATATCTCGGATAAACTGCTTTAAAATTGATTAATTCGAGCAATGATAATTAGTTTTAAAACTTCATTAAGGGCCAGCCGATTCGATGTCGACGTCAGAGTTCGGATCAGACTGTGGCGGCTCTTCTACTACGACCAAAGGTAGTATGAGAGGTAAGGGGGGGTGCTCACCTGAGAGCGAATCGGTTGGTACCACCGCTGACGATGGTACATCTAATACATCTTCGCACGCTTCCTCGTTAAGCGTTTGCAATGCTCCACAAATCATTTGTTCTTCCAATGTCACCTAAAAAAGTTTTGAGTTATAAATTTACTTCTGTGATTAAGGGAATATAATGAGTGTGTTTAATGATTATTACATTCAAGATAGTACTCACTTGGAACTTAATCCAAAAAAAGCATACAATCAATACAATTTTTTTTAATTTCAGTAAACATTAAACATTATAAATTATCTGTTATGAATAAATAATAATTAAACATTTTTTATTCACCTGTTTCTCCATTATAGATTGTTTGTTTTGATCACGCCGAGAAGGCCCATCCGTTCTTGAGGTCGTTCTTTCTTTTTCAATATGTGGAGCTACGCGACTTGCGTTACTTTGTACTAAATGGTCTTTTCGAATCTGTTCCGATCCGACGGTAAATCGTACACTTCGAGAATTTTCTTCACAAGTCGCGAAAGATGTAAGTTCCAATTCTCGAAGTGATACTATTACCATGCGAAATAATTCCCAATCGCCAAAAGACATTTTAAGTACCTAAAATTATTGATCACGGTCATTTTTAATCTATTTCATTAAGCGAATTAATTACCTTTTTCAATTCAGACAAATCACAATGAAGTAATACTCTGCCTGTGATATTGTTCTCTCTCACTACATTTTTGTACTGAGGTATCATACTTGTGTTAAGAGATTCGATAGTATCAAATAAATCACATACTCCTTCCACCGTCAAAGCAGAAAGTTTCGTGTCTAGAATTTCTTGCTATAAAAGTTCAAATACACATGTATTTCTATTCGTGTAAAAAAAGTAAATATGAATAAAAATTAATATGAATTACCGGTAATTGTGTTATTGCGGAAATTGGATTTGGGATAGGTTCGATTTGTGGCAAGTGACCCCAAGTCTGTGGCTGCCAATCATAGGGTGTTTGGTACGACCACGACGGGGCTACAAACGGTGGCAAAGGTCTCTGAAAGCTTGGTGTCTTAGTGAGTTTGGAATGTCGACTGTTTCTATGATTATCCCTCTGGTCACCGGTGGCAGATGCGGAAGATGTAATTTGTTTTTGATAACTGTATCCAGCGTCTTCCTCTAGACCTTGTTGCTCCTCTTTAATTTTCTTTTTTATATATGGATCCAAGTTGATGGTAAATGGTAAAAATATTTTCATGTCGCTAATTAGGAGGCTAGAGCGATGAAAAGTCAAAAAAACGTCTAATTTGCGTTCATCTCTATCCATATCGAGAAGAGGTTGAGCTTCTCTGAGTGCTGATATTTGCGGCCTTACTCTAAAATAATCAGTTAACCAGTTAATTCTAATTCAATGAAAGTGAATTTCAAATGAAAAATTCATCAACGCACTTATCGTATAGACTTTTTAGCGACATGGAGTCGTCTAATTTCTCTTCATACATGTCGTAGTAAAGAATTAACCAAGATGTTCTGAATGGCCACTGTTCAGTGATATTGATCCAACTTGCTAAGTGATACCAATTAAAATCAATCTGAAATGCTTTTAATAATCTCCCTGAAAAAATATTATGACAAATGTAATGTCAATACAAAACAGGGTATTAAGTTAAGATCGCATTCGTCTAAATACCTGTAACATAAACCACATTCATCAATCTTCTCATACTACGTGGATTTACATCACTAAAGTAATCGTCAGTCAAAAGCATTTTATTCAAATCCTGTGCTCCACCTAATCGGTTCAAATTACTACCGATACTACTAGCTATGGATTCGCTCAATCTCATTTTCCTACTACCCTTTCGGCTTTGAGGTTTCAACTTCTCGTTGCTGTTCATAATACACGACTCCGTACTCAATCTCCTATTAGAAACGGAATGATGAAGAGTATTCGATGTTGCGTAATTAACGCTTTCTTCAGCCTCGGTCCATGTCGTTTTTCTGCTGTGTTGAGCAGTTTGCTGCGCTACTTTCACTTTGCGTAAGCCGCTATTTTGTAAGTAAAACGGTAGGTGAACCATGTTACGTAAATAATCGTGACCGCCAATATTTGATTCCGTAAATAATCTTCTACTATTAATTTCTACTGCCTGAATTATAATAATTACCGAGTTAGAATGTATTTAGTGAAAACTATGAATGCCAATTGTGATGTTATGATATAGCCGTGAATTATTACCTTTGCTATTATGTGCGGATCAATTGCTAAAATGACAACGAATGGGTAGCCATTATCGCTGAATAAAGCCTGTATCGCATCCAAAACAAGCAACACCTTATCCTGCTCGCAGCTATCTAACCCATCAACAATTACAACTAATCTACTTTGTTGTGCCATAAAGCTATCAAGGCATTTAACCTGTTTTGGATTAAAATTAATAATCTTGTAATTTGAGATTATTTTCAGAGGGAAGCAATAAATACAGGAAACTAATGATCATACCATATCAGTCATGAGATTAACTTCACTTTTTAACAACTGAATAAATCCCTCGCTCTTGAGGGTCTCCAGTTTCGAAATACTACGCTGGAGATGTCGTCTTTGTGAGAAAAATAGGGCTTGTAACATTTTATTCCACGAATACAAATTGGCTATTACGCTAACACCTAACACCAATGCAATAGTTATCATAATAATGTGCGCTGTAACTCTCCGTATAGTAGGTCTTGAAAAAAAAAATGTTCAATTAAAATACAGCAATGAATACATCGTTAGAAAAATTTGACTGTTTCTTTTACTTACTCTTCATCAGTAAAGTCTATTAAATAAACCGTGAGAATTGATACTCCAACGAGTAAACTACAAAAACAAAACTCAAATATGACAATGTACGGTAAACAGCAAAGATGACGCCATTTCCACGATGTCGTTGACTTATCAGGTTTTGGACGGAAGGCACGATACAACCTCGTGGGTAACGATCCAAAATCATTTTCAATCGAATCGTATAATGATCCCAACATTTGTACAATTGCATTTTCACCAGCTGCTGTTGTTCCAACTCGTGTTTGATCCGTAAAATAATACTTTATTGGTTGAGCAGCAATACCTTCGTTCACTTGGCCGCCAGGTGGGTGGCAAAATATCACTTGTAGCAATAATTTCAATGAATTCAACTTTGTGGTTAGTGCTACCGTGAAGTTGTAAGGCCAGTACCAATCATAGCTAAAATATAATGAAATGAGATATTGAATGTTACAATGTTGGATTTGTACTATAGATTATTTGAAATAACATATATATATAGCTTCAAAACAATTATAAAACATTTAGTCTCTATTTGTAATCATTAAACGTTCATACGTTCTGTAAAAATTGTATTAACAACATTCGAGTATTGTGTATTTTGCACACTTATTCTTTTAATAGCAATTCAAGAAGGGATATCTCACCTTTTGTTAGCATACCAAACCATTATTAGAAAAATGTAAACAAGGAAAATGAAACTTATACCGGCCACAAGACCGATTATCCACGACTGTAAGGCAAGGCCTATTGTTATGCCCATCAGTAATGATATATGTGTGACTACTAGAAACAATAATGAAGAGAATTGGAATACAGGATCGATCCACTGTCGAGCAAAATTTTTCATTTCCTCTAAAAAGTGAAAATACAATTCCATACGTCAATTTCATTTATTAATTGAATAATTATAAGTTTTCATTCACTTGTATTCAATTTGTATTCATACCTCTTAGCTTATTCAAGAGAAATGATTTTCCTGATCCCCATTTTGCGTAAAGACCTACGGTTATTGGAGTGGAGAGTGATGGCTCACTCAGAATATCGGCTAACGCGCTACTGTACAAATCGTAACCAAGCATATTCTCATTGTCTTCATTAGTATTCAATCGGCCTATGAACATGGAAATAGAAATTACGACATCAATTGTCAGAATTGTTATTTACAAATTTCCAATAGAAATGAACTCACGAGCACCAAATATCTGTCCTAAGATAGTTTTCGGATGATTTATATCTATGTTGTAAGGTGTTTCGCCTTGTCTATTAGGTCGATACAACAGCTGACTATTTTTAGGATTTCTCAAAAGTATTTCGACTATTGCTTTCGATCTCGCACGCATCGCTATGTGTAAGACGGTATCACCCTTCTTGTCAGTCGCCGAGACTTTGGCTTTCTTGTCCAACAAAAGTTGTACAATTTCCGCATTACGCGATCTTACAGCTCGTAACAAAGGTGTATCACCGTCCTTCGTAGCAATCTCTAGATCTGGATTAGCATTCAGCAATAATCTAAGCACTGCGGTATTTCCTTTTTCGACCGCTATATATGTGGCAGTTTTTTTATCCTGTAAATTGGGGAATACTTGTGTGTGAACTCTCTCTCTCTCTCTCTCTCTAAATTAATTTTCGCAAATTGGAATCTCAACAAATGTTAAAGTACAGGTATACCTTTCCGGCAATATCCACATCGGCGTATTTCTTGAGCAGGGATTCCACGACACCTCTATGACCGCCTTTGACAGCATGTATCAAATTGGTATCGCCTGATCTATCTTGAATATTGACGTAAGCACCGGCGTTCAGTAGCGCGTTGGCTATCTCGTGATGACCTTCGCGACATGCTATGGCTAAAGCAGTGCAACCATCCTTGTCAAGTGCATTGACATTTGGCTTGTGTTCGAGTAAAAGTAATACCACTTCGACATGGTTACCCAGTGTTGCTACGAGAAGTGCTGTCCATGAATACTGGTAAATTCGAATTGATCCGATTAAAATTTTTCATAAATATCGCAAAAATGAATTAGGTGACTCGAGAGAGTACAACTTACCATTCCTGCAGTATCAACATTAGCACCAGCTTTTAGTAAAGCGTCCACTATTTCCACATTGCCTCTTCGCGAGGCCCAAACTAGCGCAGTAGTGCCATACTATGAATAATAGCAAAATTCAAGTTCAGTTGGTGAGAAAATTAAAAAAATAAAGAAAATTACCTTATCGCCAACATTCACTTTAGCGCCATGGGCAATGAGGTCCTTAACGATGTCGGCATAGCCGCGTCCGGCTGCCCATAACAACGATGATATATGAAAATTTCCATGTGCATTGACATCGGCGTTCCGTGTTAACAGAACCGTCACCGTGTTTGAGTGTCCTTTGTACGTCGCCCACATGAGAGCAGTCCAGCCTCCCTGAGAATTTGATTAATCGTATTTTTAATTTCGCCAATGATTCGATTAATGTTGTCTTAATTTCAGTAAAAAAAATTGAATGAAATATTCACGATCTTTACCATATCTCGGTGTTCCAAATCTGCGCCGTGTTCAAGAAGTTCGACGCAGATGTCCACGTAACCTTCTTTGGCTGCACACAACAGAGCTGTCCAATTGTCCTAATAATGAAAAATAGGGTAGAAAAGTTTAGTTTATAAATAAAGAACAATCGAATTTTGTAAACCTACTCCATCTTCGATGTTGACATCAGCTCCGTGGTTGATAAGCTCGCGTACAAATTGTAGCTTGCCTTTCGATGCAGCGAATATGAGCGCCGTGCTGCCATTCTATTCGCAATGAAAATATTAAATGTTATCGACAATTTATTATTTTTATCAATTTTTAACAAGATTCCTCACCTCATCTCGATCGTCCACTTGCACTCGTTTGTTTTCTAGGAAACTTTGCAAACCGATGAGATTGTCATCGGCGATGTAAGTAGTAAGCGAACGATAGCAAAGCGATACCATCGAGTCGGTCCGATGGAGCGTCTGTAAATGGAAAATTGACACTAGATTAGACTTTAAAATTTTTAATTAACAAATGCGTATAATTAGGACAAATCTAGCGGTTTGGGTTTCTCATATTCATAACGGTAATATTTTAATAACAAACGATTGAACATGTTATTTTTCTTTGGTTCAAACAAAAGCATTATGGAGAAGCTTTAATCGTTCGATACATAGCAGCGGAATTTCGCTATTCGTATATCACTGTTTTCCCTAGCTAATTGCCGATGGTGTTAAAAAATATCGACGCACGTTTGAAATAGTTCTTTTCCGGACATTCGTCGATATGAAATCGAGATTTTCTATCGACGCAATTGTATTCATCCATGAAATAATCACGAGCTGCATCGTGAAAACTATTTGCGAGCTCTCGATCTTCGATCGGTGTTTTAAGCGTTCTCGCGCGAGTGTGGGATCATCCGTATTTCTATGAACATTGACCAACTGACATTTTCTGCCGTATCAGGAGAAAGGAAAAAGAATAAAACAAGTCGCGCGAAGAGGAAATTGACAGAATTTGTAAGCAAAACTGAAAAAAAAATGTAAAAAACAGAACAGTAGAAGAGAAGGAAGGATTCAAGAACAAGATTATGTAATAGCAATAAAAATATGAATCAGCTTCAGCGAAATACCAGTTTATTCTCAAGCGCGCCACTTCAAAATGTTTCGAAGTGGCTTAATGCCGGGTAACACTTATCTCTCGTCCATTAAAACATTTTGAATAATGTATTTCATGCAACAGAAAATATATAAATTTATAAAATATTCTGATATAGAGAACAAATTTTTCCCAAAGGGGAATAAATAAAACTTATGAAAATATTTATAAAATTTTCATACTCTCTTATTTTGTAACTATTCTTTTGAATATTTCTTGGCGATAATGATATTCGAAAAAATTTTTAAATTTAATAAAAGGAAAAAAAATAATTCAATCATTTACCTGTCGTGAATGAAATATAAAACGTGCATTTTCCAAAGACGGAAACCTCGACATGGGACTAAAATTCGAGTACATGTGAAACGTCGATAGTCACCATTGGCAGTGGATGCACAAGAGAAAACTGTTCTCGCGCTTCTTATTTGTACGTTAATTCTCTCTTCAACGTCAATTATATATAATCATCTCACGAAATGCGAGCAGTAAGAGGTTCGAAATAGTTATGCGTGATAAAACGAACAGACGACACGAGTTTAATGAAGACCGTTCGATGAGAAGATAAGGAGTTTCATGAAGCGTGATATTTGCACAACCGCGAATTCGCTTGTGTACCATAAGAAATACTTATTTATTCGGAAATACATTGAAGTACTGACGTTACCAGGAGTTCGATATTATATACGTACATACATTGAAAATGTTGAAATTTCAAAGTCATTTATGAGAGTGAGAAAAGAGTATTCGAAATGATGAAGTATTTGACAACTATTCATTGAAGCATGCCAATTAATTTGTGAAAAAGTTTAGGCGTCACAACAATAATATACATTCGATGGGTTATCGATTAATCAAAAATTTCAAAACACCAATACAACCGTTACAACTAGTATTGAATCATTAAAATACACCACAAACGTAACTCGATGCTTGTATACACTGAGAAAAAATTTTACGTGAACTACAGACATGTTTCTATTAATTAAAACCGTCTGCTATATCAGCATTTTTGCAAGTTGCTTATAATTATTCAAACCAATCTATAATATACAGATAGTAAAATCTAGGCATTCAAAGAATATAACTTGAAATTATTAGGAAGCTTGCATACATAAATTTCAATTGTCAAATCAATTCCTGTAAAAATAGTAAGAGTAGATTATTTACAATGATTCTCTCAAGTGGCATTTAACGAAATTGATTTATGGCATCAAAATCGATATTGGCAACTTCATAAAATGAGCTATATAGAATTTAAAAAAAAATTTTGAAGTTAAAAATGAAGTTGTAGGAGTAGCTAAAAGTATAGCACGAAATGATATTAGGAAAGTACATTTACCTCTTGTTTATCATGATAAATTGATTTCTCAGTGCACTCTTGTATGAAATTTAGTAAAATTAGTCGTTGTAACTCTGGGGCTGATTAAAAAATTTCAAGGGGATCACGAAAAGTACCACACTGAAAAATATTTTCAGTTTAAACGAATGAGCGTTGGACTAACCATGTGCGAATAACGCCTAATACCAAAGTTGAACTTTCGACCGGAGCCATCAGTGGCAGGCGCGGTAAATGTGATCGTAGGAACGCTTATGTGTGGAAACATGTGATGATTCTGATGAACGTCATCGTGAAGACAGTGATGATAATCATTGTCATTGACCCATTTATTCTGATGCGGTATGTGGAGTTTCAGGAGAGGGATTTTTAATTTGCGACCTATTCCAGATCTGCCAGTTGCCTCGTAACTCATATTGGACGATATTGACGATAGATTAGACAAGGTAGCACTGCGTATTAGATCGCCCGTGCACTCTCTCGTTGGCAAAAGACAGCTCGGTATCTTTGGGAAAACTCCGGCCACACTGGGAGCTATGCTCGAGCAAATCGCTGCATTCGTTATGCTCGTTTTTCTTATTGGGTTCACGCCAGTGCCAGTTATGGAATTCATCGTGCGCGTATGTAACAGATTTTCGCTCGATGACGTATTTGGTATTTCGACTTTTTGACGAATACTGTTTACGAGCTCGCTAGTCACAGGCAGTGTTAGACGACGTGCGTCTAATTGCAAAATGTTAGATTTCTTTTCTCTGTTCTTGTTAATCTCGATCGAAGAACCACTGGCGAACATGATTGGTGATTTTGAATTTGGGATCTCCAATGAATGGCCAATTGGTATTTTGGATGAAGCATTTTTCTCAGCAGATGTTGAATGTAAATTTTCGTTAAGCGATCTTGAATTCTTCAGGATACGATCGCCAACAGTTGGACATTCCACAACTTTTTTTTCAAATTTGAGAATTTCTGTTGAATCGAACGGACTCGATTGAATTTTTGCCTCTTTACGCTCAACAACTACGGACTTCAATACGTTAGGTGAAATTGACGAAGGTATGAGTTTCGCAGCTTCGATAATTTCATCTTTCGCGATGGATCCTGGGATGAAATCCTTGTTCAAGACTACGAGTGTTGTGTCACTGGATGACTTGCTGACAGAATCAGGTGAGATAGTTGGAAACCAACATTCGAAGGAAGGTTCCTTCTTTTCTTCCTTATTCTTCTCTATTTTTACAATGTCAAATTCAGGCTGTTCTTTGTTTCCTTCCGAAGCGCTCGAATGTTGCGGTTTTGATTCGGATGTTAACGAGGTCGTACTAATATTTTCTAATTTGCGTTCAAAATTAGTTTCTCTTTCTCCTGTTTGTTCAAGGTTCTCGTTTCTCCTCGTTTCGTCAATATTGTCTTGCGTGCATTTCGACGAGATGTTCTTATATTCGGTAGCAATCTTCTTCATAATTTTTATAACTTTCTCGGCAAGTTGGAATAATCTGCAAGACCGCTCGAATTTAGATCTACGCGTGCATGATTATATGTAGAAAGATATGCTTATTCGAGAAAAAGGAAATGGGCGTCAACTTCATTATCAGAGTATCCTATTTGAGAACGAGTATAACCACAAAGTGTGAGAAAAAAAAAATGAGAATGGGATCTTCATCAAATTTCAATCACAAAATGCAACTTCGGGTTACTGTATTTCTCGCATTTTCTAAGACTTACTTCATTTAGATGAGAGAATATTTTTTTTCTTAAAATTTTAGTATTTTCAGAAAAAAAGAATCAACTGAAGTTGATCCTGAAACTGAAACTACAAACTTATGCTACTGGAGGAGTCGTAATGAAAGTACTTCTCATCTAGCTGTTTACGATGCACCCTAATTCGTGTTACTTGAAAAAATATAAATGCTAATTTTAAAAGCAAAAAATTGATTTTCTCAAGCTAATTAATACACGGTAGTTTAAAACAAACCCTGGAGAGAGTAGTCAGTCGTAACATTTTCTCTAGATTCCGTGTCGTCATTCCGTTTCAAACTGATTCTGCCGACCTCGAAGCACTGTTAAAAAACCCCTCGTGGAATGTAGAGATACACGAAAACGTCTTACACAGCATCGTTCGTGCAATATATACATTTTGCGTTTACACACCAAGTCTTTTGTCGGAAGGAGCAACCGAAAGTCGGGACTACCACGTGAACGAGCGACAATTACGTTTGTGGAGAGACGCGCCGAGGCTGTTAACGTTGATCTTGCCCTCTTCCCCTTCCATACCCCTCGCCATTAAAAAGCACGCCGATCGTAAATGCCTGATAATCGCGCAAATATTGGGCCAAACGATGTGCTTCGTGTGTAATTCAAGATTGCAGTATAAATATAGTTACAATTACCGGATAAACATCGAAATTACGGTACGTAACAATTGTCAAATTTTTCTAATTAATTAATTTAATGCTAGAAATTATCGATACAAAAGTGGTTTATCGTGCGAATGAACTCTTATTCTCTGTTGAATCAGAGAATCACTCTTTAACTTGACATATTTTTGAAAATCGAAATTTCAGAAAGTGACCAAGAAGGTAATGAGAAGCTAACGTTTTTCATTTGAAATTGTATTCATTTCTGAGATAATCTTATCACAATTGAAATTATAGTCTATTTATATTCGAAGTTCGATAATATATTTTGCTTCGATAAAAATAACTTTTACTAATTTTTTTCACCTGTTTACTCTTTCTCCATAGAGTAGAAAATGATCCGTAATAAGACGGTCCTTGCGTGATCAAAGTTGGCAAAGATGCAGCGAGTTCACGCTGATTTGTTTGCAAAAGGTTTGTTCGCTCATTCACATAATCCATAGAAACGAGATCGAGATCGGGAAATACCCTCATATCTCTGTCCTTTCTTTCAATTTCTCACGTATTTACGTAAAATGAAACCTAATTTCTCGAATTTTCTTTGATTTTTTTCTCACTTAATCTTTAAGTCAAGAATCTCGTCCATGACTAAAAAATAAGGAATCATTCCAATAAAATAATTTAAAATTAACTTAGACACCATGTTTTCACGAATCACTATTCACTTATATATATGTATATTAATAATATATTTTCTCAACAGGTAATTTACTGGTATTTTATAGAATTCTCGAACCATGCCACCATTGCAGAATTTGTCATCCTCTTTCGATAAATCGATAAAGGTCTTATCACATACAACACAAAATTATGATGAATTTCTTTTTACAGGCGAAATATATTCAATTTTAATTTTATGTAAAAAAATTGTCTAACGAAATATCAGAGTCTCGAATTCGTACGATTGTAATCTTAATTCTTTGATTTCTAATAGTTACACTACACAATTATTACCACTAGTAATTATACTGTGATTGCACGGTAAATGCAATGTTAATTGTACATACACAAAATACACTTTACTCCTCCAATAGTCACTAATAAACTACAGTACACTTGGGGTTCTAAAAACTTAATCCAATTGATTTTCGTATGTATATCGCCCAATGATATCTGGCGTAAGAGTGGAAGGGATAATAAATGTACGTATTAGTTTTGTATTAAAGCGCGATACGTCTCCTTGTCGGTTTACGGAAAATTACTTTGAACGATTTATGCTGTTGTCTTATTCTACACTATCTGTTCACGGTTGGAAAATTGTACGAGAACAAGAAAGATTCGACTGCTCACTGACATAAGATTATACAAAACCGATTGACAATGTAAGACTGAAGTAAAAAGTATTAAGTAGCAGGAAAGAACGTTTAAGACACTACTTATCGTTGTAAACCGGACGCAGTTACTGATAAAATCACGATGTAATAGATAAATTATCGTTCAATAGACGTGTTATGAACGATGAGTGTTTCAATGTTCACGACGGCGGTAAGTAGACAATTATTTTTTTTTTTTTTTTTTTAATGAAAAATGGAAAAGAAAGACTTTGCAGTCTTCGTTAATAAATTAATTTGATTTAAATCGAATCATTTCTATGTACTAAGGGTAGTGTTTCTCGTTATAGGCAATATTGAACATTCGCTGTTACTAAATTCGAATGTTAACATTTTTGAAGAATAATTTATATTAATATGTCAATTCTAAATTATAAAAGCTATCTTTCACGATTTTTTGTGACATACGGCCAATACCTTCTGATACCGATGAAACACACTAACACTGACCAAATTTTTGTCCTTATCGATAACTGATAATGATATTTCCTAGAATTACCTTATACAAATTTGGAACGTTCTTCTCGTGTAAACGGTATTCAAAACGGCGTGCATATTGAGAATGCTCCTTTGACACCGATAACTGATTTATAGATAGAAAACCACTAGGCGCACTAATTTGCTTATACTTTCCATCGTTGTTGCGTTGGATCTTCTTAGTGACGTGCGACATTAGTGTAAACTACGTAAACTTTATCACAATAACTTGACTTTTGGTTAGCGAGAATTAATGAGAAAGAAGTATAAAAAATTTCAATAATGAAGAATCTCAAGAACTTCAAATATTTAAAAATGCTTAAAATTTTTGATAATTAAAAACTATATATATGCTCATAGGATAATTTGTTGGCATTTAGGGGGGTTTTATTGTGACAGCGATAGTTTAATCATATGTTATGTTTTAAGTTGGTAATATTTTCTTCAATGTTTCAACACAATCTTTTAGAATAATCGAAAGTGAATAATAGTCTAGTTGTTTTTATTATTCTCTCGACTGAAAGAGATCAATGTAGAGAATGGAACACTCAATTTTAATAAAAGACAAATATTTCATTTCTCCTAAAAATTGAATTCCAAAGCACACTTTACACCAAATCATCCCTTTCTCTTATTCGAAAAAAATTGATTGAATGCAAATAACTCATTTCTAGCGAATCACTAATATTTTTTCATATAAGTATAAGCACTAGAAGCACTCATTTGAGAGAAGTAAAGGGTAAGCACTTTGTGTGTGAAGCCGATTCACGTTGTCAATCGGCGTAGTTAATCAAGTGCGATATAGGAATGGAGGGAGTAGCAATAGATGACAGATAAATTCAATGTAATCGATCGCAACTGTATAATCAGATTATTAAACGATATTAATTAATAGTGGCTTATGTAACACGTGTAAAGGTTATGCTGGAATGTTGCAGAAAAATCAATTACTACGGCAACAATATGAAACGCATGCTGATTTTTCATTATACCGTACTGTCAAGCTTTTATGTCTGTTTCACTTTTTCAATAAAAATGATAGATTGGAACCAACTCGTTATGACCCACAAAGAAAATTATTAACCACTTACATCGGATGATTTTTGGCACTGCTACCGATATAATAAGAGGATAATACTTAATACTGGTTTATATAAACCCTATGATATAACTAAATAGCCTAATACAAGTATAGAACACTTTTTTAATGGAGAAATTGTGTTGATTGAAATTATGATTTTGTCATTTTTCTTAATCATGCGATCAACCTTGATAATATCAATATAAACGGACAATACATTGCTTTAAAGGTTATCAAATATTTTTCGCATCAGATTTTAGATTTCATTGCAAATGTGACATACTTGAAATGATTTTAACCACAGTAAATATTCACATTTTTGTCCGATTATTATCGAATGAATGTTCATATAATGCTTATGAAAGATTTTACGATAAAAACTTTTAAATCAAGATAAAATAACATTTGACTTATAAACATAATTAATATAAACGATGATATCCGAAATTCTAATTCGAATGTATGAAAATCACTACCTCGAATAATAATTGTTTACATATTTTTGTAATATTCATGTTTTTCAAAAGAGAAGAGAAAGAAAGAGAGTGATTTTAATTGTTATTAAAGATGATATAATGTTGAATTTTCAGTATCTATTTACCGAAACTGAAGTTAAGTCTAACGACAACCATGTTCTAGCATCCGATAGCCAAGAGGAGGAGTTCATCATTTAAATTATGAATGTACAACTCCTGTGATTATTCTCTCTATAGTAGAGAATTTGATAAACTTTAGTTTTCACGCGTGACACGTAAACGTTAATTCATACGAGAACTGAATATTTCTCTATATTTATACGAAATATATACATATACAAATTTCTCTGAAAATCACTATAGTATATTGAATTTGTTTGGACGTGTTGCTGTCGTTGTCAATTTCTGTGTAACTTACTATTTTTCATATATGTGAAAATAATTAAATTAAATTGATGTATTTGATTTGAGAGGATCAATTTAGAAACCATAATTATAATTATTTATCGAAGTGGGGTACGTAATCGTGAGATTCAGAGGAACCTTTCCGTCGTCTTATAAAAACAATGATAATCATATTTTTTTGGTGAACTATTCATGTTCAATTTTACATCAAATTGTTAGAGTTGATGACGCCAAATATGTAATATTCGGAGTACTCTTATTCGGTATTTCTGTTGTCGAAAACATTCGATTCCGTTTTTTCAGACTTTAACGCGTTGGAAATTATAAGAACCTAAATTTTCATGAGAAAAACATGTGAACATTTCTCTCTAATCTATATATTTTTCGACATTTCAATTTTGTAAATTTTTACTTTTCTTTCCCTAATAATAATTTCTTTGGACATGAGTTAATATTTTCCTAGTATCAACATGACTAACCCAAGAAAAAATGAATTTCAAATATCCCCTTCATCTCGAAATGTAAACAATAGAAGTCGGACAAAAGAAAAATGATAAGTCTTAAATGATATATTTCTAGCTCTAGAAATTTCAGTTTAGAGAATTGTGAATTAGTCAGAACATGACTCATATGGATAAGCTATTTTTTTTTTTAATTTCGTTCACAAGTAAATATGCGCAATTTTTCTATGATAACGAACTAATTTTTTAAACTAAATATGATAAACTAAAAAATCAATTAATATTTTTTGGAACCAAAAATTATCTATTATATCTACAGTCATCGTAGATAATTTTTCATTTAAATATTATATAAATTCTTGAAATTATATGATTAAAACAATTTGATTATAAAATTATTATAAAAATAATTGTTTTTTGTATAGACTCTAATAAGCCGATATTGAATATTGAAATATATACTTATATTTTTCGTACATTCAATAAATTTAAGAACATGTTATTGATAACTCTGTTCCTCAAAATAGCCAATACTCAAACATATTTATGGGTAACAACATTATGAATATTTACTTAATTTATGTAATATTCGTAAGATATTCAATGAAATAATATGGTATAATAATAATGTAGAGTTTGAGCACTATGAATTCACAAGTAATTTATTGCAATCAAATTATTATTATCAGATAAATTTTTTTAAAATATATTCTATTTCAATCTAAAAATTGTGTAATTAATGACTAGTCGAGAATGCATTATTAAACGAAGCTTTAAAAATGTTATAAATAGAGTACATGAAACAAATGATCTTTGCAACAGTTTCGTTAGTGATAGATTCATTGTTTCATCATACTAAAATCTCATTAAAAAAATGCCTTCGTATAAAATATTATTGAATAAATATGTTATAAAATTTATGCGTTTAACAAATACTTATTCATAAACATTGATAATTGTACAACTACTTACGTATCAAGAAAGATTATAATTTTTAGATAAATGTGCTTGCGTCATGAATTCCAACCAAATGAAGTGTCAAACTGTAACAATTAATAAATATGTTATTATTATGCTTTTACTATTTTTATATAAAATATATAAATAAATACATAGTTAAAGTATAAATAAACAATATTGATCGTTAAGAATAAATTTCAAATAAATGTTATGAAAATGACTGTAAAAATGTACACGAAGTTTCTAACCTTATATCATAACTCCGACAACATTACTATAATCTTATAGTTTTCAGCATAAATAATCGCAATCGAGACAAAAGCACTATTTTTTCTTACGTACATACAGTACCCGTCACATATCACTTTCACAGCTTAATTATAGTATAACGAAAATTACAAAATTCGTTTTTAAAATTCACTTCATTCTTCCCCTGAACGGAGAATTGATCACGACCAGTAGCAGCAGTTTGGGCTCAACAACTCATCAGCTGATCTTAGCATTTCTAGCAGCACGTGTAGCATTTGTCCGTAAACTCGAAATGTTTATTTTTTGTATTATCAATGTGTGATTCACCCTTCAATTTGTCATAGCAGTTCTTTTAGTATAATTTTTTAAAGTTCTTCATTAATGCCACAAAATGTCAACAGCTCTAGCATTACCTCAGAAAAAATACTATAGACAGCGAGCTCATTCTAACCCTATCGCTGATCATTGTATAGATTAGTAAGTAATGTAATTTTTAAAAATGTATGCTAGTCGTGTGCTAGTAAAGTATATATCAAACTCTAAAGCTGGTGATAATTATATTACAGCCCCACAAAACCAGAATTCATGAACTGGAATGAATTGTATCCAAATCATTTCCCTAAGAGAAACAGTGTTGAAATTACAAATGAAGCCACAATCGATAATGAAAATCTTGTAGAGTTTGTAGATGTAGGATGCGGCTATGGAGGATTATTAGGTAAATCACTATATTATACTGAAAATGATGTTCAGAAATAACAAAAGATCTTTTTTTTCTCATAAATATTGTTTTTCTCTAAGTTACATTATCACCAATGTTTCCTGATAACTTAATAGTGGGAATGGAAATCAGAGTGAAAGTATCGGATTATGTTAAGGATCGTATTGCAGCATTGCGATCCCAACATCCAGGTCAATATCAAAATATTGCTTGTCTGAGAACTAATGCAATGAAGTACTTACCAAATTATTTTCACAAAGGACAGGTAAATAACAATAATCATTAAGTTCAATTAATCAATTTCACATATTAATTTAGTTTGATGTTTTCATTTACAGTTGAAAAAAATGTTCTTTTTATATCCAGACCCTCATTTCAAAAGATCGAAACATAAATGGAGAATTATAAATAAATCGCTTCTAGCTGAATATGCTTATGTTTTAGCTGTAGGAGTAAGTATTTTTTATATACTCAAATTTTATTCATCTTCACATTGTTTGATTTTTACCCAGGCAATTATATATACAATTACTGATGTTAGAGATCTTCATGAATGGATAGTCCAACATTTTAAAGAGCATCCTCTTTTTGAAAGTATTAGTGAAGAAGAAATGGTATGCATTGTGAACAAATTTTTGTTACATTTTTTTTGTTATTTTTAAACTTTCTTTGGAATTTCATTTTTCATATTTTATATTTGAATTTAATTGAAAATGTTGAATTACAGAATGTAGATCCAATTGTTGAAAAACTTTATGAAAGTACAGAAGAAGGAAAGAAAGTTACAAGGAATAAAGGTGATAAATTTTTGGCACTTTTTAGACGCATTGCGGATCCTTATTGAATAGTAAAGTCATCCATAGTAGATTTTGTACTTTAAATACTATGAAAAATGCACTTTTTGAAAATAATATCACCATCAAGAATGATTTGTATATATATTTGATTAGAAAATAAATAAATTGAATTTCATAGTATAATAATTTTTTTTGTAAATTTTTTATTTTTAAATAAGCATTTGGATTTTTCCTGTTTAAGAAATTTACTGAAGATTTACCTAATAAAATCGAATAGAATTATTTTATGGTATGATTTTTCTTATTTTATTTATTCAGATTAAATGCTGAGATGCATATACATATATAAAAATATGTTGAACTTGTACTTGGTGTAATATACAAAGGAATTAATTCTATAATTATTCAAATGAATACTGAATATGTTTTCATTATCAATATAATTATATTTTGAAATTTTAACTTCAAGGCATGAAACACAATAATGACTAATGGGAATGATTCCACTTGAATTCAAAAAATAATAATTTCAAACTGTACTTATTGTGCTAAATTTTTTTTCATCTTCATTGAATGAATAGATATAATCTAATTTAATTAGGCATAAATTCGTTTCATTATCAAGAGTTAAAAGGCACAATGGTAGTAATATCGATTTTAGTTTTCACGCATCTAGCTTTAACATTACATTTATAATGTATGTTGAAAATTCATGAAAACTTATTAAATTATTACAATTTGACGAAAATGCATAGTATTGTATAAATGAATCAATATAAACATTTATATTACACAATCCATTCCGATTAAATTTACAGCTCCAAAAGTTTTTGAGAAGTATTCAATGAACTTAAGTATCATATTAAAAGTATGATTCTTACAACTGCATTACTTCTTTATTTGTAGTGCAGTGTCATAAAATAAAATTTCACATCTAAAGAATATAAATGCTAATGTGACATCTATGCAACTAATAAAATTATATCAGAAAACAATATACATACTCGAACAATTACTTTCGTATTTTTTTGTTTTCACATTCTTGCCTTTGATGTACTGTTTTTGGAATATCAATCACTTTCAACAATATATTCTAATTCTAAATACTCAACTAATTAGCTGCCTTCTTTAATAAATAAACATCTGATAAATAAATTATAAATGGTACACTCTAGTGGCAAAAATTTGAAGAAAGAGGACAATTCCAATTTTTCCGAATAAATACATATACACATTCGATCTCACAGTGTTTTATATGTACACTTAATTGTAATAAAAATAAGTACGTACGTCCGTTTTCATTGCGAATTAAAAATTTGTTGAATATTTGATGAAAGCAGTTGTTTCATAATGGGTTTGAAACAACTATAACAAAGATACTATATATCTTCGAATTACTTAAATAATAAAAGTATATTATAAGCAGATGAATAATTGTTCTGGCAAGTAATTTATGCATAAATTCTCAAACGTTTCTTAAAAATATTTTGATATTCATGCAGTTTTACTTATAAAATGAATTTTTCATAATCCCGTGATTGATATCAATTTGTGATAACAATTAAAGTACATTGCCTCTAATACCATCATAAATTACAAAATTCTCACAATAAAATATTTAAAATAATTATATAAGTACTATTCTCGGAGTACAAAGTGTATAGTTTTTTAAGTTTCTTATGCACCATTTAAGAGTCTTTCAATATCTTTCCATAGCAATATAGTAAAACTTCTTAAATATTATTATTTCATGATCATATACTTTTGCAAATTAGATCGAGAACTCATACATAACTTATTGAAAATATTGTCGTGTAATAATATTTTAAAACTTGATTTCATAATGGTAAGTAATGTTTGTTCATATTCAAGTTTTATGAAATAGAATCACATGTTAAAAAAGACATATTGTCGAAGAAATGGCTTGCATGATCAGTTTATGCAAAAGAAAGTAAGCAATCTACAAAACGATTATGCTATTTATAATTGTTATTGTTATGCCATATTAAAAATAGCACTTTTATTATCCAGCATGGAAAATATTTGTTGAGAAAAATGCAATTTACTGAGATCTGTAATATATTATACGCAATAAAAATTTTCTTCTAATTTAAATACACACTAATACACTAGAGCTGCGTCGTGATAACCGTTTTTCTTGTTATAAAAGTAGTCTGTGGAGGTGCAGGATCTGTTACTGTTGACTGTGATGGGTCTGCTACTAACCATGGACTTATATCGGAGGCAGTAGTATTTTCGTCCTGCTGAAAGATAAATCATAAAAATAATGAATATTTATGGTAATAGTTTCATGAAAATTTGAATAATAAAATCTATTCTTTCTTTTCCAATAAAACACGAACTGCTACAAGCAGCTTACACATATGACAACAAGCACATTAAAAAACTCAAAATAGTTAAAAAAAATTATAATTAGCTTAAAAGCAACCTTAAACTTACTTTAGGCACCACAGTAGTGGTGGTTGTTTGTATTTCTTCTGTTTTTATAACACTCGTACTTGGATTTTCCGCATTACTTACGGCAGTTTTTTCTGTAGTTTGCGAGACGTCTTTGAAAGGATTCAGCAAATCCAAAAATGGATTAGAATCTATGAAAGGATTAGTATTGGTCTTTCTTTCGTCTTCCTGTTTATCGTTGTCTCGAGACTCGTTTATATTAATTAGAGTATCATTTTCGTTATCATTCGTAAACGGATTAAATGGATTTTGTGACTGATTTGATACTTTAGGACTCAATGGAGTAGTTTTTTGTTCTATTTGACCCCAACTGTCCAGTGAGAAATGAGTTACGGTTACAGTATCATCGGCTGGAGAATTTACGTTAGACGTCACTCCACTAACAGCAAGCGTCAATTTGTCTCCTCCCTATACAGAAGAAAGCAAAGAAGCAAAGATGTTACAATAAAGCCAGCAGCACTAAGCAACAAAACAAAACTAAACAATGAATAATATACATTTTAATTTGAATATATTATTTTAGTTATTCGTACAAAACAGATCATTTTAATTAATTTGTTTTAAAATGAAAAACTTTTGTCTGAATAATAAAATGGTCCAGCTGGTATAAATTACTTTAGACAAAATTACGAAAATAGGATATATTGAAACTCACCACTGATACTATAGTTGCCGCGTCTACGTGTCGATTTTTGTTGATTGTCATAGGTGTGTCAGTTGATGTAATGGAAACTAAATTTGAATTTTTACCCTGTTCTAGAGTTTTCGCTTTTAGTATGTTACACTTAAGCGACTCCGGCGGAATTGGTGTACGAGGCGGTAATGTTGATGTGCCCCCAACTTGATTGTTTGGTACCAATTGTACCTGATGATTGACTATGTTTTCTACTGTTAAACTACTTTTAACAGATTCAGTCTCTTTTTCAGTTGTCGCAATAGCTGTCTGATTTCTGGCTTCCAGGGGTTGTTGCTCTTTTGCAAGAGATTTCAGCAGTGAATCTACTAAAGGCAAAGGAGCACTCTGAATAATAGATGAATCAGAAGACTTTGTACTGGACCTATTGGACTGTTGCTGTATTGGTTCTTCTTCTACTAATAAAGTTAACAATTTGATTAATAGCAGTATCAGAGAACAGAGTAAAAAGTGTTTCAAAGAAATTTTTGTTTACCAGAAGAAACTGCTTGGTTTGTGTCTACTTGTTGACGCTGACGTTCTCGTAAAACATGACTCTGACGTCTAGCATACCGTTGGCTTGGCCGTCGTTCGAATTGTACTGTACGACGTGCTCTGTTCAACTGCGTTGTTTGAAATTCAGTTTTACCACTATAACGAAAGCGGGATCCCATACGGAAAAAATTTTGACGTCCACTGGCACCTTTTACAGGGGCACGAAGTCTGAAGAATGCGTGATGTTCTACGGCGCACTTCCATAAATGTTTACAAGCCTTTTCATTTAGTAACCTAAATACAAACGTATGCTCCTGTTCTCCTCTACCCTCATCATCTTCTTCAACTACAACAAGAGTCAGTTTCTTTTTCTTAAAATCTAAACGTCCTATCTTGGGCCAAAAGAATAAACCAATTTTCTGAGTTCCTTCAAATACTAAAATTCCAGTTGGTGTTAAGCCCAAAGAATATTCACAAGCATCTTTTCCAAGTACAATATGCATATCGACACCATACATATCCAACCATTTTGCTTTACTCAGATAAGCAGATTCTGCTTGAGCTGGACTAAGCCCACTACATTTTGCATATTCCTCTAATATTTCTAATTCCATTTGCTCTGTCTGCCCAGGAACAAATCGGAATTCTGAAACTGTTGCTGCAGTATGAATAGCAGGATCATAATCTCCTAATTCAGCTATAAATGAAAGTAGCAATTAAAAAACTGCTGAAATATTTATTAATATTGTCAGAAATCAGAATGAAATATAAATTCTCACATTGTAAGGCCAAAGCAGCTAATTGAACACCTATTTGATATGGGCAGTGAAGTCGTCCTTCTAATACATCTTGTTTTAATTGCAAAAAAAACTGGTACCTGGTTAATTCTTCCCGCAATGTATTTGGTTCAGAAGAATAAAATTTTACTTTCAGTCTTAATGTATATGGAGGCCCAACTATGTTTAAAAAAAATTATCGTTAATTAATTAAATAAAATAAAATAATTTTAACATATTTGCATTTTTAACAATAAGCAACAGTTATGGTATGCAGCTTATTCCAGTCAAAAATGTAAATGAGTTAAGAATCAAAATAAAAATATTGTTAATAATAATATTTTAAAATATTACTTTTCACTTGTTTTTTAATCGGCTTTGTTGGATCCAACCAATGTTGCACATTATTGCTATCTGTATATTGTAATCCAAAATAATCTTTCTCTATTAAATCTAAACTATAAAATACTTGTTCGTATAAATCGCTTGCCAAAGCTTTTTTCTACAAAAATTTTATATCAATTAATCATAATATAAGCAAAATAATATGAATAGTATGTATGAAAAACATACTGATAACTCAATTGGCAAATCTGTTCCATCTAACAATACGACTCTGCACTGAATAACATTCTTGTTACTTAGCAATCTCTGATTTTTTATTTGAGAAGATGTGTTAGGACTATTGGCACCTTGTCCTCGACGTCTTGACAGGAATCTCAACATTTTATCCAATATTATTGTTCAGTTATTTACCTTTAAAATGTAAAGTAATTGTAAAAATTAGAGTTATATAAATATAAAATTTTATTATAAATTCATGCAGAAATTTGACAAACTAAATTTCAATAACCATTATATTTATAGAGAATAGTTAGTGCAAAATAATCTAAAAAAAATATATAAAGTAGATGTTGAGAATCAGCTATTTCTAGCAAATACAAAAAATGACTTACAATGTAAAATAATTATATTTACTGATGACAAAACATTCTTCAACAGTTTTCACATACGAATTAAAAATTTTGTTACTTTGTAGAAGTTTTTGCAAAACTTACCTTGTATAAAAAGTTACAATTGTATCATTGTAAAATAATTAAAAACTAACAATCTCATAATATTATTTTGAGTAAAACACAGTTACAGAGTAAGTGCAATAATATTAAATCCACCCATAAACAGGGTCACTGACAATTGGCGGAAGAAAGATACAAAAATATAAACACTAGTCCAAAACGCTGCACGTATGTGAATACTGTAAATATTTCTGGACAATATTGCAATAGTTGAAAATCCAAAGTATATTTTATTAGATAGTCATAATTTGAAAATTTAATATAGCACTATGTATAAATTAAAGCACACGATTATTATTTATGAAAATCCTGGAGTTTATAAAATCTAAAATAAAAGTTGTAGATTGAATGTGAAGTTATTTCCCTGACACGAGGAATTTTAGTTACCAATGATAGAAAGCGTCGCTAAAATCGAATCAAAATCTTGAAATCCACTCATACGCCCGTGAACCCGACTTTAGTAAAGTCAACTCCACATATTCTTGATAGCATGAAGTTAGCCACGTGTATAGCTCTCTTCCCACATAAATGGTTGATCACCACTGTATTTAGAATTCAATTCAAATTGCATTTCATGTTTATGTTTATTTTAGTTTATATTATTTGAATGAAGTGTTTTCTTTTAATAGAATTAAATAATACAATAGTAAAAAATGAGTTTTCAACGTGTTAAAGAATTTATAGAATTAGGTGATGTTGTGATTTTATATTTAAGTCCGAAAAATATGCACGCTATTGAAGTCTTACCTGAAATAATAAATAAAAATGGTGATAAGATTGATAACGTGTTTCAAACAACGTTTGGTGCACTGAAAGTATCTTCTTTAATAGGACACAAGTTTGGTACTAAAATTGAACTTTCTCGGGGTTGGGGTTATGTTTTACAACCCACGTCAGAATTGTGGACATTAACCCTTCCTCACAGGACACAAATAATTTATACCCCTGACATAAGTTTAATAACACAGTTATTAGATATTAAACCAGGAAGTGTTGTTATTGAAACAGGTAAAATTTCACTCAAAAATATACAATATTTGGTTTTTATAATTCATATTATTAAACATTTGAATATAATTGAAGTTAACTATCTTGTTTGGTAATGATCTAATAATGAACTCAATTATGTAGGTACAGGAAGTGGTTCTTTATCTCATGCATTAATTCGTGCGGTACAACCTAATGGCCATCTTTTCACATTTGACTTTCATGAACAACGTGTATTGTGTGCTCGTGAGGAATTTATGAAACACGGCATCAATAATTTTGTAACTATAGAGCAAAGAGATGTTTGTATGGATGGATTTGGTGATTCCTTGAATTATAAAGTAGATGCAATTTTCTTAGATTTGCCTCATCCTTGGTTAGCTATAGAACATACTGTAAAAGCTCTAAAGAAATTAGGTAAGTGTTATATTGATTGATATCAATAGTGTAATTAATTTCATTATATGATGAGCATACATTTTTATGGTTTTTAGGTGGGAAATTATGTTCCTTTTCTCCATGCATCGAGCAAGTCCAACGTACTTGTTTGAAATTACAAAATGAAGGATTCATTGAAATAAAAACATTTGAATGTTTACAAAGAGAATTGAATGTTCTTCAAAAAGCACTGCCTATATTGGATCTGGATTGCTTGAAACATAAAGTAATGTCTTTTTATGAAATTTAAATTCAAATTTCAGTGATATCAAAAATAATGTTTATATTTTCTAGCAAAGTGATGGTGCTCAAAAGATGAACAAAACAGAACAAAATTTGTTAACAGTAGGACAACCACATTCAGTACCTGGGCATACTGGTTTCATTACAGTAGCAACTTTACCGCCATATTTTATACGTTCAAATAAACAAATTTATGATGAAATGTGTTAACGTGAATAAACATGTTCTAATGATTGCGCGTATTCACACATATATACAAAAATTGAAAAACGAAATTTATGTAAAAAATATGTCATGTCTTATTCAGCAACAGCTGAATTATGAGAACCCAGAGATAAAATTTCAAAAATAAGTTGAAGAAATAAACTTATTGATCTTTGTTCGGATTCCACGATAAATAATCGGTTCGAGTAGCAGCTTGGTACTCCTTAACTAAATATTCTACAACCTCCCGTGAATCATCCAGTTCATCGAGATTATCTTCAAACATTTTTTCTTTACGAAACTGTTCCAAGAAAGCTTCGCGTTTTCTCAATTTGTCATATTGCTGCAATGCTCTGTCAAACAGCTGAAAACAAAATTTTGTTAAATAAATTTATATTATTGTTAAAATTGTAGTGTTTCATTATTTTATTTACCGATGAAATATTAGTGTGATTTGCTAACATCAAACCAGATACTCTATGAGTACTTTGAATGTATGGTGATTTCCTTGACAATGCAACTTGTATATTAGCAGGTCCCCATGGTATGAACTGAGCAAGTTTCCTTTCTCTAATTCTTTGTAGAGACTTATGAACTTGAGTTGGATCAACTTCTCCCTTCAAAATAAATAATTCACGTAAAATAAGAAACTGATATTCATTCTGAATTAACATACCTGAATTATATTCAAAATAGATATGTAACAGTGAGATGCATTTCTGTCCAATGCAGTTGAAACCATCATATTTTTTGGTTGAAGTAAACGACGCATGACATCCAATACAGAAGTTTTTCTCACAGAAGGACCCTATTATAATAATTATCTAAATTAATTGATATCTCCTACATTTCTCAAGACTGTCAAAACATTTACCTCTTCATCAGTTGTCAATGGCGTGTATCCAGTCATTAAGAAGTGTAAACGAGGAGTTGGTATCAATGGTGCTATTAAACCAACCAAGTCATTATTCATGTATGAAGGATATCTGTAACAAATCGCGAAATGAAAATTTTATATCGACTTATGATTAGGAGTACAGTTAATTACCTAAGAGTTGTAGTACTGACTGACATTATTGTAGAAACTAGCTTGTTAATTTGCGTGAAGCTTGGATTTTGTATGTGAAGTCTGTCTGATGCTATACGATTCAAAGCTGTATTATCTAAAACAACAACACAGTCTGCACACTGCGTTAACCTTTTCAATGTTAAGAGAGAATTGTACGGCTGAACCACCACATCGCTAAAATAAATGAACAATAACTATTAAGTACTTTTGTCAAAAACATTTCAATAATATATACCTTATTTCATCTTGATTAGGAAAAACACTATAAGTTTCAATCAATTTCTTTGGAAACCTGTCTGCGAGAGATTCTAACATGAACGAACCCATTCCTGATCCTGTACCTCCCGCTATTGAATGACAAAGTACAAACCCCTAATAGGTGATGAATTTTAAATATATTGAGATTAGGAAAATACATCGATAAATATATTTTACCTCTAAACTATCGCTACCATCTGCTTCTCTGTCCAATATATCAAATATCTCCTCTTGTAATTTTTCACCTTGATGGTATCCAGAAGCCCAATTGTTACCGGCACCTCCACCGTGTTTAGATAAATATATATTTTCTGGATTATATAACTATGACATGAAATTAATTTGAAAAGTGATAATGTTTAATATTATTAATAAAATCATTTAAATAAAGATTTACTTTAGAGTATGGTGAATTCATGATTGTGTGAATGACTCTTGGTTCTAAATCTAAGAGTACGGCTCTTGGTATATAATGTTCATCATCAGATTGATAGAAAAATACATCTTTTCTGTCAGTCCCTTCTGTAGCGAAATTTTCGAGAATTCCTTCAGGACTGATACCGTGTTCAGCACATAAACGCTTCCAAAATTCAAATCCAACTAGAATAATTATACATCAAAAACAATCTAAAAAATGTCATCTTAAGCTGTATAACGTAATTTAAAAATTTTTATTAACATACTTTGATTGCCACATTGGCCGAGTTGAAGTGTTATCATTTCGCACGGCATTTTGACGCTTTATTGTATTTTTCTCGATTTGAAATAGTTTAAAATGAAACATCAAGAACACAGACTATGGCGGTTCACCTTCTATATCGGGATAACCAATAGTTTTTGTCAGTTTCAGCAATAGTCCGTAGCACTTATAATTTTAATGCGTTGCCAACTTCAAATAATAAAAACTTACGATAAAAATTCGAGTTTAATCTTTTTACAATTCATAATGCAAGCGTGAACCAAACATTATATACTAATCTAAATAATTTTGTTTGATAGAGACATGAAAATTCTTAAATTACATTAATAGTATTACGTATGAGCGTTTTTGAGAGGCTATGTATTTCATGGCAAGGGGGGTAGTTGCGAACTACATAATTCACAATATTATACTTATAAGAGTTGTTTAGAATGCGAACTTTTATTGAGTTCTATGGAAACATCTGTATTTCCTCGTTATTGGAAATATTTTGTAAACTATTTTAGCTCTGCATGAATGTGTTTAGCGGCCATGAATGGTTCATCGTAGCATCGAGCATGTATATCTCATACAATAATTGATGCAACTACGCATAATTTGCTCCAAATTTTTATCATTGCATACAGAAAATTAAAGTTGAAAATCTAAATTTTGAAAAATAATTTTAATATTTATTAACAAAATAAAGTGTGACATGTATAAATATAATACAATATTAATTATCACAAGGAGTTCATAGCCATGGAGTCCAACCATGATAAGAACGGCCAATCACATTTAGATCCGTGGCTAAATCCAATAGACATAACACCTAAAACGATAATTGTAAATAATTATTAACATATTTGAAAATCAATAGCTAATGAATCAAAAATACCACTTTACCTGTTCATTTGGGGTCATCTGGTGACTTTTCATTTCCGCGCGTTTACTATTATTTTCGCCTCTCACAATACTCGAATATTTTTTAAATAATTCATTACAGTGATTTTCTCTCAAACTTCGAACCATAATATATAGTGGATTATCTCCGTTGAATTTTTGAGTTATTAACGATATTCTCTTTTCGGATATCCATGCAATTTCTGTAACGATAATATTTAAACGCAATTTTTTATAACGTGTCATATTTGGTATAAAACAATTCTTACCTTTACTATTCGTTTCTCTGTTTTCTAAAATTTCATTTACCGAATTATCCAATTTAAGCGATTCCTGCATAAATATACTGAGGCAAGACGTTATAAGAATATAATTGCGTTTTAGAGCTTTCAATGCAGATGTCATTGTCTGGGCAAATAAATCGTATTCGGTAAATGGACTCAATAAATACTGAATTTGAGGTGTTAAACGAAATGGCATAAGTTCAGGTACAATTCTGTCAAGTACAGCATCAAAAGCTAGATCGAAATCTATTCCTACTGGATGACCGGTATTAATATCGATAAGAATATTTTCCAAGTGTCTATCACCAATCCCGAGTAACCAATGTGCAACGCACATTGTCGCATATCCATTTAGGAAAACTTTGCGAAATGCTAAAAATACATCGTGCGATGGACTAAGTTCCACAAATGTTGTACGCAATGCGTCGCGTTTAGTTTTTGTTATTAATTCGTTCATTTTTGAAAGAACGTCTGATGACTTATATTTGAAGAAAGCTGCTTGATATTGCTCAATTTCGGCTTTCGATGGCGCAGCAGCTTGTATGAACCGTATATAATCGTGACGAATCTGTTCGTTATTCTCCATTTCAGTTTTCGATAGTGGGAAATCAATCATATTTTGTACAGATTTAACGTTTTCGATCCACTCAATCAATCCTAAAGATTTGGATAAAGGTATTACCTGAAATCAATAAAAATAATGATTACTTCAATAGTGAAATTCATAACTTTGGAATTTTGTGTTATACAGCATACTTTGTAAGTAAACAACAATAGCTGTTCTTGTTTTGTTGGCAAAAAAGTATTTAACGATTCATTCATTATATTGAATAATTGTTGTATTCTTTGATCTGATCTCAAGTCCTCGCCGAATTTTACTAAGAAGTTGTAATTTTTCGCATCACTACCAATCATTGTAATTTGAATAGGTTTTCTCAACGATGGCATAATTTTTACAATAGGTTTGAACTTTCGAATTTTCGCGTGGTACTCTGGCATTGGTTTCCGTTTACTTGTATATTGTCCGGGTATTTCTATATCATCCTCCGAGTAATTTACCAACCATGGACTATAATCTTTGAGTAGTAATCGTGGTCTTCGCATTTTTAGTTTACCTTTTAAACGGTCTATAATAGAATCAATATGCCCCCTTCGCTCTGTTCTACTGATCTTCGGTAATGTTTGTATCACTTTTTGAAATTCAATCAATTCTTTAAATACAATACCCGGTATCGCGCCATTCCTAGCGTTGCAAATCGGGTAGTAAATGTGCTTGATTAGTTCATCAACGAACGTAGAAAGTTTTTCGTCGTTTGAATGTTTTTTCAAATTTGATAAGAAGTAACACAATAACAATTCTGGTTGCGTAACGTATTGCATAGCTGTCAAAAAATGTTCAATCGAAGGTTTGTTGTATATAATTTTGGTTAGTGCATTGACTTCAGGGTCATTGAGGAGCGAAGGATTAGCATCCACAGCCGAATGGAATGTATATAAAACTGCGTTCGGATAAGTTATGCTTAATCTCTTTATAGTAGGTTTCACCACATCTGCCAACGAAGTTCCCAGAAGTGACATCATTTGGTCTTGCCACGAAAGAAATCGCCAAACTTGAATACCTTCGCATTCTCTCACGAAGATTGCTTTTATTTCTTTATTCGCCAAATGTTCTGGTTTCATTAAACATGGCAAATAATAGGCAGCATCGATTGAACCATATTGCATAGCTTTCAATGTACAAATTAAAAATTCGGTGTAAAATGATTCATTTTTTTCTACTTCGTTAAAATTATTAAAACAATATTTCGCTAAAGAATAATAAGAATTATCGTTGCCAATGCTAACGTCTATATTACAACATTCTACTAAATGATTAATGCCATAGGTGATCAGTTTTCTTTTCATATCATCAAAATCATTTTCTTTCCATTGTACACGGCTAGAAATTTCAATGTTGTTGCACAAGGTATTTACAAGTGTCGGTTCTATTGAACACAATTTTATTAATTCCGTCGTCGTTGAAGATATACATTCTCTAGTATATATATTTATGCTCGTGTTCAGATTTGGACTATCCAGTAACTTATGAAAATGTTTCCACGCAGAAACGAAAAGTGATAATTTTCTGTTATTGTTAATTTCTAATTCTGCTTTCAAATATTTTCCTTTTGCTCCAGCCAATAGTAACCAACGCGGCATTTTTGTAATATCTTCCACTTCACTTTCAGCTATTCGAATATGCTTCCAAGCGATTCGTTGATCTTTGTGGTGTAAAGCAGAGTCTATGATTTGCGTTCTCAAAGCCAATGATAATTCTCTCAATGGTTGTATATATGGCGCCGAAATTTCTGGCTCCATTGGTAAATCTTCATACTCCTCTATGAGTTTCGAAACGAAAAACAATCGAAACATTGTCAGATCGTTTCTTCGAAGGAGCTCATTTTTCGGCCACACTACTGCCTTATCAACGAACCAGTAATCCGCTAAGTTCTTCAATGTAATTAAATTTTCCATTGTATTTAATAAAGTTAAAGAAACATTAACATCACTGCTCTGACGAATCATGTGCGCAAATTCGAGTCTACGTTGTGTGGAGTAAGGACTCAATTTTATCCATTGTCGCAACATCGTAGCCGAATTTATGTATAATTTATTGTTAAATTGTGTTGAATCTACGTTCTCAGAATTGATATTCAATATCAATGATTCTGTAGTGAACAATCGCTCTATATAATTAGCTTTAGTTTCGTCTTGCATCCAAGAAGACAAATTCTGGAAGAATTTTTCATGCGGATCGCCGGTTTCAAACATCGATTGCATATTTGCGTTAAATAAATATGATAACAGCATATCCTTGTTCTCGTTATGCCAAATATTATCGTAATTATTAGCTAGTACAGTATCTGCGATTTCACCTATTTCTTCCCAATTCGATAATCTCCGCATACATTCTAATGTATTTTGCAAGCAGACTTCTCTCAATACCTGAGGCCGTGTGATATATGCATTGAAGTAATCATCTTTAGCAGCTGCTAAATCATCAAGTTTATGCTTCATAACTGCCGTCTGAAATCAAAAAAAAAAAATGATATACCGAAAATATCGATAAAATTTTGGTAAAGACGCTCAATCTATTATATTAAAATTTTTCAAACAGTTAATATTTGTCAATGTGAGAATATTGTTAAAAAAATTTTTGTAAGACGTTCACACTCGTTACCCAGACCATTAATATATTAGAAATAGAGACTTACATTCAATAATTTATCAGGAATTTTAGTTCCTAGAATATTCAACGTAATATCCGTATCAGATAAGGAATTATAAAATGTAGCCAATTTCATCCATTCATTAGATGGGGATTCAGCAATTTCTTCTATATGTGATTTTTTTGAGGGAGGTTCATAATCCTTCTCATCATAGATTAATTTCTGTTCCAAAATGCAAATTCCTAGGTAATCCAAGTTGTTATTTTTAGCTATTCTAGCCACATTATCCGTGCAACAATTGATCATACGATTTTTCAATATTACTTCTAGAATGACTTGAATAAACAAACCAGATCCTTGACAATTTTCCAAAATATGATCAAATTCTTTGGTAAGAAAATCAATGAAACCATTCGAATTTTCAGTCATTGTTATTTTTTTGATAAGTGATGAAATTATCATAATTGATAATTCTTTGCAAGCGATTTTATCATTCTTAACAAGCTCCCTCAGAGGACCAACTATATCTTTATTAGAAATTTCTATGTCAGGAAATTGACCTCTCCTATATTTTCTGCAAAGGAAAAAATTATCAGTCAAAAAATACAAGTATTATAATTATATTGCAGAAGAGAAAACTAACCGGCATAATCGTAATTTATTTTTGTATGGAATATTTCTTTGCTTCATTTTGCGGTTGCGGTATGAACCATCGTCATTTTCAATATGTTCAATATTACTTCTTATTTGCTTGACAGTATTCGCAGGATGTGGAAATTTTTCTGGTTTTTTTTTGGCTCCACTGAGAAACCATACAGGTGTAAATTGATCTTTGTTATGAAACGGTTCAAATTGGAAATCTTGTGTCGGTAAGTATCTATTGTCCTTTTCGTGTGGCGACAATATACTTCGCGAATGGCAATAAGTTGTGAATGCGTCAAAAGAACAATTATTCTGTGATAAAAAATCGTTCATTTGCTGAGCCAACGATGAAACGTTTGTCGGAGCAATGGAACGATAGTCTCGATAATCACCCGTACTTATCACATTATAATTCTTATAACTGCAATTGCCGAAAGATTCAAACAAAACTTTTTCAAAATCTTCTGATTTAACTGCTAGATCAAGCATTGCTAGTGCAATTAACATTATAAAATCATCTTCAAGTTCTGGTGAATACATTTCCAAAATTTTCACTAACCGATCTTTTGAATTCAATGGTAAACCAACTTCATCCACGAAAAAATTCAATATCGTTTCCTGCAGCTCGTTTGAAGGATCGTTCAAGCCAGTAAGTAGTACTTTCAGACTAACGGTAATTAATTTCCTACTATCAGTTTCGTTCTCAGAAATATCACATGAATATTTTTTATAAATGTTCATAAAAATGGAATAAGCCACATGCTTGGTTTCGGACGATTCATGATTCACGTACGGTTGTATTAATTCCACATATGGCATCATTTCATTTGATAAGAGGTGTGTATTCAAAAATTTTATGATTTCTAAAGCTAATTTTTCACAGACTAGAATTTTGTTTTTTAATATTGGTTTAAGCCCAATATAATCAAGATTATCCATGATTATGGATTTATCTAATTTCGGTAAATTCTCTAAAAAAATTTCCAAACAATACGCTCTACCCTGGTGAGTTATTTTCATTGAGTTCATTATCATAAACTCGAAATTTTCTTGCACAATTGGAGGATAATACCTCTTCATCGCATAGATGCATTTGACAGCACGATCCGGAAGAGTCCATTCTATTTCGTTTAAAGTTTTTTGTATCGTAGCAAGTATCGATACTATTTTATTTGCTGTTTGTTGCTTCAAGCTCAAATGGTATAAAATTAATCCAAATACTTTGAAACATTTGACTAAAACAATTTCTTCACCTTTCCAATCATTCAAAATTTCATATAAATTATTTAATACGTCGTCGTCATTAATTACGCCAAGTTTTATGTCATTGATTAGATAGATGAATATAATTTGAAGATAAATTTCTCGTATATTGCTTATTTGAGCTATTTTGCGTGACACTGTTTTCAAAACTGGTGACCATAAGTTTATCAGTAATTGAATCAGATTCATGTTGTATTTAAAAATTTTCTTATTATCTTCGTAATCACCAACAAATGCTTTCTGTATTAGAATTTCTATTAATTTTTGAGCTAATTCTTTTTCTTTATTGCTAGTCGGATTAGCGCATCTACGCCATTCGATTAACAAAAGTAAACCATCTGTAATAACATAATTCAATGGATTTTTCAATAAGAACGAATAAATTATCTTCATCATTGGTAGTAAAAAAGATTTTGCAAATGGTTTGAAAACTGTTTGCATATTAGTTACAGTTTTGACCATGAATAGACAAATATTATCTTCGTCGTTCTGAGGTGCTAGAAAAGACACTTGAAGTGCTTTCAGCCAATCTGGTAAGCCAACCCTATTATTTTCAGCAGCAGCCAAATTAGCTAAAATACCGCATATTGTTCCCATACATTCGTGGTTATTAAGATCGTCAATTTCAAATATTATTTGCATACTTCGACAACCGTTACTCTCCTCGTGCAAAGGGTACGTTATTCTATCATTTAAATCATACATGTTAATATTCTCAATCATTGAAAACGTTAACGACTCAAATGTACTTTGATAAGAACGATTTCTAAATCTGTAATTATCACGCATTTCATTTTTTAGTAAAATCATTTTCTTACGTTCCTCTGCTAAATCTGTGACATTCTTTTTCAAATTGTATTTTTTATTACAATCAATTATGTTCCTCCATATTAGCTCGTTGCTTTTAAAATTTTCCCCAAAAAGGTATACGTTGATTTTGTCATTTTTTACCCTACTCGCATACGTTATCAAACAGTTGTAAGCGGCGCAATGCAGTAATCTTGTGACTTCGTTCATTTCCGTACAAGGTGATTTGAAATGGCGAACACTACGAAAATTTGCAAATAACTTTTTCAAGAAATCTTCGCCACCGTTGATTTCTTCAATTAAATTTTTCATTATTGTACTATTTCGATTTTTAATTTTCGAAAGAGGTACATAAGTTAACATTGCGGCAATAAGCTTGTAAGTGCCGATTTTCGAGATAGTATGAACGCGGCTCTCGTCTTTGTTACTTTCGGGAATTGGCATCTGCATTATTTCGTAAATAGTAGCCATATTATGTTCAAAAAACTCCTCGACATCTCTCTCTTCGCAAAATTCCATAGCTGGTATCAAGAACTTGTCTATAATGTCAAATCGATCATTTCCACTACTACTTACAGTCATGAAGAGTTTATACGCTACTTGCAAAGATTTCAAGGCAGCATCACTTGATATATTAGTAAAATATTCCCTTAAATAATTATTTAAATCGATTGTGTTTAAATGTGTTGTAGCGCCCGCTGCGTAACGAATGGTAGCATTGAATACAGTTAATGATTTAGACTTCAGAAGAACATTTAACAGGGTTTGAAAGCAATTTATAGTTTCCACAACTTTTGGATCGTTTCTCGACGCTGTATCGACACTTGCACTCAATCTGTGATTTCGCAATCCACATAAAATTGCGAGTAATTCCATTTGATCGGGACATGCCATATCCGTTAAACAAACTAGAAAATTTCGTATTATTTGCGTTTTATAATTTAAACGTGTACTATCCATTAGTTGTTCAATAATCCACTCATAAAATTCTTTAGAAATGCTCGATATTTCCATTGGATCGTCCATCATTTGAATCATTGGTCCATATACATTAATCAATATTTGATTTTTATTAATCAAAGCTGTTGCTGCTGATGCGACTCGGGGAAAAGCTTTTATCATTTCGTGTATAAAAATCTTAATTGATGATGAGAATTCCATCTGATGTTTCAGCGTGTAGCATAAGAAATTTTCTAAAAATTTAAGCGTACATCTCGCCGTAGTTTGAAGGAACTTTATAAGAATGTGAACCGCTTCAGCGATGTTGTTTAGCATATACGGCATGATTTTTTGATGAAATGTTATTAAGAAGTATTCCCCGTGTGTAATGTTCATCATAGTGCTGCCAAATAGCAACTCCTGGCTTTGTATTATTCCCATCAGTAATTCGGTTTTATTTTGTTGGTAATCGACTAAATAAAAATCGAACAGGTTCTTCAGGTGGTTCAACACATTTGGATGAATGATAGACATGAAGGTATTTTCATTTCGTCGTGAAATCAAACTGTCAGCTAATTCTTTAATTCTATTTTCACTATTTTGGAATAATTCCATATCCTTTAAGAGATTATCGTGAAGTTTCCATTTTTTCAATTTAATCATGCCTCCCACGTAATACTCAAGCGTTTTGAAATCGTTAATTCCTTCGTGGGCTGTTACCTTTAAATTGAAAGATAAGCCCGAAAATCGTTGTATTTGTTGTATTAAATTATCTTTCAATAGGTTTTGTGTTGATATATCTGCTTTTTCAAGAATTTTGCTCAAGATATTTTCTATGTATAGAAAATATTGATCAGACATTTCTGTACTTCGTAATTCCAGTCCAAAAGTATGGGGAAAAAGTAAGCAGTAACTTAATAATCTAAAAGTGCTTTCATGATTTATAAAATCGGAAATAGTTTTCTCATTTTGTTCCGTAAGTAATTCTAAAAATTTCAGCAATGATCCTGTAGTTCTGTATTTCATGATGTGCAAATCATAGATCTCTTTTACGCTGTTAGCAGGTTCATCGAAATAAGATTCAATCAGCAATTTCATTATATTTCTAAGATAGAGTAGAAAAGGAGCCATATTACTTTCGACATCCTTGAAAATAAAATTTGAATACACATTTTCTTTTTGTATTAACCATATGTAACAATCTAAAGTTCTCCAAACTTTCAATAAAACATCATTTGTTATATTTTTCAGGTCAACTTCCAAGCCTGACTGAATTATCTTGATGAGTTTTTGCAAATAATTTACGTTCGTACATTGCTCGTCGGTATAAGTATCAGAATTATTACTTATTGAACGATCAGAAAGTTTATCGAATAATTCCATACTTGCGTTTCTGCAATTGAGGTCTAATGATCCGCACTGAATCAGCAACCAATTCATAGCATCAGTCAGCGTTGCATTTTCGAATTCAACGGGTTTTTTACGATTATTATCATGTTCCATCAGCAATGCAGCATTGGTTTGTAAAACTTTTTCAACATGTTGAATAGATATTTGAATTGATGAATGATCACAGCCTCTTATACTTTTAACGAAGCAATATAAAAATTCTAACCAATATATATTGATAATATCATGGTTTTCACTCAATATAGTATAAAGATAATTAAAAGCAGTACTTGCTGCTATTCTTTTAGATTTGGATGGCTCAAGTGCGCAATATGTTATATTGCGTAAAATAATTTTTATATTTTCAATGTTTGTTACAATCTGATCTTCGAATTCTTTTATGGTCCAAGCTGTGAATTCAGCTAAGCAATGTCCTGAGAATTCTTTTAAAGACGACTGCGTTTCATCGCTCAAATTCTCAAATAATAAGTCGATTAAATAACTACTAATACCAGTTTGCTGCATGAATTTCGAACCGAACCAACGCATCAATTCAATTGCGAGTGGTTGACAAAGTTGACTTACAATTTCATCCGAATGGCAAGCTAATTTTAATAACGCTGGACATACCATTTTATATATAGGTAAGAAGCGGTCCTTATCAGATAACAGCTGTTGAGCCGTTATACCGAGGAGTAAAACAGTTAAAGAATGAATGACTTCGCAAGCCGCAGTCTTCGTTACTCGATTTTCCCAATTGTGAGTTAACATCATTGCTCTCTGTATTATTTTATCGAGTAAGATTTCTATCTTATGATCTTTAAGAAGTAAATCGTACTTGAACAAATTACTTCGGTTCCACGAAATTTTAAAATCCTGTGAAGTTTTAAATATGAACTTTGTCATTACGTCTGAATATAGAGAGCCATAAAACATGAATATTCTTTTTTGGATACTGCTCAAGGTATCTCGGTCATCTTCGCCATCATCAAGAATATATTCGATGTTTATAGAACGCTCCGTATTTTTTAAATATGGCTGTAAGTAAGGTAGAAGTTCACACAAATAATCCTGATTTCCCCGACGTCCAAGAGCCCACCTATTAATTGTATCCACTCCACAACGAGCAACTTTTAAATTATTTATACCTAGGGTGAACGTAATTTTTAGTACTGGAAGTGTAAAATTAAGAATATTTTCAATGAAAGTGGGAGGTGTATCTAAAACCATATACAAAGCTGACAATTGTAATTCGTTAGATAATTTTGGTATTAATTGCATAGTGTTCAATAAATATTCACGCAACGAATCTGATACTGCAGCAAAATGGTGAACATCATTATTGTTGGAATAAAGTTCATAAAATTTGAAAATTGCTTGGATTAGTTTATAGAATCCTGATATCTTAGGATACTTGTACGACCTTTTCATGAGGAAACATAAGAGATGGCAGACACTTTGTTCTGCAGTCGGATTTTCTAACTCTTTTACTATATCGACATATAGATCTGCTAAATTGATGAATAATTTAAAGTCTCCCTCGTTTTCAGCTAAAGTTGATGAATCGTTTAAGAATACATCATCTTTTTCAACTATATTCAAATTCAGCTCGTCGATTACAATAGTGCACATATCCATCAACTGATCATTGAAAACTTGCATCAGGTACACTTCTCTGGGGAGACTAAAATCAGCACAATGTAGTAAGTTGCTCCAAAAATCTGAATAACTTTTGTAACATAATGGTAACATTGGTAATTGTTTCCATTCTCTTTCTAGTTCAGCATCTATGTATAACGGATGTGAGCAACTCCATACAACACTATCACGAACTAAAAATAAACAAGTTATATAATATAAAAATAATGACTGTAATGAACAATTTAGCTAGTAGATATTTAAATATTTCTTACTGAAATGATAAATGTATTCACTTAAAAAAGTTTGGCTTCTGAAACCTATATTTGACATTGTACGCCATATTGAATATACTCCTTTTTTTTTATACTTGACTGTCATAAATGGATATTTTTTCATAATAAAAATACTTATTTGTATTAATATATACACTTCCTCAATCGAAAAACTGCTATCGTGAAGAATTATTTTAGCCAAAGCACTTAGATAATCACATATACTCTCAGAATGATTTGATTCTAAATATTCTCTGAAAATTTGCACAAATTCTTCAATGCCTTTGTAATTTTAGATATAATGACAACATAATTAATGATTACATCATACCTCTTACAATAAGGTAAAGTACGATGGGCTAATAGCAAAAACATTTTTTTAGCTGCATTCTGTGAATCAAACAACTTATAAACTGGTGTCATTTCACTGAATCCAAATATAACATTACACAATTTCTCATTTGTGATATTATCTCTTGAAAGTTGACCTTCCAGGTGATTTTTAAAATACTGAAAGAATTTAAGCAGGCAAATTAGAACCTGATTAGGAAATTAAATCATTATATAGTTTTTACCCACAAGAAAAATTTTTTTATCATTCTCATTGTAGTTCTCCATAATTATAGCAGCTATTGATCTATAAAACATTTCTAATGCATGTTCCCATACTTTATCCGCATCTTCAATTTCACTGTGCCATAAATTCAATAATGTTGTATGCCACAATTTATAATCTTGATATATATAAATTTTAAACATCATACTATGTGTTGTGAATAATTTTATAGCCGCTCTTATCACTTTCATTTTTTGTTTCTCTTTGCTGTTACATCCAAAGGTTCTAATTTGTTTATAAACTTCTTTGATAAGACCATCTCGAATTTTTTGGTGGGGAGGAAAAATATCCAATATGTTCGTTAAAACTTCAAAATATAATTCCAATTCAGGTAGTTGTTGTACAAGCTATATAGCAGGATGAAGAACAAATATAATACTCATAATATCAAATTATGTATGAATTTGTAATAAATATTGGATTAAAAATCAAACCTGTGACTTCATATCATTTTGTAGATATCTATATATTTTAAAAGCATAATTGTTCAAATCAGGGATGTGTGGACAATATTTCATGATCGTTCCCGAAACAGAAAATATAATACTTCTATCTATAGACAATAAGAAATTTAAGAAAGAATAAATATTAAGTTAGTATAATTCAAAAAATAATTAAAATTGATTACCTTTAATATCAAATTTAGGTAAGAATGATGAGAATTTATCAATTGTAGAACATAGATCGAGATCATGATTTTTGAAAATTAAAATAATTTTGTTAAATAAAGAACATGCAGCTTTTTTTACCATAAAAGGACCTCGATTCACAACAATATTTTCACATACTGTCTAAAATAATTATCAGATTATATTAACATTAGTTCAAAGATATTATTTATTGAATATAATATAAAATTATACCTTGAAATCTGTAATATAATTATCAAGAAATGTATAATAACTAGTCAATATTAACTCAAGAAATTGCAACCCATCTTTAACTGCAAATCCTATTTTCTTGTTACCTATTTCATGTTCTGCTTCCATCAAAAAATTAATTACTCCATCATTTTTATTGAAAATTGTAGATAACGTTAAATCTATTAAACATAAATTAGTTATTTTATTCCAGAGATAAGAGTAATGATAACAAAAGGTATATTTTATTGTAATCGTTGTACCTAATATTTCTGCAGGTACGTTATTCAAATCTGCGCACCCTTCGCGGAAAACCACAGATAACATTGGAAAATTACGTGTTGAAACATTTTGTTTGAATTTATTCATGAACGAATTAACTTTATCCATAATAGGAATTTTTAAAATTTCATTTTAATCACCATGGAAAACAACGTAATTCTATCATTTTTTTCATGTTAAAATTTGATTATTCCGAAACAGTAAACAGTTCTAAGAATAAGCCAATGGTTACCATATAATCAGTGATAGTAGAATGGAGGGAGACTCGGAGACTCCTAGATTCTGGGGAAAATGTAAGCGCCCTCTGTGAAAGTTACTATTACGCAGAGGCGTCGGGAGCGGGACTGTCGGGCTGAGCCGGCTGAACGGTGCAGTACAGCGTGACGACGTCTCAATTAGGGTTAGGTCTTATTATCTTAGGTTATGTTATTGTTTTGTGTTTATTAATATGATGTGTAATGTAAAGATATAAATTATTTTGTATTTTGTTGATAAAGGGGAGAATATAACCGATTTTGTTTGGAAGGATGATAATACTTCTCTGAATGTTATCCTTCACTCCTAGAATTTCCTTCTCTGGGATAATACAGTGAAGTTATTTGCTCATTTGAAGAGATTCGATTACTACGTTATTTTCATGTCTGAAAGAGATGGCTCTGGCAAATAATAGTAATTTAAGACGGTCTTCTAGAATTAAGGCTGTTGTTAATACTCTTAAGGAAGATGGTACATTTTACTTTCTACAAAAAAAATCTAATTTTCTAATTACTCCTCCTGATAATAATTTTATTTTAAGATGAGACTGTTAAGAAAAATAGTGAATTAATACAAGAAAAGGAGAGAGAATTGGAACTGATAGAGGAGGACAAACAACGACCAACTGGTAATTAAATATAATTTTCATCCTGCTTCAATTTGTTATTACTATTTGTAAAAAATCAATCAATTTTAGAATTGTTTGCTGATGACGATATTGATGGAAGCCATATGCACAATTTCAAAAGTCTCAAGAGAAAAGGAATGATTCTGAAAGCAAATTCATGCGCTGCCACTAATCGTTCCAACCCTGCAGAAACTCAGCTACCAACATTGAAAATTATTTTAAAAAAAATTGATGATTGTGAAAATAACGCTACTTATGTCTCTGAAAAATCTGAAAGTAAAAATACCACTACCCGATCTAAAACAAGATTTCCGCAGCGCGATATTGATCATCAAAGTGAGAGCGAGAGCGTATCTGAAAGCGATTATGTTCCGACTGATTCTGAACAATCCAGCGAAGAAAACACAGATGCCGAAAGTGAAGTCAATTCACCTCAGAAGGAAAATAATCGATCGGTCATTAGTTTTAATCATTTTTCCACTCCAGGAAAACAATTGAGAAAAGGCAAATCTCATATTATCTACAAAGACTATGTGAGTTTTTTTTTCTGTTTGAACTTCTTCAAAAAATATTAATATAAATAAATTCTTATTTCAGAATATCCAGAGTGACCAATACTTCGAGGGTCAGAATCAGAAATCTGTAACCTCTAGTAATACCCTACGCAAACTGAAACAGCCATATCTTACCGAAGAAAAATTAAATAATATTTTAAGCGAGCAAGAGCACGTTTCTCATCTGCATAAAATAGCTGTGAAAAATTTATCCACCCAATGTGAAAACCTTTTTCGTTTCTGGTGCCACGTAATGGAGTATGTAATGTTCATTTTCAAGACATCTACTGATAATGCAATGTCTCATTTTTTGTTCATTTTTGTTTATGTTTCAGAGAAGGGTTTGGTTTGTTCTTGTATGGTCTGGGCTCCAAAATTAGACTGGTTAACCATTTTCGTGAGTGCATGTTCGGTGACCGCCATGCTGTAGTTGTTAATGGATTCTTTCCAAGTCTGACTGTCAAAGACGTAATTTCGTTATCTTCTTCTGATCGGTTCGTGCTACTGAATTGATAATTCATTTTTCCAACTTTTTTTTTAGATTTTGGATGAAATAATTACGGAAATACTAGAACTCGATTGCCCTGGAAATGTGAATGATTGTGTACGTATCATTCGAGAAACGATGAACTGTAACCCAGGAAATCTTCTTCACCTTGTAATTCATAATATCGATGGTCTGATGTTACGAACGAACAAAGCTCAAGATATTTTGTCGCGTATAGCGAGTATTCCAAACGTGCGCCTTGTAGCGACTGTTGATTGTGTTGACTCTCCTCTTAGTGAGTTGTCTCTAAATATATAAAAATATTACAAACATTGTTATGTAGATTTTTTTCGGCATCGTAAGTTTTTTTGTTTCAAGTATGGGACAACGCAAAGCGATCCAGGTTCAATTTTTTCTGGTTCGATGCGACGACTCTTCTACCTTACGAAGGTGAAATTTCGTATGAGACCTCGATGATGGTGCAACGGAGTGGTACTCTTGCTTTGTCATCCCTTCGAAATGTCTTTCTCTCGCTAACTTCCAATGCGAAATCGATTTATATTTTACTACTCAAATACCAGTTAGAGAATCGATCGGGCAATTATAGTGGTTCGTATTGAACATTAAACACAACTAACTGATTCTAAAAATTTTACCAATTTTGATATTTTAGGTATGGCGTTGAAAGATTTATTTAGAGCCGCGAAGGAAGATTTTCTGGTCAGTTCTGATTCGGCACTGAGATGTCAATTGACGGAATTTATTGATCATAAATTAGTCAAATTAAAACGAAACGTAGATGGAACAGAGTATATCATCATCCCGTTAGAAAATTCTCTCTTGGAAGAATTTCTGGAGCAGTTTAACAGCAAAGTCTAAGTTTGCGCGCGATAAAATATTAATTACTATATTTTTTTACTTATTTATTATGAAACGCAATTTTTTGTATTACAACTCATGCATCGATAAAACAGAAGCTCACTTTTACAAGTTGTTTTGAATTACATTTTCTGCTTTGATTTTGTATAATTCCATACATTCTTTAACCACCCAACTGTTTGTACAATTCCGGCACGTAGTCGTCGTATTCCGCTTGATACATGTTTCCAGCTATTGGATCACCTAATTTGTATTTCTCTGCAAATTTTTGGATAGAGAAATTGGCTCTATTGTCGCCACTTCTGTTCGTTAACCGTTTTTCTTCGAATGTTAATTTTCCAGGCTGTTTATACAATAGGAAGACGTAACGATGAAGACCAGTACCTTCGGGTGGTCCCGAACCAATGTAATCCGATAAAACATCTCCACTGGAGATATCAGTACCAGGGATATTGCCTACCAGCCAATGATGCCATTCTCTAAATTTGGGTTCTTTGCGACTTGGAGCATCAGGATCTAGAAGTAGAAAAGAATTGATTCGATAAACTAGTTTTTAGTCATATTTTTTTTGTTAATTATTATTATTATACAGCATATATGATAACTTCATCTGCTCGCTACTAATGATAACATATTACTGGAACGCTTACCTGTCATACACAAAGTGTACAACTCGTTTGAATTAGCATCCCATTGAACGGTAGGAGGATTTTTCACTTGAGTAGGTGTCAACACTTTGCCAATTTCAACATTGAGATTACCAGCATAGGTTACTTTGAGAATAGAAGCCGGCACCTTGTTCACCACGTCGGGAACGACTTCGTGCGTCTTAAGTGCTTCTGCCATCGAGGAGACAAATCTAATACCGTGCTTCCAAATTGAATTATTCGCCTTCAATGTAGCTGTAAGTGAAGATGAAATTAGATAAGAGATAATTCGCAATCATAACCTATCGTCTATCAAGACGGAAAACCCCGACAAATCGATGTTATTTATTATATAGGATAATCAATTGAAGAATGCTACAGCGTGATAAAAACCTATGGTAAGAATAGTTAACTTTTTAATTTCGTTGATCGAACGTTTTATCGAGTTTGACCGGCGATCGCGGTTCTATCGAGTCGAGCACCGAATTTTCTGCAAACGCGAATTGCAAATACGAGCTTTCTTTTATCACATATTCGATTTCTCGCAGGTTCTTTGATACCGGTCGTGAATGCAATAAGATAAATTTGTTATTACTTGCGCAAAGAAAATTTACGGACATGCTGGAAGTGTAGTGCGCGTCCAAATTCCACTTGGCAATATAACACCAATACTTATTAGTTATTAGTAATAAAGAATTGGCGAATTATTTGTACAGATATAGTATATACCTACTAGCGCGCAGAATTAACTACATTGGATGAATAGCGGAAATGTAAGCAATTGGCAATCTGGATTCCGGATCGGCGATGAGAGGGTAAGAATAAAATGGCGCGAAAATTCGTAATGTCTTCACCGCGGTTTTGAGTATTTAGCGGGAAAATTGATTGCGACGACTGTTAATTGTTAGGGCTCGAATCGTCAAAATGAACTCGAATATTTGTATATGATAAATATTTATTGATTCATTATATTCTTAATGACGAACATCGAATTCCGTCTGATTCGTCAGAGTGCTGTGATAACGAAAAATGTTACGAGATGATTTACGAAATTAAAGTATGAATGGTTTTCGTTATTGCGGCACCCGCGAAAATGAACGAAATATAAAACAAAAATTTTATACTTATTTACGAAATTTTATCGTATTCATTAGGAAATATATATATATATATTACAAATTAAGGTATAACGTGACATAATTCTACGATATTATTTACGATTTGCACTTTCGAAAAAATATTCATTATAATTTATATCCATTTCCAAAGACTTTTTCGTTGGTGAAAAAATGTCAAAAATGATATTTTACATAGAGCGGTAGAAAAATTAATGTTTGCATTGGTCCCTCATTTTGGAAAAATATTCAACTAGAGTTATCTCTAACAATTAACGTATCGCGATTTTTGTACAACGAATTAATGGGTTTACGAGTAATCGCGCGGTCGACGGTCGACAGTCGACCATTTTGTAAAACTACTACCACTGACATCAAGAGAGACCGCGCCAGGAGTTAAATCGTCGACGTATTTTGTACAAGTGGGATGTCCGCCCGGATTTCATTAAGGACATTAGAGAATTCTCGCGACATTGAATACAACTCCTGATGCGATCTCGAAGTGACACGATGTTTTCACTCTGGCACACAGTAACACACACTTATTGCGTTTCCGACTTTCGCTATCGTCGTTTGTAATTCTTTCTGTGCATTCACACTCGCATACAAACAATTGAACAAACACACATACGCGAAATACTTTAGGGGGAATATTATATTCGTAATATACAATATATCTAGCGAAGTTAATATTTTCGGCCATATTTAGCGTGGCTATTTTTCGTCCGAAGACATAAGCGCATCTCGTTTCTTTTTGTACTAGAATAATCTAAATCGGCGATTCGACTATCTAAAATATCTGTCTATATTTACAAAACGTTATATCAATAATAACGATAACGATAACAACTTTGATTGTTCGCTATAATAAGGACTCGAACGAGTTAATTGTTTGCGGAAGGAACGAGTCGAAAATAGTGGAGACCTTTTCGCGTGAGATCTACCTTGTCTCGATACATAAATCTTGCACTTTCGATTTCTTAAAAACCTAAACGTTTGAGATTGGCGCGAGCGGTTAGTCCGGTTATACGACTCTTCTCTCCTTGCCAGCTTTTGCTCTTCGTGCGGAATTGCCTGAGTTCTGCCTCGTGATCGGGATGCCTCATTGGCCGATATCCTTGGGGATTGCACAAATTTTTCTGCTCTTTGTAAAATTGCTCGTATCCACCATGCAGAAGATAGACTTCTGGATAATGGAGCGCTGGATAGTATTCCTTGTTGCGTTGACGGTCGAGACTTCGCAGGAAGCGAAACAGATTTGGCCCGCGTTCCCATGAGAATTCACAGTGGAAAACGAGAATGCTACGCTTGTCCGAGTCCGGCTGTATTTCGGGTGCGTGATGCAGCGGTTTGAGCAACTTCTCTTCGATCATATCTTTGGTGTACAAATTGAGAGCACCCTCGATATGACCTCCTTCGTACTCGTACGGGTAGCGGCAGTCGACTATTTGGAAGGAACTCACTCGGTCGTTGAATTCGCCTCGAATTAACGCTGCCATTGTTTCCGCGGAAATAGATTTCAGGTCCTCGTGATGTCCACTCGCCAGCGGCAAGATGCAGGGTTTGCTGAAATCCGCTGTAAGATCGGCATCGGTCGTGCTCCGAGTGATCGCCGACTTGATGTGAGCGTGCGTTTCCGTTTCCGACAGACTTCTCTGAATCGTTGCTTTTTTCATCATAGGCGCGCTTTCGTAAATTATATCTTGGAAGCTATTGCATTTGCGTGACCGTTTGACTAGTATCGGACTGGCTTCTGAGGGTGGTTCTGGACGTTTGAACGAAATCGGGGAGTTCTCGCGAACGGCGACTTCTCGCGAATTTTCAGCGAAACAAAGTTTGCCGGCCGAGCAGGTGTTGTTCGGCGAACGGAACAAACAAGATCGCACCTTCGATAAAGGAGTCGATCCATTTTTCGCGGGTTTGTGATTTTGAAACGAGAGCGAACGTCTCAACGAGCCAGCGGGCCTCACACGTGCGAATTCAGGGGTGGTAATTTTGTTGTCGCATTCCATGGGTTTCTCGCTCGTCACTATATGACCCGATAACAGGTTCGAGATCCCATTCGGGAGCTGGGATCCCTCGTCTAGCATTTCCATGTCGATCAGCTCGTTGAAACCATCTTCCATACTTTCGTAACCGGAAGATAAGCTTCGAAACAAAGACGATCGTGGCCCGTTGATTCGCTGGCGCAGCGGCGAAGAGCGTATCGGTGAGGAAAGTAGCAACCGACCGGGACTGCTGCAATCGATCGACATTCGTCGGGGTGGCACACCGCAAGGCTCGGCGAATTCGAACGCGCCAACACCTCGCGCTTTGTCCTCCGGGAAAACATAGTTGCCGTCGACTTGGCTATTCGGGTTGCAATCCTCCAGTGGTATACGCTTTTTTTTCAATGCAACCGCCTAGAATATCAAGCACTGAATTATTCATTCACCCTCGACTTTCGCTCTTGCAATTGTATTTTTGTCAATCAATGTTAAAAATGGATATTTCTTTCTCGTTTGTTCAGTCCTCAAACTGGGTTGTTTACCTAATTTATCGTATTACAAAGAACGCGAAGGACAATTCTCGTAGGAAACTAGACAAGATCGTATCGGAGGTTCGATGTTTCCGGCTTTAAATTCGATAACACGAAACGAAATGGAAAACGAATTATAGAAATTCGATTCTCAACGGTCAAGGTGCTGCATATAATTATGGAAAATTTTTTTTCTCAGTTGTCAATTTTCACACTACACCCTCGTTCGATTCGCTTATCGGACGATCAGTCGCGTATTTCGAGTTTCCGAATCCGAAATGAAATTCGTGCCGGAAGTCGAGATCGATAGGAGTTGTCGAATCGATCGCGATTGCTATAAGTAATTCAACGGATACAAAAAATCGGTTTGAATATTTTTTAAGTGGGTCATTGTAATATCTTTATGTTGTTGGTAATGTAACGGTCGACAATATCCGAGCGCTTGTCGTTACCTTTTGAGGAGTTGAACCAAGCGAACCAGAGATGACGTTAGTATTCTGATCGTCGATAGATGGCGATGATGGTTCCGTGATGGAAAGACGATCTTTCGATGCCATGCCGAGCAGCCGACGAGCTCTTGTTTTCGTCTTTTTTATTTGATCATCTGGTGTGCTTTTGATTTTAAATGCATTCTTGAACAATCTGCAAAAATTGGAAAATTTATACTAACGATCGATAAATATCGGTGAAATCGTTTTTTTATCTCTCTATTTTTTTCGTTCATTTCCAAAAATTGAGTACAGCGATACAACTACTTCGGAGCAAGATTGGCGCGTAGTGATATAACCTCAAAATTTTTCGAGCAATACCGGGCTTGGTTTTCACACGCAAATCTAAACGATATACTCAATATACTGTATTAAAAAAGTAGACAAAAAAAACATGCTGATAAGAACCATCTCCCATCTCAAATAGTTTTACTTTGCTCAGAATTTTTTTTAAGAATGTTGCTCCAAAACCGAAAAGAAGTTTTCTCGACGATGAATCGGAATTCCGTTTTTCGGTAACGTGCGACAACGACAGATTGTAGGTATTTGGTTATTCTGGGTCAATGGGCATTGAAATCTATCGAAGCATGTGCAAAAATAGGAAAAAAAACAGTGTGAAAAAGATGAAATATCGTCTAGAGTCAGGGGAATGACACATCACACACAGTTTCATTTCTCAAATCTAAATTTTAACGTTACCAGTGCCAATTTCCACGAGAGATCGATTTATTTTTTCAATTTTGCAACAAACACTATTTTATCGACTTCTCTCGAACGTTACTTTCGTATCCAGTTGATCCGCATCAGCGGATGGCGGCTAACTGTCGCAAAGGTGCGTGCCGCGGAGCTCCGAGAGTCGTGTGAGCGGGAAAAGACTCGCGACACTAGCGCGCTTATTTTTTCGGCGGTCGTTTATAGAAATTTTATTTCAACCTAAAAGTTTGAATTTTTTCCTCGTTAGTTCTGATAACTTCTCTCCATTGATATTATCGACAAACCGGACAAAATTTAATGATACTTTCGCTGCATCTTGAGTACATATTCGACTTCAAGATTCCGTGCTATCTCGACTCTGAATAAAAATTTTACACGACAGCGTTGCCCTTTCTGGTTTTTGCAAATTTGCAGTTTACGTTGGTCGCGAACCACTTTTTTTAAGGATATCCCTCCGAATCGAGTGAAAATATTTCATCAAAGAAAAAAAATCGACAATCGGACTTGTGGGACGGGAAATAAACTCCGAAACGTCGCACTCTCGATTTTCCTCGAGCGGATATTTTTTCGCGACGAAAACTACGCGACACTATCTGCGTTATCGCGAATTCTTCTTCTCTGAACTATACCTTGTACAATGTAGCACTTCACACGAATCCGATACTGCTTCCCAGAACATAATGAACTCCTTTTCGATCACTCAATCGGATAATTTGTTTGGGAATACGGTAATAATTTGTTTGGTAAAACGAGAATTCACATCGAGACTCCTCGCGAATCAATGGCAATGGGTCAGTGCAATTTTCGCGAGTACATCCGTTCGCGCCAATGAGCGATAGCCGACTGACTGCTCTCGACTCTCGACTCGACTATCGAGGGAGGTCGGTGTACGTCTGCGCAGTGGCGAGTGGCGAGTTCTCTGCACGATGGTAGGCGTTGGACTGAAGAATAATCAGCTAGTACCCCTGTACTTATCGCACTGCTGGGGAAAGGTGAACTGGTGGGGGCATAAGGGCCGACCAATGCCGCGCGAGGGCGCGTCTAAGATGTATGTACTCGAGTCGAACCCCTCTTCTTGTGTGTGTGTGTACTCTCATCGTTGGCCCAAAATCTCGCCTAAGAGCGACAGAGACGCCTATATCTGTTATTATGCGGCGCGCAATTCCTCCACTGCACTTTCTTAAAATTTCTTTCGAGTATTGAGAATTTGTTTGAGTAATTTAGGAATCGTAGAAAAATTGAAGACGAGCCTCTGGTGAAGGGTAGCGGTAGATGATCAATTAAAATCCTCTTTGGGCCCGCACATCTTTCGGGTCCAATGTTAACATTTGATCCGATGATTTTAGATTTTTTTCTTCGCTACGGCTGTACGTCTTAATCGTAAATGTTTTTACGGTAATTAACAACAATATTGATGATAATAAATTGAATAAATTAAATTTTTTTAAAAATGTTTTATTATACATCGACAGGTGTAGGTAGAAATGTTCATTTCTCGGTACATAAATGTTCAAACGTTTCGAATAAAAAATTTTGCCCCATAGAGGGCTAATAAGACGTTTTATCGAAAACCAGATCTTTAATCTCAACATAGTTGTGAGGTTTCCCTGAATTTTCTCGGATAGGATGCCTCTCGAGAACAACGAAATTAGAAAGAAGCCGGTATCGTTTATATTTCCCACCTTCGCCGTTCACCTTGCACACACGAAGATGCACTAGCTCGCACAGGTATCGAGGATAATATGTTTTCCTCTTTCTCTCTCCCTCACATTCGTTACTTTTTTCTATCCTCTTTTTTCCTTTATTCCTCGGCTTTTTCTTCGTCATCTCGCGTTCATTCTTCGGCATCACAATGCTCCACCTGATCGGACGAACCGTGAACCGCCCGACCGCCTTCGCATTCTTGGTACATTTTCACACGGCAGGTACATCTAGCTCACACACGCGCCTCCGCGAGATAACCCTTCATAATGGAAACGCGATGGAAATTAGTAAACTCGATAACGTCGATGAATATTCATTATTTGGTTTGTTTATAAATCGCTGTCGCTCGAGTCGCGATATTCTTGTATTTTTCATTCGAACAGAGAAGAGTGTACGTCCAGATGAACTTTTAATTGAATTCATTGTATTTTTTATTGTATTAGCTGATAATAGAGTAATCCTTTGAAACATCGTTGACCGATAGTGCGTTAACCGAGAGAAAAGCCGCAGGGCTTCGTTTACGAAACAATCGCTCATAACGTGACGGTCAACAATGTTTTAAGTATATAACATTGCTTTATAATAATAATTTACGTAAAATAAGTGTGATTCATTCTCGATGAAAATCAGATTGATGACGATTTGCGATAAATAATCTCAGTTGATAAAATTTTGCTAAATTTTCGACTTGGTGGCAAGTAAGAGGCAGATTTTCGCTCGTTTCACGTTCTCCGGCCAACGTACTTATTGACTTATGTCTTAGGCAAGGGAGAAATCAGCTGTCGGCTGTCGTGCGTCTCGTAGTTATCGTGAAACCCCTCTTTCTCGCGAGAATGACTTTTCTTTTGAGGCTTGTGCCTTACGGCACGAGGAGTCTACGGGGGGTTCTCCTTCGCGCCGGCGATTGTTCCACGCACATGTACACCTACAATCAATAGCGCGCCTTCGAAATCAAAATATCCCTCTCCTTTCGCCATTAACGTGGAACGTTGGCCCTCGCACACATGCGCGCATGCGAGAGCCCGGCGTCATATGCGACCGCACCTCGTACAATTTGCCATGGGCCGAGCACGAGGGGTGAAATTGTAGGGGGTAGAGAGAAGTCGAGAATCGAGTACAGTCTCGCGGCGTACATACGGGGGTAGTTCAGCTGCTTACACCACCATACCGCACTGTGAAAAACTCACCAAGTGCACGGGTGAATCCGAGGGACGATTCACGTCCCCCTCTCCCTGTCCGTCGCGTATACAGCTGTCGCGTACGTTCTATCGTGTAGGGCGCAATCTCGATAAACCTCCCCATCGACATATGCCCAATTATACATAGGTCTACGACCTAGGTTACGTACCTATACAGTTAGTCGAGACGAGAGCGTGTAAAATTAATAAAAATCAATTAACTCACCGACGCTCGCCGATCGTCGTCCGAAATTAGCCTGCGTGAAGAACCCACTCGGAATAACAATAAAAATAAAATAAAATGATAACACCGTTTCACAATTTATGACTCTCTATACGTCTATTTGATTCGCAATAACTAAGTCTACCCGGAATATGATTTTTTTTTTTTTTTTTCATTCCGAGTGCATTTTATTCGCGAATTATACATATAGAGATTCATAAGCCGAATTTATTTTTTATACAACAACCCCGGTATAGCAGAAATTTCGATATAAGAAATTTCTTTTGCGAACATCGACGTGGTTTTCCATGAGAAAATATCCGCGCAGATGTGACAGTGCGAGGGGTGATCCGTACCACCCCTCGATGCCGATATTATGCTGCGGGGTACATATGCTTCTTCTCGTACACCAGCGGACAGCGACGATTCTCGTGAGTAAGATTATTCGTTACGAGATTTGACGGTCGTATATTTTGATTTTTCCGATAATTGCGTAATGCGATTACGAGACAGGCATTCGTGGAAAAAATTTCATCCGAGTTCGTCCGCAGAATAAAGTTAACGCTTCCAGCGTGATTCTTCCGTTTCTCCGATCGGTACTTCATGGGGGTTCGGCGTCCCCGTGACTGCGGCCGACTGCAGATGACCGCAGTTGCTCGATTCGATATTCTTTCAGTCGTATACGTATATAGACGTTATCGAGTCGAAAAATACTCGTATAGTACTCCTTAGACGTTAACTGTCTCTCAAACGTAAAAGTACGAGAAAGTCTGACGTGAAACGTGTTGCGAAAAATTTGCCGCGCCAGGTCGAAGGGTAGAGGGAGAACGAACGGGCTGGCAAACGCTAAATGCGCTATTGGGAATTCAAACGTTCCTGTTTTTTCGCCTTCTTTTCACCGATCAACTGGGTCTGATCCCATGAAAAAAAATTCTCAACTCCCCTCTTTTGTCTGATGTTAGATCTTTGATGAGACTCTGGCGTACCGAAGAAAAGACTCTTGCCTCGTAACGGAGAAACCGGAAAGAGAGGATGTAACATTGGTGTGTGAACGGCAAATTCACTCGTCGATTGGCTATTTTTCGACCAATTTAATCACATATCTATTACATTTTGCGTATTGTCTCATGTAATTACATATCGCATGATTATATTACGTCACAGTTACATAAGTACGATTTGTGAACAATATTTTACACACAGCCGAATACACAGCTCTGTAATGTAAAAATTCTTTTTTACATACTCTTCTTCGAGCTTTTCGAATTTAGCGACAGTCATTGCTCCTAGAATCGTACAATTAAAATTCAGCATGCTTACAGACGGAAATTCGAGGACCGAAAAAATTTGTACTATTCGAGATCGCGTGAAAAGTATAAAAGATCGTAGGCGCCTCGGCAGATCGCGTTATTTACTTTGATGCCACCGACTGGACCGAGCCGTTTATAAACGATAGTGACTCTTACCCAGTGGGATACGGACCAACGATTTAGAGGAAAAGGGCTTGAGATATTTGTCGAGTTTAGAAGCCTCTTTCGGAGTGAATCTCGTTTGGTGGTCGTCGTTGCGAGGAGCGCATAGTGGAAAAGTCTGGATGAAAAGGACAAACATCGGGCCTCAACTTTGTACCGTTCCTCTTTTTAACGCAACTGTGTGCATTCTCGTTACTTTTCAATATCAACTTCTTTATGCTGCTTCCTTTTTCGGCGACCGAACGTCGCCGGTCACTTTGCGATAATAAATAAGACGCGAGATAAAGAACCTGACAACGGTAACGCCACAATGTGTCTCGACATTGAGAAAATTGAAAAAAAAAAAAAAAAAAAAATTGTGTAATTTCAAACATTTTATCAACTTTTACGAAAAGTCGTTATACGAATCTATCGGATAAACACTAGCAATAAATGAGACAACATTGTTGAGTTATTATCGTGACATCTACCAAGTACCTGTTTTGGTCCCGTCGATCAAAGTCGAGCGATTAAAGTTACTTCTAGCGCGACTTTCTCGTTCCAATTCCAACCAAAAGATTTAAATATCCGTAGCTCGTTTGGAAAATCGAATCTGTCGTGCAATGAACGAAATAACTCTATCTTTCCTTTTTTACGGTTCTTAACGTTAGAGTGGGAAACATCTCGCACATCTCTCATTCTCTCGCTGACTCCCCCCCCTAGCGGGTCTTGTGGAATGCCTCTCGACCGTTCCCATGCCGCGGAGTCTCGCTTACCCACCCTCTCTACGCGTCTACACCGAGCGGAGAATTTAAATCTCAACGGTCGTTCCCCGGCGAACGTAGTGGGGTCGGCCGAGAAGGAGGAAGAGAGAAGATTAAAAATGACGAGTACGAGGAACTCGTGGAAGGAGTGTGTGTGTGGTAGGAACGAGAGAAACACAAAGAGCGGAAGTTATCGTTGTTTGTAAACAAAGATGCGATTTTCGTTTTAAAAAATACGATCCGTATGGAAAAATTGTCAAAAAATTGCCAATCTCTTATCATTGATGTTTGCCAGAGCATTGAATGTCCACTTTATTCTTCATTTAGCGTCTACTCTTTTCGATTAGCAACTCGCAGCTGAATCGCACTGTGTGGCAAAATTTTATTCGACGCGTCAAAATCGCTCCGTTCCCTTTTTTCGATGTACCGGCTTCGTTTGGGGTCCGCGCCTCGCCAAGTGCATCGATCGGTTACACTTCCCCCTTTCTCCTCTTCGTAACCGTCGTGTCGCGAACGCAGCGTCTCAACGGCACTCTTCTTCCTCTCCTACGCGCGATTTTCGCTTGGTAACACGCGCGTCAGTTGTGCCGGGTATCCGATTCGCGAGATAAAAAAAAAATACGCCGCTCGAGCCCAAACATTAGAAGCTAGCCCGGTCAACTGTGTCAACGTTGGCTATTCTCCGTGCGGAGTCGTCCAATTGAAAGACCGCAAACACGACTCGCCGAAATAAAATCTAAGCCACCCGAAACGTGTCATTGCTGTTCTTTTTTTTTTTTCTAATTCGCATTATTTTCGAAACGAGTCAACGCACTCGGCTCGATGCTCGTCGCGCTCATTCGCGCGCCCGTTTTGTCGACTTGGCAACAGTTTACGGTTAGGACCACTCCCGGTTTGAAAAAGTCCCCCCTTGTCTCGCTCTCGTTCTCGCTTCTGTACAAGTGGGAGCATCGAGAGATTTCAACTCTTCGCTGATAATAATGTCGAAATGTTGTTTCACTCGGAAAAACGACAGTCCGGTTATTGCAATCGTTACGACATAGTTCTGCCTTCGAAATTGTACGGATAAATGTTTAGGAAAGAATTTCTGCCAACTTTTTCAATTGACGTTTTTTCCTGCCATTCGTTTAAAAACCAGATCGACACGAGTGTAGTCGATTGTAATTGAAAACTTTTGTAACGAACCGGTCAGTGTCAATTTGTTATCAGTGCGGTTAACGATACTTATAGCTCTGACAGTTGGACGATTGAGCCGTAATTCGTGTCCCATTTTCGACATTCAAAGGGGAAATTGAAAGTTTGAAAAATACGCGAGTAGGGAAAATTTCGATGTATCTGAAGTTTACATCGTTGGAGTCCAACGAAAATCCGACAAAATTATTTTTTGGTCAAAAATAAATTTTGACCAAGTTGGTCATTTTTGTCCAATTTGGTCATTTTTGACCAACTTTTTTGAATTTTCGTTGAACTCCGACGATGCAAAGTCCAGATACGTAAATTTCGGAGGAATAAAAAACGTTCTTCTTGTACACACGAAACGTAATATCGTGTTCGTTATCGTGGCAGTCGGCTACCGCGCTATTCGCGCCTTTTTCGTTCTCTCTTGCTTCCTCTCGTTCGTCCGCCTCTTCTCTCTCCCTCGTTCTCTCTTTCTCAATCTCTGTCGTTCCTTTTCTCGTATATCGCGTCTAGAAAAACCGGTGCTGTTGCCGGGTAGAGAGCGAGTCGTCTTATATGTATACGCATAATTCCATTGGATGCCACTGAACCCACGTACGAGAATAAACAAACGCGTATTATATACACATACGATATTTCGGTAAAGCGCGCGTGTTGTAAGAGATTACACAACAACGCGTTTAATGGACCGATCCGAGAGTTGACGGTTATTGTACCGTTTTTCAAGTTGGAAGTTGACTCGATTAACGATCGATGCAAATCCAGTCGGGATAATTTACGCCCGCCTAAGGAAATCTCTCTCGTGTCGAATGCGAAGAGTGTAGCCAGAAGCGCATCCGCTCTTTTCTCGCTCTATGAGCATCACGAGAGATCCGAGTCGCGGTGATACGCGAGCGAGAGAGACGAAACGAAAAAGCGCGCCAATTCGTACAAGACCTCCTGACTCGCCGGTACCTGCTTTTAGGACCGGCTTTTCGAGCACGTATACACATTCGTGGGTGGTTCCGTTGAGTTCTCTGTCCACAAAGGAAATCCCACGGAAGCTTCTTGCAAATATATTATATATGTGTGTCTATCGATCTTATTTTAATCCTCTCCTCTTGTCAAATATTAGAGATCTCATTTGGATCATCTCCGTTCGAATGACATTTTAATCGGCCGGGAACGTCAAATTCGAGTAAAACTAATTTCAGAATTAAAACCGTCAAATTATAGCTATCGCTACCCTTCCAATTTTTTTTAACGAAGGAATTAGAGAATGCGACCAGAGCGTCGTATATTATCGTTAGGTGCGTTAATGCCCTTTTCGTAACGGTCCATACAAAGTTGCCGGCATGAGATACCGTGGAAGACGGAAAATGTCTTCTCGAGTGGGACCATCATGAGAAAGAAATATAGAATGGAAAAGGGTGTGTGTGTGGGAGTGAACAAAGTGGCGCATTCCGGGAAAACCCGACCTGTTCGGAATTCTACGAAACACATATCGATATTGCTATTGTTGAATTGGTGAGAATATTAAAAATGGATGAAGAAAGTTGGAAGCGGCTGAAGAAAATCGGAAGCGTGTAATTTATGTTAATGTCCAGTTTTCTTTACTATTCAACTGCGTCGAACAAAGAACGAAATTCTTGTAAACAGTTAGCGAATATGGAGAGTAAATAAGTTTTTTTCTCGTTGTCGGTTTCAAGTCCAGACGGATGGTATCGCGATTCGTCGGCGAGTAATTTCATAAATGGAAACAAATGTAACGGAAAATATCTCTTGCAGAACAGATTCGCTGTCGATAAGATCCGTAACCCACACCGTAATACGTCTTCGGGTTCTTGTGTGTATCGAGACATTTTTAAATGTCCAGGGGAAGCAAGCATGAGTGGATACGAGAAAGAGCGAGAGAGACGGTGGAAGGGCCGCCGGCGAGTCCGAGAGAGCGAGAGAGAAAATGGAGGAAAGATGAAAGGGAAGGGAGGAGACATAGGTAGTGTGCGAGAGCCGACCTGGCGGTCTTTTTACCCTCGAAAGGGACCAGTGCAGCCGTGAAGCTTGACCATGAGGGGTCTACATCGATTGAGACCCTGTGGCTAAACTCCACTTGCCGCCAAAAATTCCATAGAATGCTATTAACCAATGCAAACAAGATGTTATAACACTGCTACACAATCGAACAACGAAAAATCCCATGACTCGAGATGACAGGAGAATCCCATTTAATAGAAAAAGCTCTTGTGGCAAAGTATTTCCCAAGTGTAAAGTAATAACGAGCAATGTCACCGCGATGACCGGTACGGTTTAACCGGTAAGCCTAATTTACCCACGGATTCTCTTTACGAAACGATTAGTAACGCGCGGTGACTTTCCCGCTCCGATAATCGTCTTTAAAGAAAATAGAAAGGAAACGAATAAGACCGAATTTCGAGATTTTCGCGCATCGTTTTACGCCATTTCATGGTACTTAACAAAGGAAAGGCGACCCGTGAAACTCGTGAAACTCGAGAAACGTGTTTTCCCACTTGAAGATGTGTGCGCTGGGGGAGGAAAATGTCACCATTTGGAGAAGAACCATGTGAATTTTTATTCCTAGACAGTTGAATGTTTTATCGAATTTTCACGAGAATTCCAATAATGAAATAGGATATTCTTCTTTGAAAATAAAATCAAAATTTTCTGAGTTGAAAATCACTCGAATCGAGTGAATTTTAGTATTGATTTTCTCATTCTGTACCAAATATGAATTGAAGCTCTGGAAGCATTTGACAATTACTTTACACGATTAAAAGTAACAAGAGGGATCAAATTTTAACACTTTCGTCTGATGCATATCGATCGGAAGACTTACACTACTTTAGCCTAATAACGCCGGATTGTCAACTCTATGGTAAAAAAAAGGAAAATTTCGACCGAAAGTCATCGACAGTAGAAGACACGTGATCTAGATTTTCCCTCCAAAAAAGTCAGCTGACTGAAGGCGAGCGCGGGAACTCAGCTGGGCCCGGTAAGGGAGAATTTGAGCGCGCGGCGATTATGCCCCATCAGCCATTTTTAAATCGCCTGCTCGGGAACGGTCGGTTTAAAAGACCCGTCGCGCCCAAACGTCCTACTGGCATCGTACATTATCCCTTCGGTATTCTCCGTCTCGCTCTCACCCATACGTTCGTCGGAACTCGTCTCCCGCGGCGAGCACCCCACGAATACCTTGTGTGCGAGTATATAGTTCACTCCTATGTATGCTCCTATAGCGCCTTTCCCTTTTTTTAATAAGAAAAATTGATAAATGAGACTTCGACGCCGGATACTTCGTATTTCTCGTTAACTTGTATTCTCGTTATTATCTTGTCGCCTGCCGAACACGTGTCATCTCGTCCCGTCTAGATGTCTTTTTGACCTCTTATAAATATGCACATGTGATTAGAACTTGTAAACGAATAGAGGTCAGAACCGGGATGGAAAATTAAATGGAAATTCGGTGTTGAGTCGTTAGCGAGTGGAATATTAAATTTGACATTGTGATTAGAAAAAATAGAGAGAAACAACAGAGTTTCTTGTTCAAGTTTGTGCTTCTTGTTAGTGAAATTTAATAATATCAACTATAACAATCATCCTATCGCAACAATCTACATTTTACGGTATGAGCAATCGAATTAACAATATTTCAAAGTTTATAAACAAATTAGAATACAAGAGGGATAAAATTGCCTCTAACGTCTTTTCTGTATCTCTCTCATCTCTTATTTATACTCCATCTCCCTCTTTCTCTCTTTCTTCCTCCTCTCACTTCCGTCTCCCTCTTCATTCGACCGCTCGCAGGTACCTCTATTGCAGGTCCACAGGTACCACACAAAGTGGCCAAGATCTTCCCACACCGTTCACACAACTAAGAAAATAATACAGGGCTCTTGTGCATCCTGATTGGGATCGACTGTTGGGCTACGAATGTAAAGATTTAAGGGACGTAATTCTTAGCTCTCCACCACAAAGTTCTTTCCTGTCCATTGTTTCATTGCGGCACTACTGATCTTATTTTTAACTGTAATGCAATACAGACTGTTTATTTTGTTTATCAATTGATATCGTGGAAAGAAAATTTAAAGTATCTACGCTTGAAAAAAATATGGTAAACAAATAGTAATCGATTGAAAAACAAATCGGGGCTTTGTTGAGGTCGTATACTGAGGAAAAAGGTAATTCCAACCTTTTGATAATTATTACAAAGAACTATACGAATGTTCGGGAGCTAGAGTAAATAGTCGCAAAGAGTGAGATAACTTTGTTACCTTATCATCTAGTGGCTATCTCAATCCCACAAAGCCTGCAGAAGTTAACTACATGTATTCATCATACATAATTGTATTTACCAGAACCTTATGAACCGGACAAATTACTTGTTGATCTATCGAAATTGGCTTTTCTGTCATAATTGAAGGTCGACAACAAAATCATTGTTACAGCGATCAATACTAGAGAGAAGATACAACTTGTTTCCCATTCTTTTTAATAAGAACCCACAAAACTGAGAAATTTTGTACAAAATTTGTATGTCATCCAGTCGATGAAACACGTTTGATATCAACGAACTCAAGACTGCCTTCGAACGAAAAAAACGATGATAGAACTGGTTTCCCGCGCTTAGTAAATGGCGGGAAATGTTTGACCAATCGAATACGCTGCGATGGGATGCTCGTGTGAGGTCGTCTCCTTTCGACGATACTTCCGACGAAATTCGAGGAATGATTCCCTCAGGATATAACGCGAAAGCCGGGAACCGAACCTACATCGACAACGAGACACGAGAAAGTGTACCCGCTGATTCTTTAATTTACGAGCTAGACCATACGATACCGAACTAGATGTATATCGGTGAAAAACAAAGATTTTTCTTTGAAGAACAATTTGTTTAAATCTACGTTAAATTATATAAATTACAGTTTTTTTCAATCCTTTATCCTTCCCTTTAAATGCACGGTTTGTATAAAGTTGGTTATCAGCAACCTCGGTTTACTATGTGACGCAACTACCGGACGAGTAACCCGAACCGTTGTGTCATTCATTTGTAGGTTTGTTGCCAAGTGAGAGATCGGGAAACTTTATCTGAGTTTTCTGCTTTATATATGGCTTTTTCTAACTCTTGCTTTTATATACATATGCGCACAAACGTTTTAAACGAAGGCCTACGAAATTTATAATGCCGGCAATTATATTTACTAATGAAATTTCATCTAATAGTTTTATCATTTGGTTTTTCGTTAACGTACAGCAGATGAAACTCCATTTAAAATACCTCAGCGCTGTAATAAATAACCAACTCTACTGTGTTATAAGCATACCTCTCTGATCGTTCGGTCGAATCGTTAAGCTCGAATTTTCAACGGTCGTATTATAGTATGCGCTAAGAGATAGAGGGAGAAAGAGAACGAGAGGTGGGAGGGAGAAAGTATACAAAGTGAAGTATGAGGGAGCAACACACGAACACGACCTCCCACTACTATCTCCATTCTCTGCGCTCAACGATGATAGTGTGTATAGAAGGCAAACACAATGACCAGTTGACTACACCGATTGCAATAAAGAAATCAATTTTCCTTTACAAATTTTCTTCATATTTGTACAAAATTATCGTTTAAAATAGTTTATCTTATCAACGTCTGTAATTACGAATTCTATAATAATAACGTCTATTTTACGTGGTTCAGTTGTCACAGATCCAACGATTTACGAGTATCACCGGTGTCAATCGCGGTGATAAATAAAAATACTATACTATAAAATAAAAATACCAAGAATGTACGTTTATTCCCTTGATAAAACGGATGTATTTTGATCGCGGTGCCAAAATGAAAACAGACAAAGAAGAAATACGCCTATCCACTTCGACGAAAAACGATTGTGGAAATAAAACCAACCGAAAGTGGATGTGGTGGGATTCGAGAAAAGGTAGACTGCGGAAGAGAAAATGTCGGTTAATGGTCAAAGAGGAACGTTCGCGCCTACACCTTACACTCACACTCGTTCTGGATCTTTTATAGTATATTCATTGTGTATTGAAACGGACGACAGGGCTAAACAAAAATACGAAGAATAATAGGCAGTACTAGGAAAGACACAGAGATATCCTTAAAAAATATAATAGAGTGTCCATGCGAAATAAAGGAATTTTCCAACTTCTTTTTCCACTGTATATGAAAAGCAAAATATTTCGTGTTTGTTTAACCACGAACCGTTCGGAATGATAATTGAATTCCTACGAAAGAATGAGAAAATTAGAAGAGAAGACGTAGAAGAGATACCTTATTAATTCCTTCAACGTTGAAACATTTATCGATCGATTCGTAACCGATACAGATTCCAGCGATACTTGATTTTTCCAAAGAAAGGAATAATTCTTATTGAAATTTAGATTCCACGAGCGGTGAGATGAGAGACCGAAATAATCTCGGAAAACGGCGGGAAAAAATGACAGAAGAGACTCTGAGATCCTTCGAGACGACCATTTCCCGCCGACGATCTTCGTAGAAGAATACGTCGAGAAAAAAAGAGGAAAGCACTAAAATCGAATTGAATGGAAGACCCCCCCTTTCCTCCCACGATACAGTCGCGCGAATGATGCCGGCGGTTGAACGGACCAGAATGAGCGTTAGAGGGTGTACGACACTGAACAAGATTCTCTCCCATATACACATACACGCATTTCACTCGTTCCTCCAAATACCATGAATGAACGGGCCGGACTTGAATGAAGCACCAGCCTTCTTATAACGCACTGAAAGGAATAACGTCTACGTTTCTTGCCACTAACACGGGAAAAAGAGCCGGCACGTACGCGGAAGAAAGGTACAAAAAATGAAGAATGGAGAATCTAGAATTGGATTTTTGGTATACTTTGCATCGGAATCTGTGAAAAGTGCGCGTATCCCTTTCTTTCGAGATGGATTGCTGTATTTGCTCCGAATGCAAATTCAAATGTTTGGAGAGAAATTCTGGTCTAAAATGAAAAGTTCGCTAAAGAAAATTTGACAGCTTTGTCCGATTATATCGAATAATAAATCATTATAGTCAAATCATTTGATTTTATAGTAAGATCAACGCAAACTACACTTTACTATTATTCAACAGTCAATTTTAATCATGAAAAGTATAAAATAGAGCAATTTCTTTGATTTTGAAGATTTTACACCTATTCACCTGTTTGTTAGTTATTGCAGATAAATTTAAATGAAACAGAGAATCAGATGACAACCATGATTTTCGAATTGTTGGTATTTACATATGGTGCCGTTGAACAGCTTTGTGAGACACATAATCTTCGACAAACAAAGGAAAAGATAAACGTGTGCTCGAGAAATGTAAGAAAACAATAGATGCTCCTCTCGGGCTCAAGTGCAACCGAGGAAGAATGGGCAGTAGGTCTACACATGTTCGACACGTGCTACCAGAGCTTCTGTGGTATGAAGAATTGAAATTAAGATCGCATTTCTGGGGCTGAATCTTTGTGTTTTTATTTTTCTCGTTAATACACAAGAAACATCGGAAGATGCGTTACTTCCATATAGGGACCAAATTCGACTCGCGTTTTTTCATCGGAAGAGTGAAATCCCATTTTATCTTAAAATAGAATGTCGGTGGAGATCGACTCGGCAGGGAGCAAAAATATTATAAAACTAAAAACACATGGAGAAATAAGCTTTGCGTGCGGTGGGACGTACAAATTTTTCGTGTATGGGCGCGAAGCGTGAACACGCGAGCACGTACCTACTAGCGAGAGCAGCCGCGTTCCCTACTTCCGCAGGAAGTCGATGCACGCTCCGTGACCCGCAGACACCCCTTTTCCCTCATTCCTGAATAACGCGTGCTATATTTATGCGATCTTCTGTCAATTTGTCCTTAACGTTCGACTTTGGGTTCATCTTGATTAATAAAAGAACATCTCTAATTACGCGATCGTCTTATTTCAAATCATTTTCAATGATGTCTATACGGTCTTTCTGGAAATTGAAGAAAGAACAAAAATAGAAGAGACGGTTCATCGAGGTACCGAAATCGTTTACGATCGTGATACAGAAATAGCGCATCCTTTCTTCCCGTTGTCCTTATTCTAATTTTAGAGAGCAGATTCTTAACATCCGCTCCTGATGGGGCACTGCCGTGGGTGCATTTATTCTTGAACGTAAATAATTCTAAACGACTAACGGTAACGACGATTCGATATTTTTACTTCATATCCGTACATTTGATTCGAGAAAATAGACCGAATGTTCATTGTATTAAAATTGCAACATTCTTTTCCCGCGCAATATGTAACACATTTCGCATTATTCTAGACGCATTGCGAGCACTTTGGCGCATCATTATCCGTCTTATCTACCGCTGCAGATATCTAATAAGACAAGAAAATAGCGTCCTTAAACTCGACTTCCTCGATACGGATCGTTTGACTTTCCGTCAGGTTGCGAGTTTCCACACGTTTGCTTCAGGAAACGTACAAAGGTGGCTCGCGCAAATATGCCAACTACGTTCGTGCCATATGCTCGCTGATAGTCGCGGCGTAACGTACAGGTGCACAAGACTACCCCACCGTGACCGTAGGTACGCGCGAGGGCGCCTTTACCATAGAACTGTAACATTCTAATTCGTTTGTACATGCGTGTACAAACGTAATGCGTAATGCGTGTTCGTTTGTGTATGCGTGTAATCGTTATATTTTCATTTTTAATATTCGTTTATAGCAAATGCAATAACCGTAGTTTTCTATTTTACAGAAAATAGAATCTCTGTACACAAGTGATAAGAAATCAATTATTTAACCCTTTATGGCCCTAATTTTTTCTTGAATGTTCAAACATTTGACTAACCTATCTAAAATTTCATTGTGAAAAAACTTGAATAATTTGATAAAATGTCGGCACATTAGCATACGAGCTGAAAATTATATGGGACCGTAAGAGGGTTGAGCCACAAGATTAATTACTTTCGAAATTAAAAAAACTACTCAATTCGTCTTTCGTGCATTAGCACTTTTCCCTCTTATTTTACTTCGCACGAGATTCTATCTAATTCCTCGACAAAACGATGTCTAGACGATACGTGCTCTTCTAGCCGCGCAATTTTATCTGCGCAATGTCGTCATGCAAGAAACCGTTTCACAGTCCGGGCCCCATATGGTGGTATTCACAGAGCCACTCGGTACGGGTGGCTCGTGCTTCGCGACAATAGTGTTAAAGTGTCCGTGTATAGGAGAGCGGGAAAGTGCGATATATAGGGGGAATGATGGGCTGGGTTTATCCCTTCGATACGTTTAAATACTCCCACGTGCAACGGTCGTATCGTTTTCCACGCTCTGATATCGTCAAGAGTAAATAATGTTACTTCGTTTAAACGAACAAAGATACTACTCAACATGGTTTTTTTTCTACAAGTTAGGATGTGATTTATGCCAATCTAACCCTATTAAAAGAATTGTAATAATTTTTGTTTTATCATTTGCAAATAGATTATAACTATTTTCACGTAATATGAAAAAAAAAAATTTAGATTACAATGACAATATATCGTAATCTTGTTAACTAGTTTTATTATTTACGCGCATTACGCATTGTCTTTTCGAGATCGAGATAGGTGCTCAAGAGAGCGAAAATATTACTCCAACCGCACATTTTCGGTGAGTGTAACCGTTATATGACTTATGGCCGAACACCCTGTACATTTACCCACATTCGAAAATATAAGCGTAACATGAATACAGTGGTGAGTAGGCGCGTGCCACGATCGGATGTAGAGCAAACTCTGAACTGTGTGGGGGATGAAATAGGGAGAAGCGTGGGGCACCTACAGCACGTGCTCTTTACTGAAATGTTAATCATCGATAGGGGCATCCGTTCTGACACGCCTGCGTGTATTCTAAAATATCTTCCTAAGCCGCGTGTTTAGAGATTAGACGCGAGCACCCGAATGACGTTACTCTTTAAACGTTACTTTCAAATCCAAACTTAATACGAACTATCGATCGTCATTAAAATGATGACTGAGCTGAAATTTTGTTTACATAGAACGTTCTTTGAGATTTCTAAAATGATTAACATCGAATTTTTTTATTTTGTGTAAAAATGGCAAAAAATGATTTTGACAATTAATATAGACGTCACGATGAACATTTCGGCGACTTAGGCCCATATGCGTGATACGATAAGATTTAATTTTAGAATAAGTACGCAGATGATCGTTAGCTGACGCTTGTGAGCCGTAACGACTCGTGTGCACGCGTGCGTGCGACACGCGCAGCGCGCGTGTGTGTAGGTCGTCATTTTGTCGGGCAAGCGGGAACAGACTCTATATCGGCATATCGTTGAACGAATACCAAGCGCTGGGGGTTGTTTTCATGCTCGAGCCACATCCCTTCTCCCGGAGCTACGGGCTTAAACGTTACCAGGGGGAGGAATGTGCAGCCGGCACGTACCAACGAATTTTTCACTCAACGGACATTCTAATCGATTCGACATTCGATTAAATTTCTTATGCGTCATCGGACCAATGTCAAGCCAAGCCATCTAAAAGTGCATTTCAACAATGTACGAATATCGATAAAAATCGAATTAAAAAAAAAAAAAAATTGTACGTATTATAATAACAGTTGAGTAATGTTAGAGCGTATGCTTCGTTCGGACAATACAAATAAATTAACTTAAAATTGACGAAACCTATTATAAAATCGTAAAAACTAATTCAGTACTCGACCGTTATAAGTTGTCTACGTACGGCCACTGCGTCTTGAAATACGGTGTGACCTGTACTACCGGCCACACAGGATATGCTAATATGCAGCCTCGATTATCGAAGACCCTGTCGGGAACCCTTTTCTTCGATATCTTGTTTCTTTTCTTTCACCTTTTTCATATACATAGTTAAACGAAATCGCAAATATATAGTATTTTAAATAGTTGATTTGAATAAAAAAGATAATATTTGTTTTTCGTTGGAAAATTCAACGTTCAGCTGTAACTGTAAATTATTTGACAGCTATTTCCATAAGCACTTGCGGATAAAGTTCTTCGAAAAAAATTTTTTCATGCTACCATGTATGTAATTTAAACACCGATGAAAAGGAACGATGTTACGTAATGCAAATTAAAAATTCTCATATTCTTATCGAGTTGCAATAAAAAAAAATTCATTTGTATTAATTTTTTGCATGTGCGCGAACAGCTGATTTCTTATAACGGTCCTACGCGTTGTGCAACGAGGGTAGGTCAGTGCCCCAGGAGGGCCCGCCGCATCGGTTTAGCTTATGTATGTGCATGGGTCCTACACGGGGCCTAAGCAAATGGGGGCGCCAGACCCAACGAAAGAGAGGCAGGTGAGCGCGGCTGTCCCAACCCCGAGCACGAGCTACTAATACTACTTGCCCCTTTTTTGTCACCCTCTTTTCGCCTTTCTCCATTCTAAAAGATATGTAATGAAAAAAGGTTTGTCCTGTCCCAAGTATCAGTCCCATTGATGGTCTAGTTATATATAAGGTTCCGATTGGTAACAATTAAATGCTACTAAATTGTGAATCGTTTTTAACTCTATTCCCCTATTATTTAACACTTATTCATGGATACAGGTGTATGGAGTCGGACTATTAAAAAAATTGTTGCCATTCTTTATCGATTCATTTCATTTTGAAATTCATTAGTTTTTTATTTGAATTTATATAAGGCATAAGGTATACAATCGATTTGAAAAAATGAAAAATGGTCGCATAATTGCAAGCATAATTCCGTTTCATTTCGTCCATCGATATATACGTCACCTTGGCCGTCACACATACATTTTCTTTGACACATAAAAACATATACAGCCTAAATTATGCTAATTTCTTTGGACAATTTGTTCTAATTTCGAGAAATACTTTTCACCCTACATCGAAGCACTACACGAACGTATATTGCACGACATTACGACTTAAGATAAAAATTGTAATACGAAGAAATACCTATCCAATTGATATCGATTTGTGCCTTTAAAAATTATCATTAGGATCGAGTGTAAAATCATCTTACTTTTCAGGACGGAGTATTTTGTTACTTAATTGGAAAATGTTCAATCGTTTTCATTATGCCTATTGTCACAACGAGTTTATAAAAATACTGCATTTGAAAAAACTTAATAAATACTTTAAATTAAGAAATAACATTAGCTAAATGTATTATATTATATAGGTAATATAATTTATCGAAAAATATTTTTTTTTCTGTAAATTACTTTTACCATATTTCCAACATTAGGAACGAGATTAGCGATTTTCTAAAAAGTATATTAGATTTCAGTCAGGTTTTTGATAAGGCTTAAATAACAAAGTCGATTGGTTAGTTTTTCCTGCATTGGTCAATAAATTTTTCGGTTTTGGAGGCAAAGGCGGTGGTTTGGCTAGTTTTACTGGAGAATTTATCGAACTTGTAATTTTTCCTTGGCTCGATTTCGATAATGTCTCGTCTTTCAATAATGTTTGATTTTCATCCATCAAAGTGTTGTCCAAATTACTCGATGTATCGAGACACTCGGATATTCCTTCGATTATATCAGCACTTGACATTCGTTGCAGTTGTTTATTGTTATCGATCGACTTTTCCGATTTTCTTTTTTCGTCGATGATGTCATAAAATTTGGCGGTCGACGGTCTCCGTATTTTGTTGTCGTCCGAAGGTTTCCCCATGTCCTTATTCTGATCAGTAATGTTATAGCTTTAAAATCCATGTATGAAGCAATAAAATACGTAGTGGTAAACAGTTTACTCATTGCTATTGTTATTTAAAAGTTGTTAGATGGTTAGTAGCCTTTGCCTCAGTAGATCATTCCCGCTCAAACTTTTCAATTTTTGTCAACCTTTCTTACCTTTAAAAAATCAGGAAGCTCAAAATTAATTTCTGTTCCCCTTTGATCCTCCAGTCTGAACCTCTGTGCCCTTTTCAAACCTTCGTACAACTCTGAAAAGAACAAACTTGTATTACTTAAAGATAAAAAAATTTCGTTTGAATATACATACCATCTCCTTCGAATCTACCAGGCAATTGCAATTTTACACCGTTGCGCCATTTTGCGATAAGAGGCGGCTGAGATTTTGTAACTTCTTCGCTTGCACCTTCTGCCGGTTTAGATTTCTCGTTTGTGCTGTTTTTGTACTTGCCCTAAATTAATGCCAACGGTTGATTATTTATTATTATCTCTTTTCATTATAGTAACTATTCACTATACATATTAATATACATTACTTTTCTTTTCCCATATACAGTCGAATCACGAAGAAAAAATTTACTAGATAAAGTAGAAGACCCTTCTGAGCGTTGATCGTCAGACTAAAAAATTTTCAATTGACGATTAAGTCGAAGAAAATTGAAATTTAATAATAAACTATTTGTAATAAAGATACCTTATAAGACTCTGTCTTGTATTGTTGATATTTATTTGTACTTTTATCAACTAAAAGTTCTTCGAATACTTTATTTGTAATTTCATCCAATTTTGTTGTACCATGAGTTGATTCATTGGTTAATTTAGCTTGTAGAAAGTTCTGTTGGGCAGCTATAATTGAATGGTTATTTATATTAAATTTGCCATATTGCAATCATTTTCAAATCGAATATAAAACGTATAAAATTTTACCATCATTATTCGGAACCAAGATGAGCCTAGAAGGTGCGCTTATAGCAGATATATCTGTGGACAATCGTTGACCGTCACCCCAAACGTTGATAGTGTTCAAGTCAAAACCGTATTTGTTTAAGAGGGGCCTCAACACATCGTTCAAAGTTCTACCTTTATGAGCGATCACCGTTACAGACCGTCGAGAAGGTAAATCGACTTTCAGACTTTTTGTTGGCACAACTTCGACTTCTTGACCTGATAGTGTTGAAGATGGATACTTTACATTTACCATCTACAAAAGGAAACTAAGTTTTATACGAAAGTCGATAATATACAATGAAAATGTATACCGTTACTTGTCAACTGGATAATAATAATTCTAAATTAAATGCTATTCATTCATATGTCCATCGCAAATAACAATCACACCCATGCAAAATCATAAAAAAAGGAGAGACTGAGAAATAAATAATCTGTGCAGTATGTTTGCAATCTAAGAGAAAACTATAAAACTAGCTACGTGCTGTGAGTCGGTGTTATTTAAACATCGAGAAACACTAACCTCGTCTGTAGCTAAAATTAAAACATCATAGTTAGAGAACCGTAGTGCTCGTTTATCGAGAAGTCGTGTAATTACATCTTTAATGGTCTCTGTTTGGCTAGTAGGTACTACGGTAGTCGATCCATCCGGTAAAATCACTCGACACAATCCAGTGCACTTGGAACGAACTTCTTTCTTTTCGTTTGATAGTCCTTCGCAGGACGATATAGACTACAAGTTAGATAAACCAACTCAAACACATGCAGATAATTGTTCAAAATATAGTTGGATTCGATAGAAATTATTGATAATATCATAGATTGCAACATCTTCTGATAAATTTCAATAAATCACTATTTTATTTTCATTATCTAGTCAGTCAAACTCATTTCAAAAAAGTCAACAATGCAATTATTTTCTCAATTTACAATTGAAAATTTATAATAACTGCACTTACATGTTTATTGAACGATTGTTTTAGAGCCAAGTCCCATGATGCTAGAGAAGATCTACTGCTGGAAATTGACACATCATCATCATTGTTATTCCCTTCATTTTCTCTTCTTATTGTTGTAAAACTTTTGTAAACAGCTTCGCTTCTGTTAGGTACCTTATTGTATTCCGATTCCCCACGATCTTTGGATTTCGATCTGTAAGCACGACTTGAGTAACGATAATTTATAAACATTAAATGTTCCGATGGTGAAATCTTACCGATTTTTCCGGTGCCATGGAAGTATTGATTTCCGACATCGGTCTTCGGCATCCGAGTGACTTTTTTTCAATTTAACGCCAGGTGAGCTACCAATATTTGGATCGCTTTTATTGTTAGTTATAGACGTATGACCGGTTTCTAAACAACGTTGATATATGTCGGATCTTAAAAATCTTGGATAACTATCAAATTTCATCAAATTGAATACTTGCTTTTGAGCCTGAAAACAGATACATTAGTTTAATAGAATGTAAAATATTTTAAATAGTGGAATATTTATACATACTTGTATAAAAAGGTCGACAGGAGCTTTACTTAGCAACTTTTGAGTAATCTGATTTGACGCATGACTGTCGACGTTAACAGGTTCAGGAGCTGTGCTGCATAAATGTTGTTGATAAATTTGATATGCTAATTTACGCCGACTCGTAATATCCTCTGTATCCTTGTACCGTTCGCATGCTGCCCAAAAGTAGATATTCTCATGACTGAATTCTTTTTTGAGGAACTCCTATAACATTATAGGAATATTATCATTATTCATATTAATATCATTATTTTCTATTCATAATTGAGGATTGTAGTTAAATAAACTCACAGTGAAAGCTTGTAAACCTCTAGGATCTTCTAACAATTTCTCAAATCCATTTACCCAGTTGCGAATGCTTTTGCAATCATTGTTGTGGCTGAATGATTCGTTACTCTCATGCTGTAATCATAAAATTCATAAATATAACAAAGAAAAACTATATTACCACAAATGTCATTTATGCTGTTCACTGAATTATTCTTATTTGATTATTTTTTGCTTATAATAGAATAGCATATATACAGCAGAAGAACGAATTTAATAATTAACGAATACCCTGTAAACGAATAAAACGAACAACAAGAAACACAAATGATAAGAGAATCTCAATTAGTATCGATTACCTGAAACGGATACTAGTTTCTACGAAATCTAACCTATAAAAGGATATTTCTTAAATATCAACCTACCGATTTTAGTGAGAAGTTCATATCGGAAGGACGGAAAATTAATCGTTAGACAATAATATATTATCACAATGAGGCCCTTTAGGTGTGAATTAGATGTATCTGATGAAACATTGCAGTCACGACGTTTATATAGAAGTCACAATTGTGTGAACGAAACTAAACTTTAGCTGCGTTCTTTCACTCAATACAGTCAACATTTTATTCTTAACAAAAAGCAATTTAGAAACCAAATTGTCATTCCGAGTGGTTTAAATATTCAGCAAAGTTTCTCTAACAGTGCTGTTGAAGCACAGGGCTCCGCCCCAGTAGTAACAACACCGCTGACAAAATGTTCGCGCAGGCAATGAGCTTCCGTTACCCATTCCCCTCTCCCTGTCACGAGAAAATAACAATAGGAGAGCACCGTACTTACTACACACAAGTAACGTGCAATATTTCAATTACCGTTAATAAAAGAATATCGATTATAATTCATTTTACGGTTGAAACGAACTTTATGCGCAAAAATACTGTCATTTGAGATGTTATTGATTACCCATGAAACAGCGAAATTTGAAACGTTCGATACTTCAATACTAAATTGCATGATCATTTCTTTGCGTACAGATGTATTACTCTCTGTTCTCTGCCTTCCACAAAATTTATTTTACTGTTTAAAAAATCTTACGAACTTATTGAATTTCTCATCTTGGTTAATCAATATGACAGTTTTATATTCATGTATGTAACTTTTTACCGAGGCTGAGGTAGTATAGGTTGAAATTGGACCGGAATTAGCTCGAGTCATCCGGATACGAAATTTCGCACGACTCTCAAACCGTGTGACTGGACTTTTGGAAACAAATGAACGAGAACTCATTTTTTTTCCTTCCCCATTAATGGTATAACGAATCAACTATACGAGAGGGCAACTTGTATTATTGACTTACGATCAATTTTGAGATTCGTTCCAAATGAATCAACAAATTTTTATACGTATAACATTTTCAATGTTACATAAAAATGGCAAATACGTGTTTCTGTAACGAATTCATTTGACGTAGTTTAACCAAGCACCTGAATGAGTCATATCGAGATCGGTCGGAACTTATTGTATAGACAGATGAATCTATTTCGACAAAACGGGCGTTGCATGAAGTTGAATGATTGAGAAACTGATAAATAAATTCATTACAGTCTTGGCTACTTTTATACTATAAAAATTAATTATTAAAATTTACGTGAGTATCGAAGAAAGTGTTAAATCCTATTTAAAAGCCGCTGTCGATATACGGAGCGTACGAAGCAGGAAATGACGACACGACCTTAATAACGGATGCCCATAACGAAGTCAAAAGTGTAAAACATACGACGTGAATGAATATATAGCAATTTTTCCAACGAGTAAATAGATTTAATTCGATACTATTGACAATCGGATTAATTTGTACACGATGAAAAATTGCTAATTTCTCAGAGATCGGACAAATTTTAATTACATAATGTATAGCTGATAATAAAAATAGGCAAAATGATCTACTAATCACGTTTCTAGAAAAGAATACAGAGGTCTGTAAGGACAATTTTAAATTAAAAACATTAATTAACATTCAAACTTCACAACAATTAAAAAGCGGTACGTGAATATCTTTCAGTGTTACTCGTGAGTGGAATAAAATAACAAATATAAAAATTCGTTCAACTCACCAAGTGGTCATTTGAATTCAAATCATCTGTATTCCGCATCTCCTGCATACTTCCCCAGAGCCGTGGTTTATCCGATGTATTTTGTCGCGAACGTGAAATTGTCTTCGAACATTCACTATTCGGACTGATATTTTCTACACTGGGTGCGAACATTTCCGTAGTGTAAACTTTGGGACACAATTTTTCGTCAATGTCGGTTTCTAAATACTTTTTTGCTCTTGTATTTGTACTTGACAGGAGAACTTTCCCGGATAAATTTTCGGAGCTGTGCGCCATTTTTGCGGTACAGGCAGAAGACTCGCATCGTACTGACGCGTCGATCAACCCCTGCATTCGAGTAGAAGCAGATGGTCCTGGGCAGGTGCTCGTATCCCCACTTCTCAAACAGGATTTCGACTCTACAAATGAGTTATTTTTATCCATCTCTGTCTTATTTTTAAACCTTTTCGTAATCTTAATTGTGGATTTGCAATCAATTTTTTGAATTGTTTAACATTAAACCTCCCGGTTCTTTATATGTACTACTTTTTTCTTATTTCTATCTTTTTTGATAACAATATTTATAATTCAATATTATTCAGAAAATAAAATTTTTCATAAACAACAATTTCAAAACGATAATTAATTCAAATTCGAAAAGTGGTAGGTTTAGTGTTAATTTCAATAAAAAAAAAATTCAGTTACATACTGTTCCATTTTGATTTTGAAGTAACATCAATCGGTAAATTAGAACGTGTAGTTTCATCACTGACTTCTTCTAGTATTAAATTTTTCGAGTTCTATAATCCAGGAATGTTTTATTAGAATTTATTATACCTGAATTTAATTTTTATTCTTTTACCATACCTCATAATGATTATTGCTAGGACGGTTCCTTTGAAAATATTCTACAGCTATATTGCCGTCTAAATTTCTACCGCAATCGTCTTTGAAACCGATCCCAGAATCGCTGTTGCTGGAATGAGCGGTCGATGTGCTCATATTGCTCGGTTGCGGTGAGACAGCGCCTTGATGTCGGCTCGTATCGTTAAATGGATCTAATACTTTATCGGTGCAAGATGAAATATATAAAGTTTGTATAGCTCCTATGAGATTACTGCAACTGTCTGGAAATTCCTGACAAACGTTACGTTCCGACGTTTTGGTACACGTGAAACCAAATAAGTTGCATGTGTTGGAATGTATTGCGTGATCTATAAGCTTATAATAAATAGTGAAAACATGACAAGAATTTGAAATTATATCATCCGAATCCTTCATTGACTTTGTCAAAATCCCAAAATATTGTTTATCTTGGTCCGATATAGAATTGCAAAATATTATCCTATACGAAGGGTATTCGGCGATGACTTGATTTTCCGCATTTGTGAGCTTTATGTTGGCAACGTGAATCGTCAGAAGAACTGTCATGGGGTTGCGTTTTTCGGCTTTTAGCCTTTTTATGCACTTCCTTAATACCTACAGAGAGGAAAAAAACGTTATAAATCTAATTTGGAATTCAATTTACTTATAATTTTCACCTGTGCCATAGTAGATGGATGCAATTCGTTTGGTATATCGATAGTACCAAGATAGCCTACAACAGTCCTATGAACAATTTTCTCAGAATCCCTGTTGGGTAACAACGGAGGAGGCGGTAATGGCAGTGGACTAATCAAATTCCATCGATGCGAGTTTTTATTAGTCTGCTCCATTGGAAATTGGATTACAGGTTGTTCATTTTGATTGACCACTCTACCGCTCTGTAAATCTTTTATTACCTTTGCGAAACCATATTGTAATTGGAACGACGTAGAATTGTTAGTTTTCATTTTCTGATTATATTTAGGTTTAGAACGAGTCGTGGAAGTACTCTCTTCGTCCGACGAATCAGAGTAGTAATTTTCGGCGATCTGCATTTTCAAAACACCTCTCGAATGGTTTATCAATTGCACTACATCGTCGTGTGGAAATTTGCTGACATTATGCCCATTGATAGCGATCAAGAAATCTCCCGATCTTAGACCAGCTTTATCCGCCGGGCTACCTTGTACTATGCAGCTTAAAATACATGGCTGTTGGCCAGAGATCGTAAACCCAAATCCCTTCGGGCCCCGAACCACCTCGACTATTCTTACTCCATAGTTCACTCTTTTTTTTTTCCTCCTATTGTGATACATGCTTAACGGAACAATTCATCAGAAATTGTTTTCCAAATTCGCTCTTGTTGGTTTCATCAGTGTTCGATCACCTGTAGAAAAATCATCTTTGATATTTACACGCTGACACAATGTACAAATGTAACAAAGAAAATCTACCTGGCGCTTCGAGTTAAACCTGCATATGCAAGTGTCAACACGTTTTAAACAGAATGCACAATCGTTTCCAATCGATCATAGCGACGTTAACAAAACGTTATAGCGCATACCAGACAAAATGTTACAAACGTAACCTTTGATTGGTATTTTTATGTTTACGCTGATTTCGGCAGGCACGAGAAATCTTACAATTACGTGTCGAAACAAAACGAGAAGTGGCTTCTGTTGACACTATATAACCCATACTGTATTATATGGCGTTGGTTTTAATTGTAGTAAATAAAATTAATGACGAAATGATCATTCTACAGTTTACAGGCATAGTTTATAGTACATATATCGTGTACATATACACAGTAAAACAACGCGAAACACGAACTACTTGCATACGAGTCGAGATCTCGATCGTAAATTTTGTAGCTCAATTTCATTGGGGCAATGGGGCCTCGATGCAACGCCATAGAATACTTAGCGAGTGGTATCGGCCATGTCCGGCCGATACGCCACCTGTTGCACTTTTGAATCGGGAACTAAAATTAAATCTTAAATATCGAATAAGTACTTCGAGAACAAAATGTATACTCGCATGCCGAACCATTACTTTGGTTCATACGAAAGAATTTTTCAGGAATTTTTTCTTTCTTCTGAAACGCTATGTAAGTACTAAAGTTTCTAATGCATTTATCGGCGGGAACCATCGAGACCGATCGAAATTCTTTTGACAAAAAAAATAAACAAGACGTACTTGTAAAATTTTCCACCGAGTTCAGAATTAAACGTACCAGGGTCAAACGACTTCTCCTCGAGCTCGAATAAATCATATATTTTTCTTATAATAAATATACAGTTATTTGAGAAGATAGAAATAAAAAAAAATTGTTATACATGAAGCATCGATAGGTTTGGTGTTAATGATAGTCGAAAAACAGGAGATTCGATTTTCTTTTTAAAACGTTTATCTCAAAATTGTCTCTTAACGTCCGACTGGAAATCGCATACCTGAAAAGTGCAGAGCTTCGATATGCGACTTTTTAAAAATTCATTCGGCGTTGAAAATTAATTTATACAGTCGTTCCTGTCGCAATTTTGCTTCTTCCTTTTTCATCTTTCTACCAAACCAGACTATTAACCTTTTTCATTGTGAAGATCGATATCGGGTGGTCCGTCTGGTTTTTGAGCATTAAATCGAGTGGCTCGAGATTTCGTTGTTTACGCTGGTGGTAGCGCGTATTTCTGGCGAACACGTTTTCTGTGAAGGAGCGCGCACCGGGGACCCATAGGCCTTCGCAGAGGAAGTAGAAAGAGGTGGATTACGAGTTACGGCGCCTTCTTGAAGCCGGTAGCATCGAAGGTAGGGGACTTCACATATAAGACAGAACATGACGGGGGCACCTCTTTAGTTTATCGGAGAACAGCCAGCTTGTTCCTTACTGTACTCCAATTTCCCTTCTCGATCCCTATTTGTTCCTCGCGACGAAAAAAAAAATACTCATTCGAATATTCGCAAACAAAATCCATTCCTCTCGTAGGACCGAAACGATTCCGGCCGGCCGATCTTCCAATTCAAAAAAAGTCAATTCGTAAAGAGAGATTTTCGAGAGAAATTTTCGTTCTTTGTTGGAAATTGCGCGAGCTTATTTTCGGAACAAAGAGATCGAGAGGGTGAATGCAGGCTGTCGGTAGAACCAGTTTGAATCGACCGAAGGCGTCAAGGGCGCACTCGAATCTTGTGTCTCGCGAGAGCGTCGATTATCGAGGATGGAGTCGATGAGGAAGAGCGGGTCCTTGATCCTTATTTTCGGACTGGTCGCGTTGCACCAGGTCACCTGCGAGAGGAAGAACGCTCCGGTCACCGTCAGCAGCAGTCAACTCAGCGAGCCCGAATTCGAAACGCGTAAGATTTTTCCAATATTAGTCGAGAGAAAAAAGGACAATGTACGCGTACGCGGATAACGCTTCGAGAACATTTTCAGCCGAACGAAAGTATTGACTGTATAATATAATAAAACAAGAATGATATACGTAATCGCGCATTTCAGTTTCCCGGCGATAATCGTGGCTCGCGTGGCGTAACGCGTTAGCCGAATTCCAAAAATTCGATCGATTACGCACGACGCTATTTTACGTGACGATTTCGTTGCGTCGAGGAGGGTACCGAAAATTCGTCGACACTCGTGCACAACGAAGACCGTGAACCGGCGATCGTGCGACTCGTTCTCGGGACGAATTTCACATTCTAATCACGTAATTCACGTACGCAGGCGGCTTGTAAATCTCTCGGCAATTCAAAGTTGTACTTTTATTTTTCAATGCCGCGAAATGCAAAATGTAAACACGGGAGTCGATGTTTGTATTTTGACGCGGCATAATGGACAGCTAAATGTCCTTTTATCATTCGAGAGAAAAAAATAGTCATCCGCGGAAGCGATATTTGCCCAAAGGTGGGAATTATTTTTTCCGCGTATAATTCGCCCGAGTGTGTTTGGGTATTCTCTCTCGCGTGTCTCGTCCTTCCATCATCATCTCTCGCGGTAATTGCACACATCTCGCGCCGCTATCCTATTCTTACACGAGTCGTCAATTTTTCGTGATTTTCATCCGCCGTCGGGTTTGCTCGTCGACGGTAATTCCCGTCGACGTCCCGCTTATTAGGACGAAAGTGAGGATTCCGAGTTGGGAATGAAAAAGAACGACAATTTTCCTCGGTCGAATTGTACGCGCCCCCCTGTGCGTACGCGCGCACACACGTATCTATATTCTATATGTATATACGGGAATATAATAGAGAATATATGGCGTAACGGCGTTCTCGGCAGCGTAGCGAAGGTTATGTCAGAGATTGTGTAACGCGAACGAACGAACGCGAACGGACGAAGGAACGGAGCGGTGCGGTGCGGAGGATCGGCTGCAATCGCTCGGAGAAAGTTCCGCGCGCGCACTTTTGAGACGGAGTATTAACAAACCGACTCCGCCAATCCATGGAATTTCTTTTTTCTCTCCTCTTCGTCGGCCGCTTCCTCTTCGCAGTTCGCCTTCGTTTCTCAGCGTTGGCCCGACTAGACGAACGGACACCAAAGTGTTTAGGACTCGCGGAAAAATTTCCGCTATCTTCATTGAGCCGAAGAAA
>NCVS01000384.1:435641-487146 GCA_003055095.1 Goniozus legneri
AATATCTAAAATCGCTCGAGGAGGGGCGTTCAATTTGCATTCTTGTATGCACCATTCACTTTGCCGAGCGGGCTTAGCATCATTTTCTCGTTCTTGATTCGGCCGTAAATCACGCGCACTTCTGACGTTCAATTTGCGGAGGATTTTCTTCTTTTCGCCTATTCCAGAACGAGCGATAAAGATTTAGCGTGTTTACATCCCGGCGTTATGTTGCATCATCTGCTGAGTAGCCATGAAAAATTCGCGCACGAATTGTAATCTCCTTCGATGTAAACAGTAACCGGCGCTTGAGCGAGCAAAAAAATGGCCGAGATCGAAGAACGGCCGCGCGACGATCGCTTCCTCGGGAAAAGCCCGGCTCGCCTTGCCGAGCTACGGCGTTTTTGTATTCGAAGCGCGTCTCGCGGGATTCACCAACCGCGATATTTCCGAGACGTTATTCTAAATTTCATAAATTCTCGCGAATGTAGAGAAGAAAAAAATAACATTTTGTGATTTAACAGCTCGTATCATGAATATGTTAATTCGAGCGTTTTCAGCCGCAATTTCCGTGACTGGAGAGCAAATCCCAGACGAGACCTTGGTCGAAATCGAAATAACGACAGCGAGATAACAAAGTAAATTCTAATCTAGCGAAAATTTGTCTCTTTTCAGCCGAGTACATTCTGCCGTGCAACAGATCCGATACGCGCATCGATGCCTGCATTCAGAGAGCTTTCAACCACCTGAGGCCTTATCTCGTAAAAGGTGAGCAAACGAACAACAAATTCGCGGATTTGCTTAATGAAACACCGCGAGGATTCGTTACGTCGCTCCCGAACGATTTTGTAATCGCGAAACCGCACGTTCATCGTTCGCTAACAACCACCTTGATCGTACCGAGGATGATCGCTTTTTGCTATCTCTCTCCTCGAGAAGCGATCCTTTAATGGCGGACGCACGAATTTTAATTTCGTCATCTTCGGGTTGACACTTTTACCTACTTTTGCGGGTTCTATCTCGTAACGCGTCGACGGGAGTAAGAAAGGAAAACGATATTCCGACGCGACGAGTTTTGTAATTTTTCGTGACATAATGTATCACGAAGACCTTCGTACGTTGAAATTGGTTTTCTCTATTCCTGGAAGGTATACCCGAGCTCGACTTGCCACCGATCGAGCCTCTCAATATTCCGAGGTTGGGAATGGAGAACGGACAAGGGGCGGTCAGGGTGAGCGCCCTCTTCACCAACATCACCGCCCTGGGTCCGGGAAATTACTCGATCACCAAAGTCAGGGTTGACCTGCCCTCGCTGAGGCTCGACATGCAACTCACCATTCCGAAGATCGAGCTCCAGGGTCGTTACGAGGTAGCTGGCAACGTTCTCTTGTTCCCCATTCAGAGCCAGGGTGACTTCTGGGCTTTATTCGGTAAGTGTCTAACAAGATTGACAAAAATATTTAGAAATTCAATCGTAAATGTAATTATCCTAGTTTGATCAAAATATACGATAGTTTGGCAAATTGAAAGAAAAAAAAATATCAGTTCTCGAGTTTTTATGCGGAAAAATACAAATGTTACGTGAATTCAGGTGACGTAGCGGCCATCGCCCGAGTTCAGGCAGCCGAGGAAGTCCGCGACGGCGTTCGTTACATGAGAATTAGCCGTCTACTGGTCGACTTCAGTCTGGGACGCGCCCGCTTCCGCATCATCGACGAGCTAAACGGCAACAACGTGATCGGCCAGGCGATGAATCAATTCCTGAATCAGAACGCCAAAGAGATAATCGAGGAGATGAGACCGGCCGCTAGCAGCAGCATCGCCAAGCACTTCATGTCCTTCCTCAACAAGGCCTTCACCAAAGTACCGATGAAAGTCTGGCTCCACGACACGTAAATTCGTTCACGACGAGGAGAAGGGGGAAGAAAAACGACGCGATAACGCATATTACCTTATTTTTCTTAGACCATTGGAGTATTAGAGTAGAGCTCTCGGATCGATGTCAATGGAATATACAATAAATTCTACCTTTCTCGTGAAATTCGTGTTTAGGAAATACACGCGTTCGGATTATGTAAAAGAAAAATGAGGAGAGATGACTCGTGAAGGATACGCCTTATGTAATTAAATTAGGCCATACCGCTCGTGACGAAAGACGTCTCTTCGACGCGATCGGTCTTGCGACTCTTAATATTCGATTTGCTCGTTGATTCGTCCTTTCGCAAAAATTTCATCCGATACTATACATATTTCCTCGCATCCGGAGCTCTATCTATCTTATTACTGTATTGTTTAGATGTAAATAGTTCTTTGGATCGAATTAGATTTATATTTTTGTAAATAATTAGCCACGAAGCGACGAATAATTAGCGACTTTGTTGACGCGATCGTTCAAATTGCTTCTTTCTTTTTTTTATCGTTCTATTTCTAAATTTTTTCCTCTTGCAATAAAAAATAAACGAAACACAGAGTGAAATAAAGCGTTCTACACGAATAATTGTGATATGTCGAATAGGAAGGATGTGCATAGTCGAGAGTCGACAACGGTATTCGAGTTGCGCAATGTGATTTTTATTTGGGTTATAGTTTTTATCGCGGTATCGCATAAATCAAGGCAAAAAAAAATTTTATGGTGCTGTTATCGAAATTTGTACCGATTATTAAGCTCTGTAGTTGTATAGTATGTCTACACGGTAGAATTGATAATAAAAAAAAAAAAAAAAAAAATACCGAAGAAAGAATTACAACGATCATTGAATTTTGTACCCGGAGAAACGAATTTTCTCGGATTCCCTCGAGCCATTCGCTTACGCACGATGCAACGGTGCGTGAATAACAACGCATACGCAATGCATTTTCAAAGTGATTACGTTGAACGTATTTTTCATTCCCAATATCGCAACGCTATACTGCGTAGCTCAACCGATAGAACGAAAAATCTATCCGCGGCTCTCAATCGCTGAGAAATCTTTGTCGCGTGAAACATTATTGATAACCCGAACCGATTTTCTCCGCTTCTAATCTCGCGCCTAATCGAGCGAGCGAGAGAAAAGTGCCCCTCGTGGGCTCTCGTCGAGAAGAGAAGAACCACGCTCGTCTACATGCGACGAAGCGAGCGCACGAGTCTCGACGGAGTCGTGTAACACGCTTACGATAATGAATTGGAACCGTCGTCGAACGTATCTTGGCTGACCTACGACCCTCCGCTGACACACGACGACCTTACGAAAAAAAGTTAATATCCACCGCACTCCCAGCTATATACACCAAAACTCGTTCTATACCGTATACACACTCAAAGAAATTCCGGCTTGTTGTTTAAACTTTTTAACGATTCGAAAGGTCTTGGCTATCGAATATTGTATTAAAGTCTAATAATTCTAGAAAATGATAATAATTATTGTAGGTTTGACGACATATGAAAATTGAAAAAAACTGTTATCTGTTTAAGTAACGAAATAGTTGAGAACGTTAATAATTTTTTAACATTGTATAGTAAGTACAGCCAGTGCAAAGATTCGCGCTAATTGTTTGCGAAGTTTAATTGAATTTATAAGAAAATCGATTCGACTACAGTGCCATTCACTTGAACTCTACCGTCGAATTTCTCTCGGTGCAGTGTCACACCGGGGGGGGTGAGAAATTCGTCATGTACCCTGAGGTATGAAAATTTCTCGATGGGTATCGCGAAAGCAAACGGTATTGTTTTCGTAGAGTATCGTCGAGTGACGAGTCCTCGAATGTGACTCATTTACTGCGAACGACAAATAGCTCCCTCTTCTTTTACAAAAATACAAATTTTGCCATCCCCGGGGTGAAAAAACAAAAACGAGTCACTCCGGTTGATCCGAGTGGTTGTCGAATTCGTGAGGGCACTTCTCCAGTTTACGAGCAGCAGCGGAGGAAGAAGGGGGTGCAGACGAGACGAGCAGGGCGCGCGCGTTAGAGTCGAGCTATATGCGTGTATTTACGATAAAGTGACAACTTGGTCAGCTTCGGTCAGTCGATTGCCGTAACCCCAGTGTAGCTCTCACGCTACGGCGTGTCTCCTCGTGCTACCTCGCGTCGCGTTAACCCTCGAAGATCGGTAGTGCAATATAATACCAGGAAAGAACAAAATTAATCGATTTCAAGATGATGGCCCAATTCACCAGGAGGCAATGGCTCACGCTGATCGTAATCAGCGTGGCCGATTTTTGCAACGCAATTTGCGTCTCGCTCCAGGCTCCTTTCTACCCTCAGGAGGTGAGTTTTTTCATTCTAGTGTCGAAATTTCTGTTTTTTCATAGTATTATTGGTCCTAGTTAATTTCATTTTCGTGGTGTGTAATCTACCCGTTAGCTATCCGGATACGATGTTATCGCGTGAAAATTTTAATAGTCATTTCGTTGATTATGTATTTTTTTTTTTTTTTTTTATTGAAATTGCATGTGTTAAGGTATCGCAGTGCGAATACTAGAACAACAATTCTGGAGGAACGGTTATCGTCACTGAATTCGATGCTGTTTACTACGCTTCGTTGGTTTCATCAATGTATATTCTATAAATAATGACATTTTTCGATAAATCTTTGTTCGTTTTATGCGATATAATACGAATCAAGATACGAATTCTTTATCCGCGAGTGCGTCCTTCTTCGGTTGCTCGACGTTTTTCGTACAAACGCGGCTTGTTAACTTTCTTTCATGCGAATATCATTTGCAGCTGTCAAAAAACAATTAATTATGAAACGAAATAATCGGAAGTTTATCGTAAACTCGGTATTCTACTCGTTAGAGCATCATTAAGTAAGAGTGCGAAGCGCAGTGCTGGTTCATAATTATCTTGTTACGACGTTATTCGTATATTTCTTTCTGCCGCTAGTATTTAGCAAGACGCTTTCTCCACGTAATCATTGTTTTCCACTTGTACCTTCCTACAATTTTCGCACCATTCTATCCCTCCGATGTTTTTTTCTCCTTCCGTCTGTAAAACCATATTTTGAAATAGACACACGCCATGACGTAAGGCCTTGAATAACGAAAATACAATTCTTTTTCAATTATTACCGAACATTCATCGAACATTACGATACGCGATTTTTGTAAAAACGTCTGACATGTAATACTAGATACATAATACCCGACTCGAAGTATCGAGTATCTATTCGTAAAGTTATTTTTACTCGACGCACATCGGTGTGGAATCGAGATTTCGTTTTGAGTCGTAATTACGCGAGCGCCTGTGCCCGGTCAAAATTCAATCTTCGCTGCGTAGCGCGGTTGCGGTTCTACAGGCGCCATGGTAATGTCATTTCGATTATTTCTAGGCTGAGAAGAAAGGCGCTTCACCGTCGGAATACGGCCTGGTTTTCGGAATTTTCGAACTGGTCGTGTTCGCCGTTAGTCCGCTCTACGGTCAGCACGTGAGTATAGAAAATCGATCGGATAATTTTACACAGAATTTTACTAACGCAAATTTTGCACGAAACAGTTGAACCGAATCGGACCGAAGTTACTGTTCAACGGTGGGATTTTGACCGTCGGAACCTGCGCTATATTGTTCGGCCTGCTCGACAAGGTCGAAGGTCACTACCCATTCATCATTCTCTCGTTCGTTATAAGAATAGTGGAAGCTTTAGGAAACGCGGCTTTTCTGACAGCCAGTTTCGCTATTATCGCCAAAGAATTTCCAGATAACGTTGCAACGACGTTTGCCAGTCTCGAAACATTTTTCGGCCTGGGTCTTATCGTTGGGCCAACAGTTGGAGGAGCATTGTATCAGGTGAGTCGATAATTACAAAAATCTTTAGCGCTTTGACCGGTCAGCTTAATCGTTGTGTTCAATCGACAGGTAGGAGGTTATACAACACCTTTCGCTGTCCTCGGATCTGCACTATTCCTGGCAGCTGTAACAACTGTGTTCATTTTGCCGATACACAATTCTCAAGAAAACGATGATCACAGCACAGGAGGTAAATCGATAAACTCGACGCTCGACAAATAATTGCTTCGGCTAATCCGTTTTTCAAATTACAGGTGTTACGAGAGTTTTAAAGATTCCTGGCGTGGTAATCGCTACAATGTCGATAATAGTCACCAGTATGAGTATTGGTTTCCTCCAGGCAACTTTGGAGCCTCATTTGAGACAATTCAATTTGAGTCCAGTTGTCCTAGGATTGATGTTTGTAATTAACGGCGGCACTTATGCTATCACAGCGCCCATTTGGGGTTGGTTCTGCGACAAAAGATCTCATCCGAAGGTGATAACATTGTTACATTTTTATTTTAGATGCCGATTAGTCAACATTTAAAATAATGCATGTAACAAAAATCGTATTAATCGGTATAATTTTAAAAAATTATATTCTCACATACGTATAACAACAATTAATTTTATTAGATTGCAACTATCGCTGGCTGCGTTCTCGTCATGATCGGATTCAGTCTCGTGGGGCCAGCTCCTTTCATACCGATACCTACCATGATCTGGGTGACCATTTGCGGATTGGTCATTCACGGTTTGGGTATGGCGGCGCAACTGGTCGCTAGTTTCACCGACGCTCTCAGAACTTCTATGTATATAACGACTCGAATTTCAAAATTTATCTCGATCTTCGTAAAATTCTTAACACGTGTAATCTCTCGTTTCAGTCAATATGGCTTTCCAAATAATCTCGAAACTTACGGCCTTATCAGCGGCTTGTGGACCAGTACGTTCGCTCTCGGAGCTTTCATTGGACCCAGCGTGGCTGGAATTTTACTCGACAATATTGGATTCAGAAATGCATCAATGTTCATCGTACTTTTGCATTTCTTAGTGGTAAGAACCGAAAAAAATTTTATTGAGCCTCTTAAATGTGCATTTCCTTATTGTCAAAATGATATTTTGACAGTTTACAAAATATTTGTTCAGGTCAATAAACATTTACTAAATATTTCGTCCAAAAGAATTCCACTCTCATTTTATAAAATATCATTTTTGCAGTATAAAATGTGCACTCGAATGATTCAATAATCTCTCGATTATAGTAATTTTACTAAATCTGCTATTATTGTTATTTCAGGGAGGAGCCGCTACAGTTTTCATGAGCACTTGCTCGCGAGGGCCTAAACCTTACACGGAGATCGGTTCTCAAGAGAATATTCGAGTACCGCTTTTGGACAGCGACCGATCTCGCGGTAGTGGCTCGCACGCGAGAACGCAGGGCGTTCAAATTGACAAATCGACCGGCATGAATTCGCTGATCGCGTGCAACAGTTATTCGAACAGAGCGGCTGCCTGGTCCAGAGCATCCTACAGCGGCCGTTACTCGCACAGTTACGGCTCGGTCGAGGCCAAACGATACCTCGAGAGAACCACGTGATACGGTTCTCGAAAACGCAATGTGCTTTCCGAAAAAAACATTCGACAGGATGATTTTACACTATGAAATTTAATTAAGGGACCAAATTCGGAGATAGCACATTTGTTTAAGAAGTTCAACTTTCCTTTCAGTGACCATCTTTAAATGGCGCGAACAGTATTCTCAGAATGTGGTCGCATTATTATATAACGTTTCTCGTTGTAAATCGGTAATTTCTACTACTTAGAAAGTGTTGAGCGGCTCTCGCGTGTATATCTACGTTGTTGTTATTTTTTTATGTTATTTTCAATAAGAATACTTGAAAATCGAGCGCGTTGCCGAGTTCGATACTCTTGTACGAATATCGACGCTTGCGTATAGTTATAATTGAAAAAAAAAAAAAAACAATATCGATGCTTACGCTCCGTTATTAATTAAGTAATTATTCCAAAAATACAAATCAAGTGTCGTATGCGACAGATTAATTATCAATTTAGATATATCGATAACGATGAACTAGAATATATTAGACTAAATGTATAAATTTATACTTATATATATATAAACGATATGTGTAACGTTAACAGCACGAGGGATTATAAACAAAAAGATCGATCGAACAAATTGTTAAAGAGGTGAACGATGTGCTGCCACCTGCACACGCACATTCAGGGACATCTGCAGGTGAAATGGAACGTACCGATACGAGGAAGGGGCTCATCCCTCCCACTCTTTGTCCTACCTGGCCGGGACCTATGATCAGGGCCGTACTCGGCACGCACGGGGCACCCTTTTTCCAATTTCATCATAGCAACAAATCTCACTTGTGAAATATTTGTTTAAAAATTAAAAATACAGAATATCGTACAATATATACAAATTTTTCTCGCTTCTCATTAAAAACTGTAAAAATCTAATTGAGGGGAGAGAACATAAGTGGTTCCTGAAAAAAACTAGAATTTAGCCAGACGATAAAATTGGTACCATCTGATAACATTATTCGTTAAGAGCATGTTTTTCGTACAAATTATGATTTATATACTTTTCCTCGCGACTTTGACAAAATGAGCGGTCTCGTTAATAGAGCGTTCGATTTTCAGAGCGTAGATGAGTGGATCGAGAGGAATGGTATCCTTGGAGAATCCCACGTCGTTAGCCGGTCAGTCGCTGGGAGTGCGGTGCACGTGGTGACGGCTCTGGTGGCGGTAGTTGCGCGCAGGCGCGACAGTCCGGGACCCCTTCGCTTCTCGCGGAGTCGTTCTGTCAGCTATCGGGGGGGACGACTACACTCGACAAAGTCCGTTTTCATCCGTATAGCGTCGAAGCCGTGTTACACGCGCGCACGCCGAAACGATTTTCGGCTTTTTCGCAAGAGTGCGGGCGGGTTTTTTCTTCTCGTGTACACGCGTGTTGCCAAATTTTCCTCAGTTTTTCCCTCCGTCAGCCCTTCGGTACCTCACCCACGATTATTCTCTTTTGCATTCTCCGCTCTCTCGTGTTTTTATTTTTTCCCATCCTCTCTCCTCTCTTTCTCTCCTCTTGTACGTCGTTTTCTACTGTGATTTTCTTCGCATAACCGGCTTGTCGAACTCTCGGCTCACCGCCACCGCCGCCGCCGCGTACACGATCTTCCTCCTTCTAGTGAAGAACTTCGCAACCGTGATCGTGAGGATTCCTCTTTTTTTTACACAACGAGAGGGAGAAAAACGTCTCCGGCGTAAATTGTTATCCGTGAAGGTAGCAATTTTGTGTGTTTGCCCAATAAAGTCATGGAAATCTAGGAATAATCTCTCAAAGGTAAGCTGTCTCGTTCCGCGTGAATATTTTTCGTCTCCGTTTTTTTTTTTTTTCGTAGCGCGATTGCACGCCCCGAAGGTTGTTTAACTCGAGGAGAGAGAAAAATTCTTCTATCTCTGCATTGCGAAAATCTCAATTGTGTGTGCCGTGATTTCGAAAATGAGTTTATTATCTCAGTAGGAAGGAAAAAAAAAGTAGAAAGGAAAATAACCGATATCGACAAAACGCATGTAGGAAACGGTTGAAACATTATACGGGTTGGCGAACTAACCGGTGACTTGAACGCGCGGTAGGTGGTACCAGTGCTTAAGCTCAAGGATATATGGATATCTTGTCCTGTTTGAAATTATTTCTCTCTTCTCGACGAACATTCCTCGCGATTACGTTTTAAATGTATACAACGAGCGCGTGTATATTTCGCGCTACCTTTCTTTCACCCTACTTTGAAATTCGGGGCCAGATGTTGGCTCGTCGAAACGAAATTACCCAATAAGAAACGCGTACCTCGTGCGTTCGCGAAGGTGAATCAATGCTAATTCGCCGATGCGAAATTACCTCTCATTTTCGTTTTTATTGTGCTATCGGAATTGCTAAATAATAAGTACAACTCGTTTTTCACCTAAGAGGTCGAGTGTCGCGGCTCGAATTTCACTTTCGTTTTCGTTCTTCGTGGCTTGAGAATTCGCTTTTTCGTTTTATTTTGAACCGAGGTCTGTCTGTCCGTTCTCTCTCTTCCTCTCTCTTTCTCTCTCTCTCGTTCTTTTCCCGACTCCTTCGCAAACGCACACACACACACCTCCACGCAACTATATCGCACACCGCGCGGTCACTCTCGTTCTCGACCGCGCACGGACTAATATTCTTTGTTTCCGCGTAGCCAGTTCATCGTACGATTCGAGAAATAGCTTTACGGCATTCCCAAACCGTAAAGTTACTGACCGTTTCGTTTTGGATTATCAATTAACCGCAGTCGAATTTTTTATCGGGCATTGCTCGTTACGAGTTAAACGGATGTGCATGACTGCGGTTAAGCCTGAATGGTAAAGGTTCGGTTTGAATGGTCGTATATAATGTAGCGTCTCGTTTAGGTAAATTGACCAAAAGGGAACGAATAAAGTCGAGCTTTTCAAAAAATTTGAAATTTATTTCGAATTTAAAAAATTATACTGTCTAAATTTAAATATGAAAATAATTCTAGATTTTCACTATTTTTATAAATAAAGATGAACATAAAACGAAAAAAAAGTGTCTGTTTCTTTTACATTTTTTGTTAAAAAATTTGATCGATCGACGCATCAAATAAAAAACTCAACTCGTTCGGATTTGAAAAGTGGCCCATCCTATAAACGACACTTGTTCACCTGACGCTCACGCTCTCGCACAGACGGAGCGCGCACACACACACACACACACACACACACTGTTGGCTTCGCCTTTTATTCTTACGACCTACGACATGCATTGTACCTATTGCCGTGACTCGGCTGGAACTTCGCTCGAGCGGCCCTAACGCCTTCCCCCCCTCCTCTTCTACCTTCTTCTCTCATCATCCTCGTAGAACAACTGCCGCGACCTTTGAGTTTCCAGTCTGTCGACGAATCCTTTTGAATGGGCGTCGAGGAGTTAGGAAACCGGAAGTACAACCGAAATTTCTTCGTGTAGATCCGCGATAAGGCTACCACCGTACAAACTGTGAATTTCAAATATTCACCGTGTATAGAATCACGGTGCGCGAGTCCTGTACGATGCAAATGAAGTTCAAGGTTTTGAGAAAATTTTATTTTTCTCTCTTAGTCTTCTGCGGGGAAGAATTTAAAACAGCGAAAGTATTGACTGGCGTGGTTAGTAACCGAATCGGCGGTCTCGCTAATCGAGTTCCGTTCTAGCAAATCCTATAATAAATTTCTCGATGGTACGATTACTCGGTCCTTAATATCATAAATAAATTTCACTTTAACAAGGTTGACTGTTCCCGATTGATTCTTCGCGACAAGACTATTGTAAAATGTTGTCTATACATTCTGGCCACACCTGCGATAGAAATGTCTCGTTATGTAATCCGAATGAAGATTCCAATCGCGATTCGATAATTAAGGACTCGTCGCGAGAGAGAAATATACCGCGTAAGGAGTTGTTAATCGGTGACAATGCCGTTATTGGATAATCCGAGCGCAAGAAAGTTGCCAAGTCGATGTCGCTCTTTATTGTTCCGCTGTAACTGAATTCCAGTGCGAAATCTTGGGCGCGAGAACGAAACGAGAAAATGTGTGTCAGGAGTTCTCGGAGCGAAAATGGCAAAACACTCTGAGAGCTCCCCGTACATTTGTTAACAATCGACATGGAATCGATGAAAAATTCTTCCGCGTGTAGAATACTCTCCTCTACGTTACGTCATCGAAATTGTCAAATCTAGTGTCGACACATCGTATTACCTAAACGCTCAATAAACGAAGGATAGAATGTCAAACGATTTCGCAAACGCAAATGAGGATGAAATTAAAATCGAGAAAGAAAAAAAAAATTGTTAGAAGAGTATTCGAATCTAAGAACAAGAGAACAATTTCAAATTTTCACAAACAATTTTAATTACATTCTACGTTATTGGTGTAAGTTAATACAGAAATTGTAAACAGTGTATCTGTAACGACTCCCAAACTCGAATTACGAGAAAGGCGAGCTCTCGATCGGACGAGTGAAAATAAGAGAGGAAGAGGAATAAAACGACGTTAATTCGCGAAAAACAGGAACATACGCATGGCTAGCTGAAAACGTTCCGATATCGCCATATATAACGACCGTCCTCGGTTCTTGGATTTCTAAATAGCCTCCTGGTCGAGTCGCCTATACTTATAAAGTTACTTATGTATACCGGCATGAGGGGCACACCGTACGAACTCGAGGCGACACTTTCACTTACAGCGGAGAACGCTCACGGGTGTCTGTGACGTATCTGTGTGCGTACCTTATGGTGCACCAATGCAATGTACATTCGCGTGCAATGATTACCGGTTCGGGTTGCAACGAACAATCCATTTCGTTGCATCTTTCACCACGATCTCTCTCGCTCGCACAATTCTTATCGGATTCGACTGACCAGACGATCGATAAAAATTTTTTAAATTTTTTTATTCAATTTCGGTAACAAGTACAAAATTGTGTAAATTTTTCATTTATACATCAAATTTTTAAGAGTTACCTAACTTTGATGTATAAGGATGAAAATTATTTCTCTAAATTTAAAAATTCTGAATATTTTTTTCTTCCAAATTTAAAAACTCGACGTTCAACACCAGCACGCGAAATATACATGCATCTAAGCGTAAGTCAATGGTCTGGCTAGCGAGACGCAAGATGCCTTTGAACTTTGTCATTATTGGCGGATTACTTTCACATTCTTTGCCATTTGCTCGTGTGTACTGATACATCTCCCGTGAATCGGTTATTTACTCCTGTTCTTTAGCCGTTTCAATAAGTAAATATATATTTCGAGCGCGTGGGTGTATTAACGATCGGTTTCTTCCCGTTTCGATATAATCACGGTACCTCGCGAAACTTTCGAAAATAAATTGGAGGAGAGAGAAAAAATGCTCGCAGCGGATCGAAATAAGGTTGAGAAAAGAGAGTAACGTTTCTGGAAGGTGGAACGGGCAGGGGGTGTTCCCGAGCGAGAACAAACGCCTGGAATATCTAATCCGAGACTTCTCGCGTCTCGCTGGCCTCGAATTATACGAGAATCGCCGATTAATTTTCACAGAGATCGTTTCTTCGATCGAATCGATCGAAGAGAAAAAAAATTTTCATTTCCATACGTTCATAAGTACAACTATCGATTGTTCGCAGCTAATTAAAAACATATATATATATATATATATATATATATTTTTGTGAAATTGAATCGTTATGTGTACCATTAGGAATCGAAGTTCCGAGAATCATCTGTAGAAGAATTTAACATGCCGATCGCGCGTGTACGGCTTTCAACTAACTCGAAATTATTTCATAAAAGGTTGGCTAGTCCAGTCTAACCGCATTTAAGAGTCCTAGACGGCAAGGTCGTTCTCTCCAGCGTCCTCCCTCTCACTCGCTCCTGTTACGTCTTCCACTGTCTCGCACCTTTCCCATACCACTTTCATTCCGCATAACTGCCATCGGTTTACTTAACGTCTGCGAAACGTTATTATACCTAAATGCTATTATGAAAGTCGAATTATCGCGAATTTTCCCATTTACTTTGCTCGAGTATGAAAATTCGTTTTTAATAAGGAGTCTTGTAGGTGAATTCAAACGTGAATAAGTTAGCTAACGGTATCGGGACGAACGTTACTCGCGGGAGAAGATACCTTACGAGTACGTCTCGTTCGTCCGGTTCTTCGAGAAAATCGGGAATGCACGCGTGGAGCTTTCACGAGTCCATCTGGCGAATTTTCGCTGCGAAAGTGGCATTACACGCGAGGAGAGACTGTTTAATCGATGTATCGAGAGCCATTAAGCCGACTCGTTTTGTTTACCTTGAACGAATTTCGATGAATAATTAATTTCGGAATTTTGTAACTCTTCCCCGGATCGAAAATTCTCAAACAAGCGACGCTATTCAATGTAAACTCGATAGAGTAACGCGTAGTCGCGCGCTACAAATATTTCTCGCCGGGTAACGCCAACGCGTTCATTCTCGATTATTCATTCCTCGCGTATGCGGGGCGAGGTAAAAAAATTTTCTCCGCTGCGTGGATTGACAATGCACATTATGGCAGGGGCTGCTACTGGTACTGCGAGTCGGGGCGGTGCCCCACTTTCTAATCAAACCGTTTTAGACGGTCTTTTAGCGCACCGCCTCTCCTATCGTAAAAAAAATGCTAGAATCGAGTCTCGTTGCCGCGAACCCGTATATAATTTCCCGACGCAGTCAATGAATTTTCCTCATTTCCTCGTTCAATTTTTGCCTAAAAATAGAGTTCTCGCCACCGTTTAAAATTTCTATATTAACTTCCAATTATGGATATGGGATGCAGTCAGCACAAAGTGCACTAATTGATATCAACTGCTATAATGAATTTCCTGTTTAAATGGAATTTTCGTATACTAATCGATTTTTATTTTCGCAGAAACTTGGAAACCGTATGAGCGTAGTATCGTAGCGGATGTAATATCGTTGTGACGTCGCGATGACGAAACGCGAGATGTCGAACGACAGCGGCACCGACAATCCAGCGTTCGCCAGTGACGAGAGCATCGCACCCACGTCCGAGGGCGAGAGCCAGGCGGTACAGCCGGAGAGTAACGAATCGCGCTACAAGACTGAAACGAGAATAAATCTGTCGTGCGACAGCGAGAAGAGCCCAGAGACCAAACCGAACGGCGTTTACGGTAACGGCAACAACAACGACGCCAGTTTCCTCAACGTCACAGCGACGAGCATTCCGGAGAACGATGACCTTGGTTAGAGTTTCTCTTTTGAACAGAAAAAAAGCGATGGAGTTGTTGATATCGAAAATTATATTGCCCGATAGATAATACTAGCGAACAATACACTTTTTTTTTCTATTCATAATATTTTACCTTTTTTTTGCTTATTTTGGCATACAAAATTTAATTGCAAAAATCATTTTTTCTAGCAACTTTTATTCTTAAGTAAATGGCAATTATTCTCAACATGCTGTCCATTCTGGATAATTCAAAATCCGAGTATCGCGCGCAAACTTCCGTGTTTACACTCCAAGAATCATTCAGATAGATTCTCAGAAATTCTTAATCAATATAGCGAAGAGTAAGGTGAAAGATTTCATTGACATATACATACATTACTGCTGAAGCCATCAACTTAGAGCCACACAATCACTACAATCGCACAGAAGGACGTTCAATATTCGATAATTAACTTTTTAATGGCAAAAACAAGAAAAAATATGATTCATTAAGATTAATAAATTAATGCAGTTTTATGGTTTTAATCGTTATTTTATTTATACAAAATACAAAAATATTGAAAATTACATATGTGTTCGCAAGAAAAAGTTCATCTGTTGGGTAGTGCTGTTATTGTAGATTACTTGCTGTTATTATAATTACAATGATAATAATTATACAATTTTTTGCAGAAGTGGGAAAGAAGGAGCAAATCGAAGCTGTGAATTTGGAGCTAGTGTCTATAAGGCCGTACAATGGCGGCAATAACCAGAAGAGTCGGGAAGCCTGCGAACTTCCTGCGGATCCTTACGAGGAGTATTTCGTACCAGTCAACGAGCATCGAAAATACATTAGGTAAAATTTTTCGATTACCTTTGGCTAGTTTTATATTCCGAACGCAGTTAGAATTTTGACCCAAGATCTCTATGCGATTTATTCGTTCGACCTCTACGATAAGCGAAAAATACGAAACCAGTGTCCGGGTTGTTTACTGGAAAATCGAAAAATGTAACGACAAGCCGCAATGAGCAGAGTTATAGATTCGTAGCGGTCGGTCAGATCGTTCGAAACGATTATATAATTTTAGGTAATACGAGACGCCGAGCCAGGCTCTGATTTACATCCTATATAACGACGGTGTGGAGTTCGCTCTGCGCGCGATAGCAACGAACATATACCGTTTACGAGAGTCGAGTGAGGAACCTTGAAGAGTTTTTCTTTTTTCTTTGAGAGGTTTTCACTTTCGCTAGAATGATTCCGCACGGCTCGATTGTCGTCTCGGAAAAATATGATTTTGCGAATTGGTTTTGTTTATCCGAATGCCTATAACAGGGCTCCCGAGGCCACGATCGAAACAACCGTAGCAGGTGTGCGTTTTGATTTGGGACCCGGCGTCGGCCGCGAGGGACTCAGCCTGAGAGACCCGGCCGCCGGACTAGTCGACTATTCCCACTGGCTGAGAGCCCTCAGGTACAATTAAAAAAGGACCTTACGGGAGAGCTATTGGATGGCTGAACTGAAGATGGAAAAAAACACTGGAACGAGGGTTACATCATCTAACCCGCTTGTGAAAATGTTTACACGCGTAGTGCACGCTAAGAAAATATTTAGAATCTAGAAATTAATAGAGTCTTTGCTGGACGAATCGAGCGATTCGTTAGATTTTTACGTAATTAGCGATCGATCGAATGAATTTCTCAGAGTGCACTGTTTAGGTCATTAATGACACGTGACCCGATAGTTTAATGGCACTTTAATGTGGTATTAGACGAATTACGAAGCGATTCAAGTGGAATTAGAATCCTCCTGCGCTGGTCGAATGTAGCTTACAATCCTAATCCCAAACAACCGACTCTGCGACTAGATATCCGAGCCGTATTGTCCTGCTGTAAAAATCGCTTTGGGTGAACGATCGCGAGCTTGAGAATAAATATTTTTAATCATCGTTATTTTTCTGTTGTAGAGGCGAGAAGCTCTACGTCACTAAAGACAAGAGATTGAAGAGTCCCTATTGGAGACGGATGGCGTGTTGGAGTTGCGGTTTGGTTTTGATCATCGTTGCCATTGTTATTTCTATATTAGTTGCCAGTAAGTCTACGTACTTAACTTTTTCGTCGATCAATTTCGATCAAACCGGAGACTACAATCGTTAATAGTAGACTACATATTTCTAGCTGGTACCATGTTGACGCAACAAACCGTCGAGCCGTTGAATCACACCAGTTTTCGACATTTACATTTGGACGAAGTGGACGATCCACCGTCGAGTCCACCACCCGCAACGTCGGACAGCCCGATGTGGCATACAACGGACCAAACGATGTACAAGGTCGTTCCCAATGCAGTTAGCGGTTCTCTAAAATTAATGAATTTGCATTGGACGGACGATCTTCTCGACGCGAAATCGAGAGTCTACAGGCAGGTAGCGAGCGAGATCGAAAATAATCTTAAGAACGTGTTCGATTCGATGGATAAGAACGACACAACCACGAGTTATTACGTAGCAGTGTACGAAATAACTCGCGATAACGAAGTGAAATTTAGAATAAGTTATCCACCTCAATCGTCGTTGAAGGAAACCCAAGAGAATATACAAGAAATGCTAACGAAGAAGGACAACTCGATAGGCGATTATCGCATCGACAAATTGCAAATTCATCAGCTTGTTGACCAGTGTCAAAGTGGCGAATTCCACTGTACAGAAAGTTGTAAATATGATTACATTAAGGCAGTTTTTATTTGCTTGTGCTCCAAGGGGAATGTATTGGACGGAAGCGGGAAGAAATGTGTAAATGAAAGTAACTTATATAATGCGGATAAACAAGTCATATTACCACAACCGAGTACTGAATTTATTAAAGGATCTGTGCAAGGTAGAAGCAAGAATCCCGACGCGTACGAGCCCGTAATGCCGAATACGTGGAAGTACCCGAGTACGGAGACCGAATCACGTTCGTCTGCGCAACCGAATACAATAACGGAATTACAACACAGACATACTACAATGAGAACAGAATCTCCAGCGCAAACTGAATCTTTCACGGAATTAGGAAAGTCTTCGGTCTCCACGAATATGAAATTGACTACAGTTTCGGAGTTTATTGAGAAATCGAAACCTGAACCTACGGCTGAACCTACGGCTGAACCTGCAGCCGAACCTTCCCCCGAACGCGCGGCAGAGCCCTCTGCTGAACCGACGGCCGAGCCGAATGCTGAGCCAGCAGCCGAGCCTTCACCCGAACCTGCAGCTGAACCTTCTGCTGAACCAGCGGCCGAGCCCTCTGCCGAACCGACTGCTGAGCCAGCCGCTGAACCTTCTCCCAAACCCGCGGCTGAGCCCTCTGCAGAACCTGCAGCTGAACCTTCTGCTGAACCAGCGGCCGAGCCCTCTGCCGAACCGACTGCTGAGCCAGCCGCTGAACCTTCTGCGGAACCAACGGCTGAGCCTTCTGCTGAACCAGCGGCCGAACCTTCTGCGGAACCAACAGCTGAGCCCTCGGCAATACCAGCGGCTGAACCTTCTGCTGAACCAACGGCTGAGCCTTCGGCAGTACCAGCGGCTGAACCTTCTGCTGAACCAACGGCTGAACCTTCTGCTGAACCAGCGGCTGAGCCTTCCGCTGAACCAACGGTTGAGCCTTCGGCTGAACCAACGGCTGAGCCTTCGGCTGAACCAGCGGCTGAACCTTCTGCGGAACCAACAGCTGAGCCCTCGGCAGAACCAGCGGCTGAACCTTCTGCTGAACCAACGGCTGAACCTTCTGCTGAACCAACGGCTGAGCCTTCGGCTGAACCTTCTGCAGAGCCAGCGGCTAAACCTTCTGCTGAACCAACGGCTGAGCCCTCGGCCGAACCAACGGCTGAGCCTGAACCAATAATAGAATCTAAAGTAAAATCCATAATGTTAACTGATCAAGCAGCAGATTTGCTTAACGAAAGGAAAACTGAAACATTAACAACGACGGAGTCGACTGGCAGTCGAGAATCTGGATCGACAACTACATCCGAATCAAACACAAAACAAACATCAGAGTCAGAAGTAGCAACGGAATTAACAGATAAATCCGATGCTACGATAAACAAATCGACAATGAAAACAGAATTCTCCACTGAACCAGAAGCGAGATTTATTGAGTTTGGCACAGAATCGTACATCGAGTCAAAGTCGCCTGTGAAACTGGAAACTGTGCCTGAACCAGCATCCACGACTGAATCGCAGACTGTTTCGAAATTACAGCCAACAACTGATACTAATTCGATGGATGAGACAACAGGCCGCGATGAAAAAATTATGGAACCGAAATCAGTTACCGAATCCATTACAACGATGGAATCGATGACGACCACTGAAGCAGAGAAATCGGTTCCCAAATTAACAACAACGGAGATGTTACCGCAAGAGGAAATCTCTACTGAGCAGTCATCCGATAAAAAACTCACTTCGACAAACGACAAGAATGTGGAATTACTGAAAAATGATACGAGCATTGCCGAACAAGTTCCATCGGTGATACCTCAGAAACTTCCAGAGAACTTTAGCCAAAATGTCGAGCCATTTTTGGAACTGGTCAATAATCAAAGTACCACCAAAAATTTTAAATCTACATCAGAGATCGAGAATGTAACAAAAAAATTAGAAACTCATGCAATTCCAGAATTGATTCCCGAACCCATAGTTTCTTCGAAAGTACGCCCAAATAAAACAAAATCTGAATCGGATGAAAATATTGAAAAGTACGTAAATTCTCAACCTAATTCGTCATCTCCTGAAATTTTTGTAGCCTATGCTAAAAAGCCAAATTTCGACGAAAGTATAAATTCGGAAGATATGTCACCATTTTTACCGAATATCTATAAAGAGAAAGAGGTAAAAAACCACCCGAGACTCGATAAAGACGAAAAGGACGAATTCAATCCTTTCGACGTTCACACGGAAGACGCTGTAACTAATAGTCCACAAATAGGATTGTCCTCGACAACAGTCGCAGCGCCAAACAACAAAGATAATTCCGATAAAACGATACCCGAAAAGTATCACATCGATCCAGAAGAATTTCATCGCGATGACAACGTTGAAGAGTTCGACAACGATATTACCGATGAAGTACACTCGAAAGGTTATCAAGAGGACCAAAATGGTCACCCATTGAACCGAAACGAGCAAAATCCCATTTTGAAAGATTTGATCGACAAGAAGAACAAAAATTTGAAACAAAACATTGGTCAAACTCCAGTGGAAAGAATGGAAAAAAAAGTGAGCGAACAGACGATCGAAAAAATCGTTTCCGATTCGGCCATCCTTGCCGAAAAACTCAAAACCACCACCCAGATCACAATTATGCCAATGGAGATCCAATCGGAAATGTCGACGACGGAGAATGTTGAAAAAATAGGCACCACAATTGCGCCTGCAACAGTTACAGAAAATAAGCTGGAAGAAAATTCGAAAGAGCCTGCATCTACGACGATTTTCACAACGCCTAGCTCGATCGAAACTACAACACCCGCTCAAGTTCCTGTAATGCCCGACGAATTAGTCACAACGGAAACCATCATTTCCACCATCCCTCCACTAAAAACTGACCCTAAAAATGGGGAAAATGATACGAAAGTGGACATTGAGAAAATGACTGAAAAAATAGAAAAAAGTTCGTCAACATTGAGCCCCATGGATGACGAGACTGTTCAAACTAGTACCATTACAAATGTCGATGAAAAGGTAACGGTCAACATTGACGTTGAGCAAGATAACGCAATGACCACCGAATCTTACACGAAGGAGTATCCACAAATGGAGACAACCATTACTATTCCGAATAAGAGTGACTCAATGGAGGAAAATGGAATGAAAGATGACGTCAAACCCGTTTCGGAAACGGTAATCGATGATGTTACGCCAAGCGAATTCCGTTACAGAATTTTCATTACCACTACTCCGGTGATAGAAATAACAACTGACTTAGATATGGAGACATCTTCGGAAAATACAATGGAGGAGAACACTTCAAGCTCTGAAATGGATAATTCCAAAATCACGAATGAAAATGAGAAAAATGTTAATTTGACTAAACAGGAGGATGTTACTGAATCTATAAATAAAAGCGACATGACCCTCTCCACTGCGAAACCTGATAATGAAACTTTGAATTCTGAATCTAACACCGAGTCGATTCACAATTTCGAAACTACGGAATCGAGTGATCAGAAATCATCGTTCGTGGATAACATTCAAACGAGTCAGGATAAAGGTCCGAAAGCGGTGGATCACCGAACTACTATACCAGTCACCGAAGAAGTTGAAGATTCTGTACCAGTTATGAGTTTCTACAATCCGCGAAGTCAACCAGCCGGTCCGACGATAGAATTAAATAACTTTGGTTTGATCAAAACCGTACAACTCGCGAGGAGCAATTCAGTTTACACGACCAGTAATGTACGAAATTCAGACGTGGATAGTACCACTGCAGAGGAATTGGAAAGCACAACGGCTATGATGAATCTTATTGAACAGAATTCGCAAACTACGACGGAAGTTCCCGTGTCTGAGAGCACTAGTACTTTGCCCAACATTAGCTGAAGTAAATAATTTTTCAATTGAATGAGAGTGAAATGATACAACCAAATTTTGTTTACCTAGCAACTCTATTACACTTATATTTGTGTATATTGAGATCCGATATATATGTATATGTATATTTATATATATACTATATATATATATATATATATATATTTAATTTTTATACAGAAGGTCATCTGTCAATACAGTTGTATATTTGAGTTTTATTCAACTGCATTTATACTACAGTTATGAGATCAAGAAATATGAAAGATTGTTCTATCAATTTTTTTACTGTTTAAAAAAAGGTATAAGTTAGTATAAAAAAAACAATCTATATCGTATTGATCTCTATCTGTTCTGTATTGTATGTATATGTTATGTTTATAGTTATAATTAAATAAAAAATGTATATTTACAATTGTATTAAAATAAAAATGTTCTTACTAGAAAAATATTATTATTTCTCGGAAGAATTGCGTGTAAATATTACCTGTTACTCAGTATAATAAGATTATTCGTGAACGGTGTAGGGTCAATGGACTATGTTAAGATTTGTTTATTTACAAGCAATCTATTCATAAATTTGAATAAAGCGAAACAGTACTTTTTAAACCAATCGACTTTTTATTAAATATTATTTGATTATTATTTCTCAATAAAAAAAATATTATTTCTCATTTTAATTTGCTTTACTGCATATTGCGTTGATAAGGCGATCCTCCTACACGAATTTTCAACTCTGCGGTACGAATGTTAACACCAAAGTACTTTTTGGAGAAATTGGTATTTGATTCGAGGGTAATTTCGTTCTGCAATAAAATAATTCGTATCAAATTTTAATACATTATATAAATGAGATTAGAAATTCGTGTATGAATGCAAAAATTTTAACTTACGAATCTCCTTTCTGGACGTAATTAGGACTGTGAGTTAAAATGTTTATTTCATTTGGCACGTGTGGCAGTTTTGAGAGATCCATTATTGCCGGAGAGTTACCACTGTGATAGGCAACAATATATCCCGGACTTCCACTCCTCGTCCTAAATAATTATTTGTTTAGTACATTGCATAAATCGTAAAAAGAAATGGACATAATGCTTAAGGTACCTACTCATTCGGCCATAGAAATTAAGAATGAATGAGAACTTACAAGGTCAGAATAGAGAGCCAAATTAATTCAATTTATTACAGAGAAGACCAAATTGAACCAATTACGACTTAAATACTACGTGAATGAGATCAAAAGAATATTCTTCGTGAAGATATTCTTCATTCTAATTCATATATAATCTATAATTATTAAATAATTTTACCTCGTATAAACCAAAATTTCATTGTTCACTGTGGTAGCTTCGAAGTCGCCATGAAGGAAAGATGGAGAGCTTCGTGCTTCGGTGAGTTTGGCGAATGCTTCTTTGGCAAAAGTGTCCTCGTATTTCAAAATAGGAGTACCGTTGAGAAGTAACGAGAACAACGTTAAACTGTCGGCCACATTGGCTGGTACTCGCTTACGGAGATCACCGTTCTCTCCATCGATCTAAGGATATTTTTATTTCGTTAAATAATTTACCGGGACATTTATCGATTATCGTATAAATTACTAATTTCACTCACGTTCCACAATGGCCAAGAAGTTTTATTAAATGAATTATTAATATTCTTTAATAATTTCTCTGCCTTGACGTTCTCGTCGATGTTATCGAAAAATTGAGAATGTTGCGATAAATCGGTTTGTTGTTTATCTCCGTTGTGCACAAGTACACGATCGGTGTAGTCATCTTGAAGACCGAAGAATCTAAAAAATGAAATTTGCGTTTAATAAATTGCGTTCAAATTATATTACAGCATATACTAACCCTTTTCCTTCCGTTGCATTGGAAACTATTGCTCTCCACTTGTTCAGTATTAAAGTGTTTTGTAGACGACCGCGTGTACGAGTATGCGTCGAAGCCTGGTAAACGTTATTTAAATTGTTTGAGGATGAATTGTGCTCATCTCGTAAAAGAGGATCTTCGGTTAGATATGCGGTATTTGACAAACGGAAACCCATTATTCCCAAATTCAACCAATGCCTCAAAACGCTCTGAAACGACAGATTTAAATTATTAAAATGAAAAAAAAAAAAAAAAAAATAATTCGATAATCTTACCGAAAATTCATCGATAACTGCTGTATTATTGTAGTTGAAATCCGGTTGAGTTTTGTTAAATTTGTGGTAATAATATTGACCTCTCTTTTCGTTCCATTCCCACGCTGATTCACCATTTTGGTTCAACTGTTATAAAATATTAAAAATGTAATAGAGCGAAAATTGAGAATAAAAAATTAACTATATCTGAAAAAGTATTTACCCAATTGTTAGGTGGTAGGCGTTTACCATTGGAGTCAATTTTTCCGTTCGCCCAAACGTAGTAAGATGTGTATGGCTCCTCTCTCAGAACAGACTTTTTGAACCAAGTATGATTTTCCGAAGAATGATTAGGATCAATTTCTAAAATAATGTTTTCATCGCGTTCTTTGGCCATTTCGACAAGTAATTCCACGTCACTGAGTTGGCCTATTTCTGGTCGAACATCTTTAAAATCTTCTACATGATCTACAATTTAAATGAAAAAATTAAATATCGTTTTGAATCACTGTCACATTGCAAGTGCGAAAGAAACGACGAATACCAATTGTGGTTCCTTTGAGAATAGAAGACAAAGAGACAGCTTTAATATTTTTTTCTTTCAGATCTTCGAGCACAGATTTGAATCCTTTCAAATTGTTGGTAGGTGAATCTGCGATCTTTAGCTGAATAATTGGACTTTCCTCGTACCACTGCTTCTGCGCAGGTCCAGAGCATTTTGGAGCCAAAACGATGATGGCAACTGCACCTCCGAGCATAGCAAGCCACAAAAGCCAGAAGGTAATGAAGAGAAACCACCTGAGACGCACCCAAAACGGATTCGTTGCGAATTTCATTAACTCTTCTTTACCCATACCACAAAAACCACGTTTAACCGTTTCTATATCGATCTTCGTGTCACCATTTTCCACCGTGAATTTCACCTACGAAGAAGATTTCCTCAAATTCGATCTCACACTATTTTTTTCGAACCAAGAAATTGTAACATACCTCTGAAGATTCTTTATTCGGCGAGGCTTTGCTCTGCTCGTTGATTTTATCCTGGACACCCTCCTCGGCCACTTTCTCACCATTTTTCTTGCTCATGTTTGTGCCCTCGGATCGACGCTTCTGCCAGTCGACGTCTTGGTCCGGAATCGCCTTGTAAGAAGCAACAGAGGAAATTTTTTCCGAGCTCGAACTAGCCTCGTCGCTATTATCTAAATTGGTCCTCCCACTCTCCATTTCGGTGCGCGCGAACGAGAACTGAAGGAGTGAACGACGAAAGAAGAGGGAAGAGAGAAAATCGAGACTCTCGTTTGAGATTTAAAAAACCGTTCTCGCGCCTCCGAATTTGCCGAGCGAGTGGCGAAAAAAATGCCTTCGCGTTTTTTCAACAATACGAGTTTCGTTACTAACGCTTACGCATTGGTTTCGCTTTTACCCCTACTCCAGTTAGGTCACTCCTCTTTTCGTGTTGGTAGACCCTTGCCAGCACACAGTCAACGCGTGAAGGAAAATCAGGGCCGGATTTGCCGCTCTCGACGTTTTTCTACGGCATTATTGAGAAATTCTTTCACTCGGGAAATTACAATCTCTAGTTTGCGCTGATATTTTTATCTGATACAGCGATGTTTGCGGTCAACGTGATTCACGGTGAATGAAGTCGCTCCGCGTGAAATAAAAAATACCATAGGGCACTGAAAACTCGCGTGACGAAACTGCCGCCAAAATTGTCTTTAATCTCGATTCGATAGATTCCTTATCTATAATACGTAATCGCCGTGATTGTGGCATTCTCAAATTGACACTCGTTTTATCATAATTATGAATACGAATTCCCGCACTTGAGTAAACACTAGAGTTTAAAGTTGCTGCGAATAAACGATACAACGCATACATTTCAATCAGTGGTGTATGTATATTTGTAAAAAAAATTTTTATATCACAAAAACTGTATGTACAGGTATAAATAGAAATAGACATCAATTTGTACAAATAACGTAATTCGATAATTTCCATTCCTTTTCATAAGCGTAATTGACAAAAATCGCACGAAATTCCTCTGAAACAAAGCGAGATAAAATTGAAATATTTTCATTTTCGGTTATCGCGCCGATTTCGTACCTCTCATTGTCAGCCGGAGTATTCTCTCGCGTAGCACGCAGTCGGTATGACGCACCAGTAAGCCAACACAGATACCGCGAAAACTATCCCAAGGGCTGACCAAAACATCCAGAATAACATTACTCGTAGCCTCATAGAGAACGGTTCTGCTGTGTAGTACTGTAAATCCTCGACATCTACGAAACAACCACCTAATTAATAAACATCGTTATGAGTCGGAAAATTAAATTATTTCACAAAAAATGGACGATAAAAAGTATCACTTTTGACACAATATTGTTCACAAATCGACAACTAACAAACAAATGAGAATATTATTTGCACTGGCACGTTAGCAACCAAATTTTCTCTGTCGCAAGTAGATTTTTCGATCGAACCTTTATCACATCTTTGCTTGGAAATATTTATCTGTATCGACTCGTACGCAGGCCTCTCGAAGAGATACGTGTTTTCTTTCGGTACCATGTTTCCATATCCCGAGTTCACCTCGCGAAATTACTACGAGAAAAGAATTATTTTTTTATTTTTCAGATAACCAGGCTAGTACGATTCGAGAGATCGAACGTCTCGATACCGCCCGATACGACTGAGGTGATCGATCCGAACGTCGCGATACGCTTCGGCTCCTGACCTTGCCGAGAGTCTGCACTTTATAATTGTCACGTTTGTTATTTGTGCATCTGAGTATATGTGTGCCAGTATAAAACTCTTCAAAGGACATAAAAATATCTCCGACGTTACAGTTCACATTTTCGATTAGAGTGCGCGTTTCGCGAAAGACGAGGACTAAGCACCGCGAGCGACTATTCGATAATTTGACTTATCTCGCGACTTGGGTTACTTTAACCTGCACAGCAGATTCACGCTGTGCAATAGATAAATAATTTACGGAATCCTTGGCAGTCGCGCGAGCGACTACGATCGATTAGATCGAACGCGACAACAACGATAAGGCCGTTTCTTTTGACGGCTAAAATTCTTACGGTATCGGAAGCAAACAGTTTTCGCGTCGCGTTTTATTTCTCTTTTAACATTTCGCGCTTCTCTCAGTCAGTTAAGTCCGACACGGCAGCTGCTTCGCTCAGCGCAACAGTCGTATTTTAGGACGCGCCTATATTTGTCGCATATTGTAATTATACATTATTCATTAATTTCATTTTCCTCGTAGCGTGTCGCTCATCTCGTTTGTTTGCATCTCATTAATTCATCTCAGATCGAAATAAAGCGTTCGATCTAAAAGTGAAATCTGACAATTGACGAAAATAAAAATATAATTTTGCATTTGCGGTTGTAATTTAAACTCGAATATAAAAATGTTATTCCAAACTTGATTTTCGGTTATAATTTGTGCCAACTGGAATGAGCTTAAAGTCAAAAGAAAATCTAATTTGATATCTCGATTTTGGGATTCCGATCGAATCTTCTAATCGAATGTGAGTACTATTCCATCGCTCGCTTATCGAAGCGATCGCATTGACGAATACTCAGCGGTCGAGAACGATAATGAAGCGATATCGAGCGATCGAGTTACTCGTTTTCGAAAATTTTTTATTCCACGATAAACACAAACGGACACTGGGATAATTGAAAAACAAGCGTGGGTAACATTCAATTTCTGTATATTTTGCACTTTCATGTCAGTTACAATCTTTATTGGTATCGTTTTATTCTCGTCGCGTTTGATACAACGTACGAGTTGCTTGAAATATTTCAGCACCGACGAACGAACATTGCCAAACAAGGAGGACTGTTTATTTCTCTTTTATGTAACATTGTACGAAAAACTGGAACGGCTAATGACAATTTGACAAATTTATTCGAACAATCGAATTTGCATTGTTTTAGGAACTCTTTCGTTTTATATGTTTTTTCATTTTTTCACTGTCAGCACAAAAGTGTGAGTAAAATTGCGAGGAAATAAAATGAAACTGTTGTTAACTCCATTCGATCGGCTCAAGAGTATGAAATATGTGGTGATTGTACGAAGAATTGTGTGAATTGCAAAAGAGAAAAGTGGCTACTTCTTATAGTCAGCAAAATCGTCTTTCGTGGTTACTCGAAATTTCGCCCTTCGATTTTCTCTCGATTCACTACAGTAAACTAACCGCGAGTAGAGTTTGGCTTGGTACGAGCTTTAAATATCTGCTACGACCGATCGAATAGTTAATACAAGTTAAAGCCTCACGGCTACACGATAGGGAATGATCAACGGAATATTTATATCGAAATCTTTTACCACGTGGAATATACATCCAGCCTACTCGACAAACTTCATTCCCGCCGTATTTTCTTTTTTTACGCGTGACTGCGACTTTCACACACACATACTCTTTCTCTCCCTCTCTCTCTCTCTCTCTCTCTCTCTCTCTCTCTCGCACTCGCTATATCTCGCTCGTTTTCGTTATTATATTTACAATTAGAACATTTTTCGCTAACTATAAATCTCATTTATTCGCAAGAAGAACTACGGATGGATGCGCACAATTAATGCGCGTTTAACAACGTTTTCTTTTATATATCTTGGACAGACGTGTTTTTTATTCTTTTATTCTATCTTACTCGCTCGCAACTTCACAAGGGAATGAAGAATGCTCCGGAGAAGAAATACGTGTCGTTTCTCAATAGCGTACTTATCTGTTTTAAAACGCTACGACTATTTTCACTATAATATTTAGGCGATAATGCAACAATACATATATACACATGTATATTACTACTGACGCTCTATTATTAATAATTTTTATCCTCTTAATACGTGTTTCGCTTACGGTATAAAATTCATTATTCAATGTGCTCGTTACTGTCTTCGATTGCGATACGACATTCTCTTTCTTTCTTTTTTTTTTTTGTTTATTTCTCACTTGAATTCAAAACAGCCAACTCCACAGTAACTTCTCGATTCCGGAAATCTCTTTTTCGCCGGTTCACACGTAACGAAGAGAAATACTTCGTTACATGTCCGATATCGGAAACACATTCGACGTTCTTGTATTATTTTGATTTCTCCTGCGCGACTCTCAATTTTCTCTTCATTACTTTTATGGATATAATTATTATAATTATTATTATTATTTTGCTGTTTCATTTTTCAGATCGAACAAGCGAGTTTTATTTTTATTTATCGTTTGTTTTTTAAATACAAAGATGGGCGTGTGCGACAATCGCATTGAACATTGATCTAGATTGATTCCTCTGTAACATCGAAGAATCGAGTTCCTTCGAACGCCATCGAACTCTCCTGGTTTCGCGTAAGAAGATGCGGATAAAGTCGAAATGGTCCTACAAGTGTTTCCTCGTCATTGTTTAATTTACCTACATTTATCGTTATTTTTTTTCTTTTTTCAACTAGAAAGACGACAGTAAAAGTTAAGAGTTAGAGACCGATTATTTTTAGTAGTAGTACAAGATATAAAGATAATTGAGTTCTACGCTAAATACGTTTTTACGCATATGAGATATCAGCGTAGAGAAAGATCTTACGAGTGTGTTTAATAACGTTATAGGAATAGAATAAAGTGCGATAAGAAAAAAGTTAAATACGAGTTGCAATGACCAGCCCCAAGACAACGCGCTCGCTGACCTCACTGGGAGGTAGATAATAGCAATTTTCGTTTTTCGTTGTAACGTACGAATTTGAGTACTTTTCTTCGAATGGACGAGATATGTTTTATCGTATCGAATCTACATTGTTGAAGTGACGTCTCTGTGGACTGAACTCTACAAGCATGTACATCCTATTGTCTATAATTATTTATGATGTCACTGACACTTTGGTCCATATGGAAAATTATCTTTCCAAACTTTGGTCATATTGTGTTTTCAATATACTTAAAAAGTCGGATAAAAAAGCTTCCTCGTAACGGATTGTATACAATTAATTCGAAATCTAAACTAAATTCGAAGAATCCAAGAGGTGATCGCCGATCATTTTGATACTCCTGTTTGGTTCAAATTCATCGAAAGAAAATTACAGAAATTCAAAATTATCTCAACTGGGGATTACCACTTGGTTGTCTTCCTTTCCTACGTTAACTGTTTCTATTTCAGTCGTTTGATTTTTCATACTGGTCCTGAAAATGTGCGTTTTTTTTTTAAATTAATCAACAGATCGAATTCAAGTTATGTATTTCAATTTATTGCTCGTCAAAAACCTGACTTTCAATATCGTCGATCCGATAGTCAATTAAAGAAGATTTCTGTTCCCTTCATTCCCATTCGACACAGTTTGCACTAATAATTGCTCGAGAATCGCAGTAATGTTGCAAATGCCAATATCACACTTGGATCGTTGCACCGATGCATTTTCACGTATCGACAGGTAGTCTTCTTTTTTGTACAAGATGATTGTTTCGCAGAGAAAAATTTTAAAAAATTCCATGCACGTGTGTCAAGTAAATCTCGGGGCTGGTTTGTCGATTGGTTAGACCACCAAGTCCATTCATCGCAAGATAAGATCGAGTATAATAGAATAAGTATTTTCGGTGAGAGTGAATGTCTAATATCTCGTTGCCACTGGGTATTATGTTTTCTCTTAGAAATAGATTAGCACATTGTTTTAGGAAGAAATGGATACGCATGCACTTGTACCTCTGTTTTTTTTTTAACTATACTTTCATTCAACAAACCTATGAGAATTCGAATTGCATTACACAGAGCCCTAGTAGACTCGAGGTCTTTAGAATTTTTCGCAGATATAGGAAAACGTCTATCAATGTCTTTTCATAACTGTGTCATCTACAGTTTCTATACTCCAATCTCGTAAAATGAATTTATCGGTGATTGGATTCGTTTGATTATCTACAATTTTTTAAGTTTTATATTTTAAGTTGTTTTCTCCCAACGAAGTTGTAATTATGTTAAGTTTTACTTGTAGATACAGGCCCAATTGGTGCGATTAAAAGTGTTAACGAGATTGAGTAAATGCACAAACAAAGAGATCACGTTTCCATGAACAATCGCCACTAGTACTCCTTTAACTGTTTCTCGATTTCTCAAGCGAAATTTATCCAATTTTGACCAATCTACGCTCTCGCGCGAATTAAATCAGTTAGAGTATAAGCGGCGAAAATTCACATACTTATCGGATCTCGTTTACGGTTTATCACTTTAACGCTTTGCTATTGAGTGTCCTGCATAACTTTTTTTATTATAATATATACAATCTCATATGAACTCATATAAGTTAAAACATTTCGAACGTTTTTTCTTATTAAAATATTTGTCATGTGTATACATATCTATGCTTTATATAATCTATACTTTTTTAATTATATTTTGGCTAAACCTTGACGAGTCGTGGAGGACTCTGATCTCTGGCCACGGCGAGACAAAGAAACCACGACCAATTTAACGAAATATTTTAATAGCGAATGAAGTAAGCAATCTTGTTTATCATTGTTTCAGTCGAAATCCATCGTAAGACATCTCTCCGCTACTTATCGTCTTTAAGTACCGAGTGCTCGTTGAACAAACGTTGCGATAATGAATAAATTATAAATTTGGAATCGACAGAAATTAATTTTTATGCGATATACGGAATAATATTAGTCTCGCCTGAAGGCAGTGACAATGAAACTTACAATGAAGTTTTATAGAATAAAAATGTTCTGTGCCCTTCAGTGGAAAGAAAAATCACAAATCGACCAAGAGCGCAAAACTTTTTTTTCATAACTGGAAAAAAATGAGCGATTCGAAGAGTCTACGATCAATCAGTCGCGGTCGGGCAGTCGAATTTTTTCGTACTACTGTCAATATCGTATTATCCTACCTAAGTACATAAATAACAATAAATATGTTTCTCTGGTTGTTTCTCATTTAAATCCTCCTAACCTCTTGTTATTTACTTCTTCGCATTTTCAATATGAGATCTACCGCGTTCGAACAAGAGCGAATGTCGATATTTTTTAGGCTCTCATCGACGTCACACTGGTTATTAGAATGAAAACTACTAATTATTTAAGTACAGTTCGTCGTAAAAAACGGTATACATACAATTTTGATCTTATTTTCTCGTTATAAAAAATTATCCTTCTCGTGTCAAAGTCGAAGTGGCTAGAATCAGAACCCATTGATACCCTTTTCTCTCTTACTCAGCAAGACCGTTATATACCAGGGTAAAAATGTTAATGAAGGTCCGTGTGTATATATAACAATAACTTTATATACGCAAAAGTTTGGCTGCATAACAATACTTCGTAATAAATCGTCTTTTTTTCTCAATTTCCTTGTAATATCGTTATTAATCTCAGTAAATAACTCTCTATCGTAAAATCTTTTTAAAGTTATGTCAATTGTCAACAATTCAATGACTACTTTATCGTCAATTTAAATGTACGATACCGACTGACCGGCCGGTCCGTCGAAAAAATCATCGCCGAGTAACATTCCAACATTCGTTGCGATTAAAATTCGACAATACACTTTACGAACATTAGGAGTTGCTCAAAACTTATATAATTACAGGCAAACACAGGGCGTCAAGAGGAACACAAGTTTTTCAAATATTACGTTTGCATATAAAATTAGTAATAGTAGAAACTCGTATTTCTCCAGTGATTGAACGTTTCAACGCTACTTATGTATAACATACAATATAATGAACTCTCTATCTCTTTCTCTCTCTCTCTCTCTCTCTCTTTCTCTCGCATTCTCACTTCTCGCGATTAATAAATAATTCAGCCAGGGCTAATTCGAATGCGTTACAGTTTTTTTTGTTTTCAAATTTTCGATCAATTTAAGGCAAGCTCATGTCGATTCTTCAATCGCAAAATCGTGCACATCGAAAAAAGGTGCTCTGTATAATTGCACCCAGACACTCCGCTAATGGACACGCATACACAAAACCTAGACACTGACGCACACACGACACGCAATCACGTTCGTTGTTACATTGCCCCGGGATACGACTAATTGCTTAATACGGGAACACCTTAGGATAATTCGTCCGTAGCGATGAACGAGTCCACTGAGTCCGTTTTGTCCTATCCTAGAATACAGATTAACGATTAATTAACGCTAAATCGTCAACGCAGGCGGCGCGCACCGAGCTATTTTTCGTTCGTTAAAAATTAAAAAAACAATTACTTAGTTTGAATTTCTCGAGACCAGCGGATCGGGTGGGCTGGGTGAAAAATAGGTACTCGATATTTTATTCACAGTTCATTTTTAAACTTGCCGATCGAACGTTTACGTTGAGCAGACATCTTGGTGCACGCGACTGTTTTTTCTTAATTTTCTGTTTTTTTTTTTTTTTATTTTTTGTCATTTTTAAGACACAGAAGAGCGTTGTGTATAGGCCCCGTGGTGGGGGTTGACGCGCCGAAAACCCGGAGCCAATTTAGAAGCCCTGGATGACGCCGTAGGCCTCGAGGGTAGACATGATGAGGTAGAACAGCCAGAGGGAGAAGAGAATCATGGACGTAACGACCTTTGGCATGAAAGGTCCGCCCAGCTCGCCGCCGATACTCTTCGCCCGCCTCAACAACAGTACCAATATCACTAGGCAGGCTTCTGTGCAGAACAAGGTCACTGAGAAGGCCAGACTGAAAATTTTTATTTTCGTTAGATCCGAATACGAATAAATCTTTATTTTTCTTCTACAAAAAGTAGTACACTGAAAATAATATTAAAAATGAAAATATTTGATTGACGTGAAATTTAATGTCCGATCGATTATTCAATTAAAGTTTCGTCGCTCATTCTACGCGAATACGTAATCGTTCCATGCATGGGGAATGTTCGTGGCGATAAAACGTCGAACGATATCGGCGTTCATTAAGGCGCCGTACGAGCAAACACGATTTCTATTCGAGCCAATTTCGCGACAAGGCTTACAAGGGGCTTAAATATGCGAATTCGGCTAATCGGGAGACGGATTTATGAGGTATTCTACAAATTTATTACACACGGTACAAATTAATCCGAGGATCGTATAACTTGATTAAAGTAAAATTATAAATCCTATAAGTACCTATTATTACGAAATAACTATTTTTGTTATCGCTCAACTATCAATTATTTCTAATTATTATCCATCGAAATCTAAATTCGATTATCAAGTCTACGAGAACTGCGCTTGGGTATTGCAGTAACACTGCTGCGCTGTTTACCTATTCGACTGTATATTATTCCAGTTACAGAAGGCCAGAAGAGAATATTTATAATGGAAGAGAATAACGTTTTCCTCGTTAACTCACTTGCCAGGCTCGACGTAGAAGTGGTTCCCGTGGCAAGCGTGGTAGATGGCCGCGATGCTCCACGCAATACCGATACCCAGGAAGACGTTGACAGCATTGCTCCCGGTCACGTTTCCCACGCTCGCATCGGCGTATTTATCTTGACACGCGGCTACCTTGCTCGCGAACGTGTCTGTAAACGAAAGTGCAGTCTGCTATACCTCCAGTTTCTAAACCTCCCTCTCCGGATAGGGAAAGCTCTGAATTATAGACACACGTTCAGGATTTATAGTAAGAGATCCCGAGATGTACATGTACATGAAGTTAGCCCCCCACATTGAGAATTTAAAATTTTCAAAAGTTGTTCCAAATTGTTCTCGGTTTGTTCTTTATTGGTTCAAATTTTTATGCAAAAATTCCAAAAACTCCTCGAAAAAATGCAAAAAAACCAAAAAAGGACCCAAACCCCCACTTTTCGAATTTCATAATTTTGTTTGCAGTTCCAGATTGTTCTAATTGTTCCTTATATTGTTCCAAGAATTCAATGTAAAATTTCTAACGCTACCCAAGAAAATGAAAGAACAAAAAAAATTTTACAGCACCCCACTTTTTAAATTTTACACTTTTTTTTGCAGTTCCAGATTGTTCTGTTTGTTCCGAATATTGTTCTATAATTTCGATTCGAAACTCAAAACAATTTCCAAGAAAATGAAAAAAATGAGTATTTTCCAGAGCCCCCTATTATATAAGAGAAATATTAATCATAGGGTTGTTCTGTGCATGTAAATTTTCACATAAGTTGTTTTGCATCTCTATGATCAGAATTATAAGTTTCGCTGAATTTTTCTTATAAATAATTGAATTATTTACAAAAAAAAACTCTGCCCGAGGGCTCCATCACCAAGAGTTGTTCACCTGTTGTTGTCCCTATAAGAGTTGTTCTGTGACTATAACTTCGCACATGAGTAAATGAGTTGTTCTACATCTCTATGATCAGAATATGTATAAAGTTTTGTTGAATTTTTCTTAACTTGGTCATTTTTAACCACCTCATTGGTCATTTTTGACCAAGTTGGGCACGGATAGCCGTGTTAAAAATTTTGTTCAAAAATTATTTTAGAAATGTGTTTTTCCGTTGTTTAAGAGTATTTTAAGAAGATATGTGAACTTGTTTTACGAAAAAAATTTTTTCCCATTTTTTTACCGTGGCCATTTTTAACCACATTGGCCATTTTTGACCAAGTTGGGAGTTTTTGGAATTTTTGCATAAAAATTTGGAACAATAAAGAACAAACCGAGAACAATTTGGAACAACTTTTGAAAATTTTAAGTTCTCAATGTGGGGGGCTAACTTCATGTACATGAGATGAACGGAATCTCGTTCACCGATGCATGCGAGTTAATAATATATACAGAAGAGTAACAGAGAGAGGGAGAAAGATATACTCGTTCAAATCGGGTTAAAAGCAATTAATTAGATTCGTTTTTCTTTCTTTATCTCTCTCTCTCTCTCTCTCTCTCTCTCTTTCCCTCGAACATGTTTGCGGTCCTGCGGGAGCAGTTTGCGCTTGCGAAAACAATCAATCACTCTCAAATTGATCGGTCTCGGCGAAGTTCGAAATTGTATCAAATAGCGCGTATATATGTATATACAATACTCTTGATTGATCGATACATCGAGCTTTTACCGAGCTCTGTAGAAATAGCCGACTTATGTATACAGCACAGTTAAGTTGTGAATATAACATCGAAAACGCTTACCTGGTATGCTGGTACCGAGAGCTACGAATACAACAGCGGTAACCGAGTCCTTTATACCGAGCGTGCAGCCAAAATAAGATGCAACATCTCCGATCACAGCAGTCACGATCCCAATGCCGCATATACTCACGAAAAAACACAGGTAACCACCAGCGATATCTACAATAATTTTGGTTCAACTTTACTTCAAACTATGAATCGTAGAATGGAAAATGTGACATTTGATTCACACACTTTTATTGCTATATACACTCGCAACGAATTAAATTCGGGGTAAACAAACGAGTCGGAAAGGGAGATAACGCAAAGTACTACAATGAACCACGTTGATCTTTGTTGGAATCGCAAAGTAACTACAGCCAACTTCAGATTGTCAAAAATAAATTCGGGTGGCTTTATATTTATATTATTTTCCTGCCTAAGAATCCTCTTTTTTATCTATTTTTTCTCATTCAGTTTCTCATCGATCCTCGACCCTTGCCAAATTTGATTCAAATGAATAGAGAAGATTCGATACTGTTATTTAAAACATTTTTTTGATGTTGAGTTGAATATATATGCACTCAAGAAATACATATATTCATGTTATAAATCAACATTATCAATATTTCAATATCACATAAAAATACCCGCAAAGTTTCAAAAACGGATCCTTTTACTCGCCTTTTTTTACCCGAAATTCAAATTCACCCTCGCGCGTATTTCAGCGACGTCGTCTCTAACCGAGGGTCTGAAAGCTTCGTAAGGCGAACGGGTAATCCGAAAGTGGAAATTATTCACGTTCCGCGTTACGAGGTAAGAAGAATCGAGTACGGAAATTTTGAAACAGATTTTCAATCTATCATAAATAAAAATTGTAAAAACATTAATTTTTAATGGACAAATTTTTTAGCCTATGCGAAAAACTTTTTTATCGAATCTTTTAATGCATGTATAATAAAAATAGTTATGACGTGTTTCAACTGCGTAGATTAATTTGAAAAAATTTTTTTTAGTTATCGTCCTAACGCATGAGATAAAAAAGAAAAGAGAGAAGGGTAAAGATTAAACCAGCACCCGACAATGCCGGAAATTAATAAGGAAAAATTCATTTCGCAAGATTAAATGTTCATATCCTGATTAACTGTTAATATCCTGAAAGCGAGGATGAAGGAGCCAAAGAGAGCAGAATGCAAACGCGATGGGACCTTTTCTCAGGATGTACCTATGCATACCGAATCTCATATCTCATCAACATTTTTTTATCGTCTCTTTAGACAATACGATTAGCTACCACTTTGCCTGACGAAACTAACAGTTTATAATTAGCCATTCGTTACTACGCGAGTTACAATACACAGCCAAATAAATTTTGTTAACAACGAAGCAATTAATATTTCCACGAACTCGGTGGTTTTCACGAGGATTACGCGTGTCACTCTCTATCATTCCCACTCGGTCGACTTCGAAAGGATTAGCCGATAGTCTCCACTCGAGTTCGTCGGACTCTCGCCGGCGATATTATTCTCGTCGCAATAATTTTCCTTTCATGGTCGGATACTAAATCAATGCCGAGCGATTTATCGCATTCTCAATGTAATTTCTTTCCTCTGGGCGCAAATAACGATGATAACGATAAAAATAAGGACGATGAGAGGATTAAACGTTATTTAAACCGAAGATGAGAAATTAACGATAATACGTAGAGCACTCACCGGTGGGTGGTACGAAAGCGAACAGAACCTTCCAAAAGACTGTGAGCGAGTGCATAAGGTAGTCTGCTACGGAGGGTCTCGAGGACCCGCCAGTACCTTCGTTCCCGTCCTCGTCGTCCCCGCTACTCACAGTCAGGGCCTCCGTAAATTGTTCCTTCCAGGAGCTCGTACCTTAAAATAACCACCGTCATCGATTTATCAGTATTTGCGCATCTTGTAAAAAAGCAAACTCGCTACATCTCCTCCGCTACTATGAAATTTCAACCTCAAATAATTCCAATAATGAAACTTCCCAAGTCGAAATTTTAATTCTGGCTTGAACCTCGAAAACCTGTTTCTTTTATCTTCTATTACATCGTCATGAAGATAAAATAATTAAAATATAGATATACAAAAAAAAAATGCAAAGTTGATTCGAGGTGACGAATGACGAATGACAACTCACCGAGGAGTATCGAGGCATTCGCGCGCTGAACGAGCTTGTCTACGGTGTTCTTAAATTCCTTGGACTCCTTAATCCGTATTTGAGCCCGGAAGACGTCGCCGAGCTTCGGACGGCCGAGTAGTGCCATTTTCTCTTCGTCGGTTCGCTCTTCGGGTTGTTTCATTTCTGCGGCCGCTGCTAGCCCTGCCTCGGCTGAAATAATTAAATCGTTATTAGAACTCGTCAAAATGTATTACCAATTTCTTTCGAGAATCCGATTAAAGCTCAACGGCCTTCTCGAGCGATCGATTTTCATTTATCGAGGAATTGCACTGTGTTATATACATGTTAGGCTATCTCAGCACCGCGCTCGATTGCGTTATTCTAAGAATCATTAGCATAAGCACTCCTACTTTTTACACCGATACCAAACGACCCGACGAATGTCAGAGCGTTGGTGATTTACGTGTGGAAGAGCGTCGGGGGCTGATGATAGCGGTGCATCCGTAAGCTACGCGTTACGATAACGTTCTATTTGACACTTGTGTATATACATACATACATATAGGAAAAAAGAGATTTGTTTGGACCATAAACTTACGAACAACAAATACTACCATCGAAGAATGTTTTACATCGCTAGCTTACCGTCCGAACAAACATTTTTCCGTGTACAAATGTAGAGCGAACGTAGAATGGAATTTCTCGAAGGACCGAAAAAAATTTGCTACGCGAGCTCCGATCTTAGTTCAAGAACGTTTTCGAGGGTGCTGAAAATGCTCGCGCGCATAAATTCACGTAAATACAAGACGGTTTGGAAGAAAATTGTACAACGTGTATATATATTTACATCCAGGTAACCGTGCCGCGATCGGAATCAAAACGAGACAAAAAAAATTGAGCGCAACGTCGGAGACACGTGAGTAGAAAAAAGAGGAACGAATAAACGACGTCTAGGGTTTCTGGGGGTTTGCCGTTTCGTTCGCGGAGTCTCACACGACATCCATACCACTAAAGCCTCGCGCTGAAACGGAACACGGCTGGAGTATTGTGGCTCGTCGTTTGGGGGATTCTCCTGTTCTCCCCTATCCGCGTTACGAATCGACTTCCCCATCGTTCTCACCCTCTCGCGCTTTTTCTCTCAATTATACTGCTTACGATACACCAGACTCATCCCCGAGTCAGATATTGTACCGCTGTTTTGTCATATAAGCGGAAATCCGTACGGATAATTAATCAAATTCAGAAATGAAAGGACATAAATCGTTCGAGTAGTCTGAGGATGAAACGTGAATAATAATCGGAAAATATAGACTATCGGCATATCTGGGTGAGAGAAATAGAGAGTTAAAACAGCGGCGAATCTATTTTGCCAAGATAAGATATCTGGATGGTTGAGCGTGAGATTGAAAAAGCGGAGTTTTACGATCGGTAAGAGGGTGCTCGATACAAGATATCGGACGACCTGATTGGAGCCTTCGTCGCAAGCTCTCGCGCGGATAAGAAGCTTTCGACCCACGCACGTAAACTCGCTTTCTCTCTCTTTCTTTTACTATATACACACACACGTATACCAACACACACTGCAGAAACGTAACGGAATATCGAAGGTGAGAAAAAATTCGATTCGCCAAAAATCAGAACAATGTAAATCTTCGCCAGTACCGGAAAATGTGTAAATAATTAAATGTCGAAATAACGACACGTGTTGAACCGAGCTCTCTGTGAATTTGATTCATTTCGTCGATATTATACGCTAACATGGGAAATCCAAAAACGATATTGACACTTATTCAATACGAGTATTTTCTGTAAAATGTTTGAACGAGACATGGGATTAAATACTGTATCCACGAGCAATAAAATAAAAAATAAATAATGACGGAAAACTGAATTGAATTAGCGATAGAATCCTAATGAAACATTATTCAAAGAGAGTGAGGGAGAAAGAGAAAGAAATTTTCGAATATTATAAATCCCATTTGAAAACAGTCTTCACGACCTTTAGGCCTTCGGGAACAGCCTCCTTCGGATATTTGAAGATTTTTAAATCTCTCGCGAACCCCCCAAATCCCGAGATTATCTCCCGAATTGGGTCGCAAAATGAAATTCTCCTAAACCGAGCTTGTTTTATTCTACCTCCCAATTGTACTCGCGATGATTATTTACGCGATTTTTCAGCTTATGAAAAATGTCACGTTGAATTTATATTCAGATTATTCGCGATATTCTTCAATTGAAATTGTAACGAGCATAAGTCAGAATTATACATTATGAATTCTTGTATATAATTCACAATACATACGATATTCGCGTATATTTGTTTTACTCGTTGAAGTCACAAGTGAGCGAATACCCATTAACATTTTAATACTCCATTTATATATCGGCAGTCGAGCTAATTGAACTCCTACGGAAATTTCGCTGATCGGGAAAATTCACTCGCTATCGTAATTCGTTATACTCTTGACGTTTTTGGTGCAAAAATATTATCTATATATCTTTGCTTTCACAAGAGACGAGGAATTTAAAATTTCTAGTCGCTCCGGGAAATTGCACGTCACCCATTAATGTTTATAGTCCGATAAAATTTGTTACCGCCAACTCGATATATTATTCACTTGCCATTGTCGAAGATTACAGGCTCTCCTAACTAATAATGACGATAACGTTCGTGTACAACATCAAATTACTCAATTCGCCTGAATATTTCATTAGTATGCAAACAGGCAGTATTATTATGTTTACGTGTACCTAGAATCGAGATTATTAGTATAAATATTTATAGCGTGTCGTGAAAAGTCATTTTTTTGTTACGTTCTGTCCAATTATAAAATGTGTGTTTTAGATTTTTAACATGAAGTTTCGCGACACCAAACAATGTTTGCCAATAACGAACATTCACGAATTTGCTCGGTTTAGGCATTAGCAACAGAGAAAATATTTGTGCATTTTCCGTGGCTCTCACGTTTCTCGTATTGCAACGCAAAACGTTACCCGAGCCGCAATCAAGACAATTTAATTCATCAGCGCTATACAAGAACAATGCAATGGAATTAATTAATCCGACGAGAATAATTCTCGTTTGAAGATCATCCAACTCGACGACCTTCGACGGAGAAATAACGAGACGGTCAACTTTTATTGTTGTGTGCTATTAAGAGGACTAATTATATTCCATAATTAATTTTAGACGATAGATATATCGGATAATGGATTTGTACATTTGAGTTTTCGTCTTATCAGATAGAAATTCCATTCTCGAATTCTCAATTTGCAAATTACACCCAATATTTCATGAAAAATTAAAAATAAAGTTTTCATACGATAAAATAAATTATTATACGGAATAAGTAAAATTTGTTTAGAATAAAAATGGTATCTGCAATTCAAATAATTACTTAGTGGTGCAATTTAAATACTCGTTCCGACGTTTGCAAATATCAAATATAACAATTTTTTTACTTTCAGCGTATCGAAAAAAAGTAACGAAAACTCAGTAGCAAGAGCCAGTCTTCCGGGGACAATCGAGAAATTTCTCGCAAAAAACGGCGAGGCAAACGGAGTTAGAGGGCGAGAGAGATCGAAGGGTAAAAAAGACGCGAAATAATCATTTCGAGACCTTGACAAAAGCAAGTGGTATGCCCGAGGGAAGATTGTTTTTCGAGAGAGGGAGAGAGTGCCACACGCACAGTTTTTTCTTTATTCCTTTTTTTCTCTCCCCCTCGATCCTCGCAACACTCGCTCCTGTTCCGGCCGTTACATACCGCCACAATCGAAATCCCAGGAGCTTTTAACGACGACCTTGTATATTTTTCCTCACCGAGGACTCTTAATGGCGATAAAGAGGCGAGTCGCGCATCGCTAAAATGTGGGTCACTCGAGTACTCGAATAGCCATTTTTTCTTTCTCTCTTCGCTATATACACCGCATACTTCGTTCGCAATTATAAGACAACGCATACTCGAGATATCTTTTTAGCAAACGACTTTTTTTCAACCTGCGGTATCTCGATGCAAGGTCGAGTATGAAATGAATAAACTAATTCGTTAATCCAGATCGATTCGTTGGTTCGAGACAACGCGTGTTCGAAATATTAGAGACATTCTGACATTAAGAACGAGAAGTAACCGAAGTTTCAAATAGCGCAGCAAAAAATCTTATGACCAATTCACTGTATCGAGACTCTGTCCAGTCTCTGTTTTTCTTTCTTCTTGTCGCGACGAAACTCGCAAGCGTTAAAATCACGTTTCGGGTTAATTAGCTCGAGCAAGGTCGAAAGAAAGCAAAGTGCCCAAAGGGTCGAAAGAGAAATAGAGAGCAGGAAAATGACGAATTGAGCGATTCGTTTAACCGTGAAAGTAACTGCGAAGCAATTGATCGTTTGATAAAGCTTTTTCCTGCTGCAATGAAAAAATCATCCGACAGAGTCGCGTATCCCGCGTAATTTATGGATGAAATCCCGCATTGGTGTTGTTCCATGGGGGGGTTCGAATGGAATCGCTCGATTCGGAAAATGATTAATTCTCCGTCGAGAAAATCGTTTCCCGTCAAGTTGTCATCGACTCAAAAAATTATAAATACCCGACGCCGTACGCCCCTCCGGTCGCGTTGAAATTTCAATATTACGTAACTAAGTCTATCGCGAGATACCGTTTGCATTTCTTTTGAATAAATGAATAACAATTTCACGATCCAGCGACCATGTAAAGAGGGAAAGAGAGAACTGAATTTGTGAGTTCTCAGCTAAGAATATAGGTAAAAGGCAAATCTACGATGAAGTCTGCCAATCGTTTCGATCGAGTAATCCCGGATCGAGCTGTGAGCGTTGGTAATCGAAAGAGAGCTAGGGCAAAGGGCATCGCTAGGACAAAAGAAAAAGTAGCCCAAACGGAAGTAATTCCTTTGAGGGCGAACTTATTGCCAATGTTTCGATAATCACGGTCTCTCCAATTTCGCGAAGCCCGATCGTTCCTCACCCCTCGCCGTCCCATCGATTATCGCAAGACTAAAACGAGAATCGGGCTTTTCCTTTTTCCTTTTCAACGGCCTGGGGCAAAAGAAAAGAAGTGGAAGAGAATATAAGAGTGCAAGAAAAGCCGACGAAATTTTGCGCGCGGAAACGGCCGACAACTCGACGCCGAGCGCAACGCGCCTCGAGCGTTTTGTATTTTAAAGGGAATATGACGAGTATGAAAATTGCAAAAGTAACGCTTGAAACAATAGCGTAAATTGCGGATTTCGAGTCGATAGTCTTGCTGGATGATGACCAATTTTAGAAATTGCAGCATCGAATTTTACAATTTTAGAAATCGATAATTATTGTATTATCAAACGGTCGAAAAATTAAAGTTCAATAGTAAATGTAACTATACTCTGTACTGTACTATGTACTTTGGTTTATTTCGGATAAACCAAAATCACTTCTTCAATGTTTCCCTCGGAGATATAAGAACGAACGCACTCGCTTAAAGGTATAGATATTCGACGAATCGATATTCGGTAATACTTTCGATTGAGCGGTTTAAAACCCAGGGCGCTCACGTGTTTGTATCGTGTCTACACGACTGTCGGATCAATCATTGACCAGGCTCTACTGCGGTAACTTCCTCAATAATTAAGTCGATGCTCTAGACATTCTATGACATCACTTGATCGGCTGCTGTCTCAAACTGGAGAGGGGATAAGTTTGTTCTGCAAATTTCCAAATTTCATACCATTTTCGAATTCCGTATCAGCGTTTCATAAAAAATCGATGAACAGTTATAGTAGACCAACGACGCGCGGGTATTTCGAGAAAACTAAATTCGCAAAAATCGTATTCCAGGTCAAAAGTTCGTTTTCGTTCATTTTCCATAATAGCAACGACCCTGTTACGAAGTCAATGAACGTCATCGCGCTATTGTATCGATCTTCGACGCCTTCCCTTATCTCGTTATGTGATTTTCAACGTAACAACGCTTACATAAAAAGACTAATAACTGCCTACGCCGAATACTATAGCTACTCGTACTATATACATTCGAATATGAGTATACGTACACTTTTTTGGTAATATCTGAAAATTTGTCAAATCCGAAGAAATTTTTCCTTCCGTATGGGAAGCACGAGAGCTCTGCCAAGCTCAACTTTTGTCGCGCGGTTTATAACCGGCTTTATATAGGCTGCGATATTTGCAGGTATATACGCGCGCTCGCGGTTTTATTCCGTGTTCCTCGCGATATCGGCATTCGGAATTTTTATCATCGATGAGAAAAGAAATATTATGGGCTCTTTGATATTTTATCGGCGAGGCCGAGAGGCGTTATACGGATCGGGTTTAGGGATCCACGGCATGAATTATGTACAACGCGAGAGCAGGATGGGGCCGCGTAATAGGTCAGACTGGCAGTATTTTGGCTTGACACCCATTGTACGCCCACTCGATCTCACCTCGAGCTTCAGTTTTGTTTATAGAACAGCGACGAGATCCGCGTTGCATAACGCGACTCGAGTAAAGTGGATCTAGCTTTTTTAATTTCCCCGTCCATTACATTCGAATTTCAAAAAAATGACGTGAATTATTCTGGTAAATTTACAATGGTTATCGGTCTATCGATGGCCGACGGGTATTACGAACAACGCTAGAGGAGAATTATCGCAGTCGAAATTCAGGTTTCGTTTTGTCGAGAGATAAACATTGCCCGGTCTTAATTATTTTTAATTACGTGTATATACAATAATACTACCCGAGCTTGAGAAATTACTGTGCTCATCTTGATAAGCCAACTATTTAGCTGTTATCGTTACGATTTCTTAGCTCGATACAAAAAAAGAAACGTCATAAAACCGTACTTTCATTTAAAGCACATAAATAGCCGGCTCTATTTAATTCTATATAATTCCCTCTCCGCTCAGTCGCTAAGAAAAAAATTCCAAGTTAGAGAGGGAAAAAAATTGTTCGCTACGTTAGCGTGTGGATTATATTTGGAGCGATCTACGAACGGTGCAAAATTTGTGTTAGAGATACGAGAATCGTTACGGAATTATAAATAAAAATTGGCTTCGTTATCGATATTCTCTACTACTTACACTCTAAATTGAAACTAAACTACGAGCGTAGATATGTGAACGCGTGACAGGAGAAAGGGGGGAGAGAGAGAGAGAGAGAGAGAGAGAAAAGTGTTAATGTTTCGGTTGGAAATAGAACGGAGATATCTCCGTACTCATATGACTTACGTTGAATTTCAGCGAGTCCACGTCGAGTAGCGGTAAGAAGTACGCGAGATAGGCGTGTAGATATATGCGAAAAAGTAAAAAGACGTCACACATACTTAGACAAACACATATAGGCGAGACATAAAAGGACGATCGAGACGGCCGTTCGCTCTTCTTTGATCGACTCGGTCGGTTTAATTTATCCGCGCGATAATGTCGAGAGGATTAAGGGTAATCAATTATAGGAGAAAAAATGAAGCTATACCTATACCGGTTTCGGACAGAATGCGAATTGTTTTCCGATAACTCGTAATTTCCGAAACGTCCCGGTACTCTTTCAATCGACAGAGCTGCGCCGAATGGCCGTTAAATCTTCAACGAGGCGAATGCCAAATCGATTCGCCGCTATGGGAAAGCTCTCTCGCAGCCCAGTTTCAAAGCTCATCACGGACAGCGAGCCCTTCATTCATGAGGAATAAAAGTTATTTTCGTAATTACGCTCCGTTTTCGAGATCGATCTTCGCCGTTAAGAGAACGCGCGACGCGACCTCCCCAAGTGAGCTTTTTTTTCCCCTTCAAGCGAGAGGAACGGCCGCCACGCGATAGAAGGAGAGATAGAGGGAGCACGTAAGAGGATTTCGGCCCGCGTGTCTCATTAAATATATCCAACTCACCTCCCTGCAGCATCGGCTCCTGCAGCTCGACGTAGAACAGCGCGTCCTTCTCGTACGAGTCTTCTTCGATGATCTCGAGGTTGATGACCTTTCTGTAATACAAAAATAACGTTCATTCGAAAACTCGAAAAACGACCGAGTGACAATAGTCGACCGGTTCGTTCTCGTTTCGCTATTCCAAAGTGCTTCGACGATCGATATTAAAGTCTCCCGTATCTATTATTTTAATCAGACTACGAAGCAAAAGTGAAAAAATGACTGGCATTAGAGATTCAATCTTATTTCACATTATCGTTTTCCATTCTTAATACTGCTAATTTTCAGAGCAATTTTGAATTTACCCTTTTGTACATATTTGAATTGTAATATGAATAAAACATAATCACACAAACATGAATTTGAATTTCCGCACAAATTTTGTGTTGTAATTGCTTCCCATATTATTAGTTGAAATTTAATACACAAATTTGTCGCAGCGCGGATTATTTTCGTTACGAAAATTGCTCCAAATGCCACACAATTTTCGTTTTAATCGAATTAAATGACCCAACGCCGATCCAATACCGCATTTTAGTTTGTCCAATATTATTCGTACACTTATACGATGTCGTGGATACTCGTTCGCGTACACGGGCTTCATTGCCTCGACAAAAAATCATCGTTTCTAGAGAGTGAGAGAGGAAGAGAGAAAGAGAGAGAGAGACTAGAAAAGTGGACATAAAAGTCGCATTAAAAAGCGTTTGATATCGCGAACACGTGTACCGCGAGACCTTTGGGTAACTGGAACAAAGGCTGTTAACGTATTATGCGATGATTTTTTGTCAGCTCGTTCTCTCCCCCATTTTTACAAAGAGGTATAAGCACGCCAATCGTGGCGCATCGCGGTTAATTAACGAGCCAGGACGCGAACACAAACCAGCCAGGAAGTTTTTACGAGCGAATCGTTACACCTACCTACTCTTTGCACTACGCAATCCTATTACTTCGATCGTTTATAAATATCTCTCTTTTTCGCTTTCACAGTCGAGTTTAAAGCTAGCAACTTGTTACGTGCTTGTATTTCTACTCTTATCGAAAAATGTAAGATTCGCAATAATAAGAGCCGTACGCGTTCTCGCAGTTGAAAACGTCGGACTCGTGATTGCGCGAGTGCAGAAGAGGAGGAGGATTTTCCGCGATGAATTTTTACGAGTATCAAGCGATCGTAAAATCGAATGGATTTCGTCTCATATCCTGTTAATAAACGTCAAAGATGATATAAGACATTATAGTTTTTTTCGTTTGCCGTCTGGAATTATCGGTGGCAAAAAAAGTAGTAAATTTCAGAATTGGGAAAATCTGGGACAACGAGAATAATATCGAGATATGCTCTTTAAATTCTTGTGAAATTCTATACAAGCGACCTTGCAAAAATTAAAATATCGGCTTAACGTATTTTGCTGCAATTTTCAACACACGAGCATCGTCCTATTTACTCCTTGCATTGTCTCGTTCGGATTTGGAGGGGAAAAAGGACCGAAATGTCACCTCTTTTTTCGAGTAATCGAGCAATGGGCTCAATCCAATCTTCCGGAAGCACTTCTCCGGTTTTAACTCGAGAGTGGATACAGAAGAAAAATTTCATTGTCGCGCGGGTAAGTAGAAAACACGGAAGCCTCGTTTTGAAACCTTGGATGCATCGTTAATTAAATATTTTTTTAAAATGACCAAAATCCAGCCTGTCAGCCTAACTTGCCCGCACAAAATTGCAAATGTTGATCGTAACGAAGCAGATGTATTTATGAAAAGATGCAAAAATTTTAAATTGCAATAATTTCCAGATATCCTGGACCGCTTAGTCTTGCAGCATTAAAAGTACGATTTTTTTCATTCTCAAGACGTACGACGTGCAAACTTGGCGTTAGATGAACGTACAGAAGAAGATGCGAGCCGCGAGCGTGTAAATATTGACAGGCCGTGGGGTTCGGAGGGCTCTCGGGGGTCTCGAATACACAGTCAAGTGCAAGGTTTTCTATCTCTTCCACCCGCTAGAGAGATCCGTTCTCGAGCTTCAACCTTCGAGGGGAAAAAAGGTCACTACTTTTTTACACAGTAAAATTTAATTATGAATAACAAAACGTAAAATATGAATATTTCAAGAATGTTTTTCGAAATATGAAAATTACGACGCCCCGAGTAACGCAGAGGAAGAAAATCAAGAAGGAAATTCAAGGTACGGAAAGTTGAAAAAAGGGATGAATATGAAAAAAAATAGTTTTCGCTAAATACAATGCATTTCAGCACAGAGAATAAAAAGCAATTCTGGATTCGCGGGAAAATTCTGTGTACTAGTTATTAATTAAATTTTTTTACTTGGTACTCTTTTGAAAATTAGGCTCTCCTCCTCTCGCCCCTCCTCTCTCTCTCTCTCTCTCTCTCTCTCTCTCTATTTCTCTTTCTCACCTCTTCGCTAAAAGCTCTTGTTTATAATACCCAAGTATTTACACGCATGCGATACCGCGACCCAACTGGGTCAGTATGTTAGGGACTTGAAACGTTAGGGTGATTAACTCTCGTCATATGCACCACGTGTTTACTTACACGTCGAACGTGTAACAGGGCTTTTCGCTTTCAGTTTCGTTCACGCGGAAATCTCACCCTCTCGATCGGTTATACGTTGAATATATTTTTTTTTTTTCACCTCACTCTCATCCTGAATCCGTAAATACACCACTTCCGCGAGGGTCCTTTCATTCCGTTTTATATAAGAGAACGGTTCCGAGAATAGTTTAATTTTCCGTGCGCACGCGATCCTAGTCTCGGACGACGAACAGTTCACAATAGAGTGTGTAACTTGAGATAGTTGTTCCGTGAATTGATTTTACGCTGGATTTCGACGGAACTTCTCATGATTGTTCTTTGATGAAATATAAGTCACATATGAGCTTCCTTCGAGACAATCCTCCCCTTCGTTTCATGGGAAACGATATTAGAATTTTCTGGTTTAGTACAGATTAGTTTTCGTCGATTAAAATATTCCAACTAACTGTCACCCCGGATGTGAATTACACGTGTCACCCTTCTTTCCGAGTTACAGGGAAAATTGGTCAATCCTGTGGCTCAATCCTACATACACTCCATTCGATTCGAACATTTCGAGTGGTTGAAAAATATCCTGGAAGGAGGGCGAACAAGAAGGATACATTGGACTCAACGGTCTAGAAATTCACGTTTTCACGCGACGGATGACACGTTCCATCGATCAGATTCCATCGCCTGTGAAGCGAGCAGGGGAAGGGGTTGAGGCTTAACCAGCTCTCAGTCTCTTCTCTCTCTGAAACCTATTAATAAACTGACATCGATGATACGCCAAAAATTATTCATCTCGCGACGAGTACTCGTGACGAAATTAATTATCACTCCACCCCCTCGTATTATGCGGGGTATTAATTCCTAGTCATTATTGCCGCGAACACGACATCTTTAACAGACTGTTGGAAAATGTTCAAAATTTCAAATATCAAATTTTACAAAAAACATATAGAACGTGAAAGAATTGGTAAGGTGTAGATCTTGTATCAAATTTTCAAGTATAAAAAGTTAATTTTTGTCCAAAATTATAGAATCGTGAAAATTTCAGATATTTCTTGTCTCAGATTTTAAAACTCTTCTAACCCTGTAGATTGAGGTTTCTACAAAAACGGTGAGCGTTATCGATTCCTTCAATTACCGTCTCGTCAGGGTTGCGCAAATTACGGAAATGCGATGGAGCCGGTTCTCGCTATACCAGAAGACACCCCCTGCGTGGAGGGGAGTTAAATGGATGCTCTAATACCGTCTATTTATAGACGGGCGCGCAGCGGCGCTCATTCACTGTTCAGACGTAAATTCTCGATCGATGCTCCGAGAAAACTTGTCCGGCTATTCGAGCTCGTAGGCAGAGCGTGTCTCGCGGAAGCACCGATTTCGTTTTACGAACTCCAGTGTGTCGTAACGAAGCTTCCTGTACTCTCTCATTTCACTCCCGGCAAATATTTACTTCCTAAATGGAAAAAACCGAATGGGTAGTTTGCAGGAATAATGCTAACAAGACTTTAACTTCGTTATACCGACAACCTGCCAATTTCTATCAATGCAGAAAAATTGCAATAGGCTCTATTACGCTGTTAGGAAAATTCTAAAATTCAAAACGTGATTTTAAATTCAGTTAATACAAAAAGTTTTAAATTTTCGCAATTACGAACCAAAATTAATTTTCTATATTTGAATTTTCACACAATTTTCGTTCAATTGCTCTCAACATTATTAGTCGATGTTTAACACAGAGTTTTAACTGTGTATGTTTGGCGTGTATAAAACAAGATTTTGAGATAAAAGCGAAGAATTTATCGTCGGCGCGCTTATGTGGAGCACGTGAATTCTCGAATCGTTCGTTATTATGATTCAATCGCGGATAAAGTACAACGCGGGAAGCTCACGCAAGCTTTGTTATAGTAAGTTAAATTTGATTCCACAGATTGACTTCTATTTACTCACACGCGCACATGTTCTAACTACTATCAAATTTTTGTTGAAACTGTTAAATTTACGTAAAATACAGCAAACTGAATCATCTTGTCAAAATTTATCAATCCCTAACTTTAAGTGTGAGATTCAGTATAATGAGTTAAATCGTTTTGCAATAATCGGGATTTATTGCATTCTATGCGCACAAGAGAGAAAGAGAGAGAAAGAGAGAGAGAGAGAGAGAGAGAGAGAGAGAGAGAAAGTACAATAAAACGGAATTCAAACTCGCTCCGAGATATTCAACTTCGCGACCATTATCAGCTCCTTGTAAGTTCGACTCGGATATTGCAAATCGCTTTTCACGGAATTCGAAAACACGGGCAAAGAATTGCAAAATTAAATCTCTTTTAGAACCTTACGAGCTTAATAAGGGAGCGTAATCCGTAAAATACTGTTCGAAACGAATAACTTGTATGTTTACCCACAGCTATCGAGTGCAACAGCAGCAACCCATACGAGCTAAAACGGTAACCGAGGAAAGTAAATTGCCCCTAACGAGGCCAGAAATATCGCGCCATCGGGCCCAGGGCTTTTGCTGGCAACTTCACGGTCGTAACTTCGCTATCGTTCTGTTACAATTTCAGATTCAATTTCAACAGACCGATCTTTTTTTTTTCAGTTTCGGACAACCCCGATAACAAACTACACTGAAACTCTTGTTTGACGAATTTTCCTTTTTGTTGACAGAATTCTCGTTTTCTCTGAAAACATTGCCAGCTTTTAAAACTACGCAGGTTATATGAACTATAAACAAAAACAACTGATTTCGATAAATTAATATCAAACAGTTACGATATCTCGATATTATTTTTCGGAGATTGCACGATAGTTCGTAAAAAGTTTATTGCGATCGAGAATAAATGGAATTAATGGAAATTAAAAAATAAAAAGACGAGTCTTGTGAATCAGCAATCGTAAATGGAAGAGATAATTATTGAACATCGATTAACACCTGGGGTGTCTCGATTGTCTTATCGCGACTCCGTGAAAACAAAATTGATTAGTTAAGAAGCACTGAAACCCTCTAGGCCTCTTCACCGATATTACGCGACTTTCAAATCCCCTCCACTTATCGCTATTTCTCTTCACAGTTCACCTTGCTTGTCTCGTTCACTCACGAGTATAGGCACTTTCGATAAATAACGATTATGAGATTCCCTCAATAGTTACATTCTTCCAGTAACATTTGCAAATAATACTCGAAAAAATATTGGATAGATGAAACTTTTCATGTGCTTTGTTCTCCCCCTCGGTTAATTTAGCGACCCTTCATAAAAACGAAATGAATGTAGTCTTTAATGAAAAACTTACAAATGACGTGTTCTTCGATCAATTCTCGTAGGATTATTTTCATTCGCCCTCTCATTTGTCAACTTATTGTAATGTTAATGAGGTTTCAGCAGTTTTTTCAGAACACGGTTGAAAATACATAACGAGAGAGGGAGGGATGAAGGATGAGAAAAGTTGTTCAAACATTTCGTACATCAATTCAGGTATCGAACATGATTTTTTTAAACAATCCTGTAAAATATTTTTAGTAAAATGTTGAAAATGAAAAAATCGTCACATTTTACATTCGTAACCATTACATGAGTTATCGCATTTGAAAAACAAAAAACTACCAGAGCTATCTCAATGGGAATTCGTAGGGAATGCAGTTGTTTCATGTGCTCGAGCGCGAACCGATAAAAAACGAAAAGAATTTTAACACAACCGTGAAGGAAAAAAAAAGAGAAA